>VXBJ01004556.1:459660-507042 GCA_013400055.1 Nycticryphes semicollaris | reverse complement strand
GCTGCCCAGAGAGGTGGTGGAGTCTCCTTCTCTGGAGATATTCAAAACCTGCCTGGACACATTCCTGTGTGACCTGATCTAGGTGCTCCTGCTCTGGCAGGGGGATTGGACTAGATGATCTTTCAAGGTCCCTTCTAATCCCTGATATTCTGTGATTATGTGAACTTGTGGCAGAAGTAAAGGCTGGAGTCTGTCTAGGGCATAGTGAACACGAGATGATTGAGTTCTCTTGAAGAAACAAGGAGAGGGGTTAGTTAGAATCCAGCTGGCGGCCGGTCACAAGTGGTGTTCCTCAGGGCTCAGTGTTGGGACCATTTCTGTTTAATGTCTTTATTGATGATCTTGATAAGGATATAGAGTGTATCATCATTAAGTTCGCAGATGACACCAAGCAGGAGTGTTGATCTGCATGAAGATAGGGAAGCTTTACAGAGGGACTTGGATAGATTGGATGGATGGGCCAATGTCAATGGGATGAGCTTCAAGAAGGCCAAGTGCCAGGTCCTGCACTTGGGCCACAACAACCCCATGCATGGCTACAGGCTTGGGGCAGTGTGGCTGGAGAGCTACCTGGCAGAAAAGGACCTGGGGGTTCTGGTTGACAAGCAGCTGAATATGAGCCAGCAGTGTGCCCAGGTCGCCAAGAAAGCCCATGGTATCCTGGCTTAGTATTAGAAACAGTGTGACCAGCAGAAGTAGAGAGGTGGTTGTCCCCCTGTACTCAGCACTGGTGAGGCCACACCTTGAGTACTGTGTCCAGTTTTGGGCACCTCAACACAAGAGAGATATCAAGGTGCTGGAGCGAGTGCAGAGGACAATGAAGCTGGTGAAGGGCCTGGAGAAAGGAGCTGGGACTGTTTAGTTTGAGGAAGAGGAGGCTGAGAGGAGACCTCATCAATCCGTACAACTACTTGAAAGGGCATTGTAGAGAGGTTGGTGCTGGTCTCTTCTCACAGGTAATTAGCAATAGAACGAGAGGGAATGGCTTCAAGCTGCAACAGGGTAGGTTTAGGCTGAACATTAGGAAAGAATTTCTCACAGAAAGAGTTGTCAGACCTTGGAATAGGCTGCCCAGGGAGGTGGTTGAGTCGCCAACCCTGAATGTGGTCAAGAGTCATTTAGATGTGGTGTTGGGGGATATGGTGCATGGGAGAACTTCGTAGAGTAGGGCTGATGGTTGGACTCAATGATTCCAAGGGTTTTTTCCAACCTGAATGATTCTGTTCTATGATTCTAAGAGGAAATGTTGCACCAGGGAACGTTCAGCTTCTAAATAACAAGTTGTTAATTCTAAATTAAGTTCTTAACACAGTCTGTATATTGCCAGCTATTGTGACTCATATGACCTGATTATGCCTGGTTTTAATAAAGGGGTGTGAGGTAAAAAATGGGATGTACCAAGATCTCATGATGGTTACAACGAGGTGGATGGGCCACCTACATTTAAACCGGAAAAGGAGCGTATATCCCATATACGTGCTCAATAAATACCTGGCTGCGACTTTCTGATTCTGGACCCTGGCTGTGGCAAAACTGAGATCCTCCTGGTCACTCCCTGCTCTGGGTGAGCTGTGACAGCTCCCCTCAGCTGGCACCGTTTTTCACCCCCTTGCCTACTCCTCCTTCATTCTTCTTTCTGGCTTGTGAAGTATCGAGCGTTCCTGGAGAATGTCTCTTTTGACACTTAGTCCCTTGTCTCTTTGAGCCAGCAATGTGCCCTTGTTGCCAAGATGGCCACAGAATCTNCAAGCTGGAACAGAGGAAGTTCCATTCAAAGATGAGGAAAAACTTCTTTCTGCTGCGGGTGAGAGAGCGCTGGAAGAGGCTGCCCAGGGAGGGTGTGGAGTCCCCTTCTCCAGAGACCTTCAGGACCCGCCTGGATGCAGTCCTGAGTAATGTGCTCTGGGCAATCCTGCTTTAGCAGGGGAGTTGGACTAAGTGATCTCTAGAGGTCCCTTCCAACTCTGACAGTTCCGTGACACATTGATTGAGTGACCGTTACAGAGCCGGGATGCGGTAGAGAGGCTGTCGGTTACAACGAAGGGAATAGTGCCGCGCATGCGCAGCGGCCGCCCGGGGGAGAGGGAGGGTTTCCCGACTACATCTCCCAGCATGCTGCGGACCCTGGGCGCAAGCGCTGACGTGCCAGGAAGCGAACGGGAGGGCAGTGGGGACGAGTACCTGGAACACCCGGAGCCCTGAAGGCTGCGAGCGGTGCACGTTAGCCGCCGTTGGGCGCCCTTTTTACCCCGCAGGCTGCGGCCGCCGGGGAGTCGCCCGCCATGTCGACCGTGGCTGCCGCCAGCTGTGACGCCAAGAGCGCGGGGGAGGCGCAGGGCGAGAAGAAGCCGCTGAAGGCCTGCTGCGCCTGTCCCGAGACCAAGAAAGCGCGGGACGCCTGGTGAGGGCCCCAGCCGCCCTGGGGGGTGTGGGAGGGTGGCCTCTTGGGGCCCCTGGGGCGGGTTTCCCCTTCGCAGGCGCGGCCCGTCGTCGGGCTGCTGCAGCGTTTTAACCAGCCCTTTGCCTGCTCCCGGCCTAGCCCGGTGGGTTTCCCGCCCTGCCATGCTCTTTGCTGCCTTCTAGAAGTTTCTGACCACGTCAAACGTGCGGGGGTGGTTTTGGAAGCCCTCTCCACGCCGGATCGAGGGTGTTGGAACGTCCAAGAGGGATAGGAGAGCGATGAGAAGAAAATGCCTTAAAAGGATGTTAGAAATGAAGCAATTAATATCCGGTTTAAAACAGGTTTCAGAGATTAGCTCTTAATGCTGCTTACAAATCTAGTCTAGTCTTGACTGACAGAAGCAATAAGTACTAGCAGATAGTAGTAAATTTTTTATTCTTTAATTGATTAGAAATGCTTTTCTTTAAATAAGATACGTTGGTTTTTAGGTCTCTGAGGATGACGTGTCTCAGAGGTGCAAAATTTGGCAGTGATGTGTATAGCCTCATTTGTAATTATAGGCTTAGCCACTATCATAGGACCTATCAAATAGCATGAAGTACACCCCCAAAATAGAGTTCTTTTGTCTATGATAGTTAATTAGTTTACTTTAGCAATGAAACTGTTTTATTTGCCTGACAACTGGTACGGATGTTGTTCATTAAGTGACTGGACACTGTATTTTTGTCAAAGCTAGGGCTGTGTGTTTACGTAGTAGTATGAAAGTGAGTCCAGGGCCCTCTGAGAAAAGGGTGGTAGGTCTGGGTTCAGATGGAGTTGCCCTGCATGGCCAGCACACCTGTCCACACTTACTGTAATAAAACTTAAATTGTGGAGAAAATAAGGTATTTTATTTTTTCACAATTTGGTAGTCCCTTCCTCTTGCAGCAAGAGTAGCATAATGTGGCAGATGAGGGTTGGTGAGATCTGGGATCTACGCTGTGCCGTGTGGTGGAATCCCCACCTCTGGGGAGAGGGAGCACTCTCTGCAAGCCAATCAAAGAGCGAGTCTGAACTACTCTTGCGGTCTGTGTGAGATACAAACAACGGTAGGCCCTTTTACTGCTATTTGAATATGTATTGGATACTTGGATGGATGAGTAACATCGAAAATTACCATATGTGGTAAATCAATTTTTTAAGAGTCGCTGAAGAGGTGTTTGGGTTTTTCTTCCTTCACATTCCTTAAATACCAACTGAAGCTGGACTAAAGCATCATTTACGGGCCAGCCTATTCAGTATTGGTCTTTTATTGGAAATGTTGCTTATGTACCAAATGATTTGAAACTGATTGCTGGTAAGGTCAGCATACCTGAATTGATGTGACAGCTTTGCATTGTATAACAAATCCCAGACTTGCCCAGAATAGACACTGGCCTGTTAATAGGAAATTCTGTTACGCATTTCATCAGAGTTTTAAGTGCACAGCTCCAGACTTTTTTGAGATGGCGTTATGCTTTCCAAAGCAACGCTACCCTGGATAGGATAAGCAAAATGGACAGGAGGGAGCCTACCAGGCTCCAGATGCTACCCAACAGCTTGCCAGTTCTGTAGCTTTGAGTGATGGTAAGCAAATGTTTTGTTGTTGAACCTTGGAAATCTTTTATTTTGCAGTATCATCGAGAAGGGGGAAGAAAATTGTGGGCACTTAATTGAAGCTCACAAAGAGTGTATGAGAGCTCTGGGCTTCAAGATATGAGGGAGACAAGCAAGAATGTGAACATGGTAAGTACAGCCTTCAGGAGTGTGCGTGATCTCTGTCTCTGAAGTGCCCTAGCATCTCAGCTGGTGCCAGTGGCCGGCCCAGAGTACTGTTCATGATGGCAAAGGGGTCTTCCTTATGAGAGGGAAGGCAAAGTAATCCTTGTTGAGACCATAGAGTAAGCACTACTGCTCTTGGGAGGGTTCATGAAGCCTTTTGGCAGTGTACAGCCTTTGTGAGTGGTTCTTAACAGCAGAGTGTGGTTCTGCCTTTCTTGTCTTTTAATAGATCTGAACTTCAGCTTAGATTTCTAATGGTAGGGCAGTGTGGCTGTTGGTTTCTGTGGGTTTGTTGCTGGGATTATTTTGTTGATTGTTGAACTGTCCCTCAATATCCGGTGGAATTCCATGTTTTATGAGGTTGTCGTTCCTCTCTCTTCTAGATGATGCCTGTGGTGTGATTGGGATTCCAGAAAGCTGCAAAATAAATTATTTCTGCAAGTTACTTCAAAGAACAAATACAAACAAAGAATCTATTTATCGAGAGCCTCTAATGATAGACTGTGCATCGTGTCTGTAACTTTTCCACTGTTAGTTCTTGACTGCTGCTATAGAAAATATATTTTTTTCCTCCTAATAAAAGTCTGAAAATGACCAGTGTTTGTGACTTCTGTTTCTTTTCTAAGTAAAAAGTGACAGTGGCCTCCTCATTCATAACAGAGTGCTAGAGGAATGGAGAGAATGAGGAAAGCCTGCTTACTCATTGAAATGAGAACAGTGATTGCTCTGGCGTTGTGTTTGAACAGATGGGCTTTCGGTGGGTTTTCCCTCTGATGCAAACTGAGAAATCATGCTGGTGACACTCCCGTGCTACTGCTTTCAGCAAAGTCACGCTGAAGCTTGTAGTGCCGTCTGTGATGATAGGTGTAACTGTATTTGTACAGAGACAACCACAACCTTATGAAACGAGCTTTCCTTAAGAGCCAAAACCGGATTTGCTTTCCTCCATTCAAAACAAGTTGAAAGAATTCTAACAGCTTTACCCTAGGATTCAAGCTTCATTCTTTAGAATGAAGAATTAAGTACTTCCCATGTCAAACTGGGATTCTTGAGCCAGTAGCCTTTGAAGGAAAAGGGAGCGGAGCACTGCAGATGTATGCACATGTCACTTGCTTGAAAGAAAAGCTTTCTTTTTTTTCATATGCCTGGTTCTTCTTGTGTTGGTCTTGTGCCACGTGTGCCTGGGCTTTTTTCTACCTTTTTTTCAACCTGTGTGACACGATAGTGGCAGGGTGTTTGTGGCCCTTAATTCCTTACAATCTAGAGCAAAAAAAAAAATAAAGGGCATTTGATAGTTTGTACGTGTGGGATGATTTTTTTGTTGTTGTTTCATACTATGCCTCTGTGCAACCCTGACGTTGTTCTTCCTTTTGTGAGTTGACTTTGCTTGAGATGGCATCACTGATTTCTTTTCTCTCTGCCTGCTGAGTTTTCTTCTCAGAAACTGAAGATACAAAATCCGTGCTTTATTGTGATTGTTCTCTTGGCTTTGATCCTGTTGGATGGATGGGTGCTGTCGTGATCATTTCTCTGCCTGCCAGGGCCCTGCGCGTTCTGAGCTAGCCACAAACAGGCTGTGAATATTTAGTATGGGACACTTGGTGCTGTCTCTGCCAAGGCTCACAAGTTCTGTGAGGAGAGTTTAGACCGCTTCTGGGAATACTTGCTTCACAAAGGTACTGGATTCTGAGGAAACAGGCTCTAGAATGCTTGCAGGGAGCAAGCGGGGCTGATAGACTTAGCTCTGTGCTGCTTGTCTGCTCTCCTGTCCTGAGATAGAGTTGTACCTGTGTTGGCTTCCAGCTTCAGAGAAGCAGCTGTAGTTCTGGCAACAGGCATTCAAAGCCTCATGTGGTGCTGTACCTGGTGCTTATCTTGGCATTTATTGTTGTCTTGAGGCAAAAAAACCTGATTAAGGTCACTTATTGTTGAATGAATGGACTTGAACTGAAGAGAACATTAAAAGGTGGACGAGCACAGTCTTTGTGGTAGCATGTCCAGTCTGGGTGAAACTGGAAACGGTGCAACAGAGTTAAGAGCAAGGCAGGCGATGATGCTGGAGGAGAATGGAGTGCTATTTAAATCAGGTCAAGAAAATAAAAAAAAATGAAACATCTAGGCCTGGACAGAGTTAAAAGCATGGTAAGTATTTTAGAGAGTTTTTGGAAGGAAAATGATGAGTGGGATGCTGCAGAAGCTGTATGCAACAGGTACAAAGAGGATACTGGAACCAACGATGGAAAACCCGTGTAGTCAAATCACATTTCCTGCTGCAAGGCTTCATTTTTTACAACAGGATTCCTATGGAGTGGATTCGAGGCTTGATTCAGGGGATGGGGGTTTCTGGCACTGTGTTGCTACTTGGCTGATGGAGCTGGTGACAGACGCTGCCCTGCACAGGGTGTTCAGTGTAGGTGCGAGGGCACGAAACCTTGGCAGTAGCTGGTAACTTGACTAAACTATATAGCAGTGGTTCAGCTACAGTACATGCCATCCTTGTCCCTTTACGAGTCACCATTAGCGTGTCTGGAGCAGCTTTAGACCTCTCCTAACAGTTGTAAACTGAATGTAAGTTGAAACACTAAGTGAATATTCTGTAGTTACAGTGTTTATTAGTATGTAAGTAATGGTTTTGCAGACAAATGTCAGTGATGCACTATATAATAAATCAAAAAGGAGATGTTTGGTTGTGTCTTCTCTGACTTTAGGCCATTAAGGTCTTAGTGTCCTCAACACAGGTGACTGGACTAGTTTTCATCTTAGAGGATCAGGAGTGAACCTGTAGACTTCTGAGGATGGGCAACTAGCCCGTGGCGTAGCTACTGTGAGATCCATGACTGATAACCTCTCAGTACAGGGCCGCTCTCAAGGACAGAGGATTTATTGGCCAATCATGGTGCAGGCCGCACCTGGATTGCATCATCACATGAGGCCGAATATTAAATGCTACTGGTTGAGTTAATTGTAAGCAGGGAAATCAGCGGAGTACCTGTTTACACCTTGCTAATATCGGTGCTGAAAAGCTTGACATGTCTATTTTTCACATAGTCATTCTGTTTTAATGCTTATGTGCCTTCTTCCGGGGACAAGTTTTAACGCTGCTCAGGTGTTTTCTGTGCACTCGCTTTCTTGATTCCAAATTGCTTTGGGCCTTTTTAATACTCGTGTGGCTTTTCCCTTGAATCCATATTGGATTTTGAACACTCAACTTGGATGAATCCCAGCATTGTTGGATGGAATGCATGTATTCTAGTTCAAGGCAAGGCATGAAAATAAAATTTCTCTTTGGAAAATCAGGAAAGCCTTTTTGGACTCTTGCTAGATGGAAAGCTGGAAGTGCTTTCCAGAGGGTCTGTATGACCACGGTACTCACAAGGCAGAAAGGAAGATTTGAGCCTTTGTGGTTCAACCATTTCATAAGCTTTCCTTTTAAACCACTGGACCTAAAAAACCCCCTAAATTAATCTCTAACGTGTGCTCAGGGATATATATATTATAGCATTTTCTCTGCAATGTCACATTCAGCCCCAGCAGAAAAGTTGTGTAGTTTCTGATGAGAGCTTGGTGCGGTTAATGCTGTGGTTTTAAGGCTTCCTGTCTGCCTTCCTCAGGGAAGTCCCAATGGGTGGCCTTACCTGCAGCACTGGCCCTGGCAGCCCCGTGACCCCAGCACACACTCCTGGTGTGACTGCAGCAGCAGTGCTACTGACGGTGTTCCGGAAGATCACAGAGGAAGCACCTTCTTTGTCCTAATGAGTTGCTAACATTATGTTCCAGAGTATCTTCGAGCTCGGGAATTTACCTAGCTGAGGAGGGAAATAACTTTTTTTTCTTTTGGTCAACTTCTTTGATGTTGCTGCAAAAGCATTTTGGTGGTACAGAAAGGCAGGAGAAATTGCAGTGTTGCTTCGCAGAATGCTGCCTGTAATGTAGTTCTACGTTGCTATTCATAGCAGTTCAGTTTTGTCTCACAAGTCTTACGTATTTTTCTCCTAAGTGTTCCCAATCTTGATATCCCATTAAATGAAATGTCAGCCTATCTCAGGAAAAGGCCCCTTACAATACTGATTTTTTTGCAGAGGCTTAAAGGCAGACAAGTTGTTGTTGGGATCATCTAGCAAGTATATGGCAATGGTAAGAGAAACAGAACTTGGCTCCTAAGACTTTTACTGTAGTGCTTTGGCTGTAAGATCATCCTTCCCTCTTTGCAGCTAAGGTCAAGAGAGATGAGGTTCTTCATTTCCCTGTACCTCCTGCAGTGGAGCCTTGTTCTGCTTCAGTCAGTAGGATTTATTTCCTTTTATAAGGGACTGCTGGAGAGAAGGTTCCCTGTTCCGCTTAACCCTTAACAGAAAGCATCTCTCTGAGTAGATGGCACTCACCCCCATTGCAAAGCTGGATTTGTCTTGTTGCCGTCTGCAGGGCAGCCTGCAGGCTGTGGAGGCAGACTGTACTGTCCAAAGACCATGATGCGTTCTTTTAGGTTGCCATAAAGCATTGCTTCAGCCTCACCCAGCAGATAGTGTTATCCCAGAGGACAATTAGTAGAAGAGCCGATTAGTGTGTCTTTAAGTGAATGGTGCCATTGGGAATGGCATGTTAGGCAGGGCAGCTGCAAGCTTGGCCTGAAACATGACCACGCTTGAAACCCTATCTCTACTCCACTGACCCATGCAGGCTGACTTCATACTGTTGACTGACTGTGCGGGTCGTGTCCATGCCTGAAATGTAACTGCTTCCTGGCAGCAGGGCAGATCCTGCCTGTATGACTAATAATGTGTTACTTGAAGCAGGCAAGAAGTTGCATTTATGCATCTTTTCTGTAGCTGACCCCAGAGGACTGAACTCGGTGGGTCCCTCTCGTGACTGTGTTCCAGGTTACCCCAGTGGAAAGTGTTTGTTTTCCTCTTTGTGCTAAATGAAGGTCTGGGAGGTGTTCCAAATAGCTATAAAAAACAATGAAAATGTGAGATCACGTTTCCCAAGGATGCTTTCCAGCAGAGCCTGTTATCTATGGGGTGGGGGAATCCTTCCTCAACTAGGATTTCCCTGCAAAACATGCTTCCATGTGTTACACTCCCAAACTTTTATGCAGGACTGTCTCCACAACAGATGAAGCTGGGTGCCAATGACTCATTTATTCTAGCTTTTAGCCCTTGCACTCACAAACCTGTGCTCGTGCAGAGCTTTACCTCGTGCCCCTTGGTCTAAAAAGCCCCACGTGACGGAGCTGCCTGATGCGAGGGGAGGCTGTGCTGCAGCTCCTGGAAAACATTTCCCAAGAACCCACCTCTCTTATTTTACCAAGTCCCTTCCATCGTTATGAGCCACAGTGGGAGAAGAGGGTGACCTTTTTCCTTTTTTGTACTCTGTGAAAGTCACTCTCTTGCGGGAGCGCAGGGCGGTGTGGAGCCCCATGTGCGGCTGGAGCTCACTGCGATAAGCTGGTTGTTTTCCCTTCTCCTTTCCCCTCCTGGTGCTGTGCTGGGCTTATCTGGGCGCCTGAGTTATGTTAAGTAGCGAGTGCGTGCCTGCTCTCTGTTCTCCTCGCTGCTTTTGCTCCTTGGATTTCAATTCCAAACATGGTTATCCATTTGGGGTCTCTCTCCTTTCCGCTGCCAAGTGATACACATTCCACATTCAACACCAGCTCCCTCCGCTGCTCTCTTGCAGTCGCTATTTCCAGGGCTGGAGGGGAAGGCAGTGCAACGAGATCTCTGTCCCATCTGCAAGTTTTCCAGCTAATGGCCTCTACTCTTTCTTTGACCGAGCTCTTTTGGCCTCATATTTGCCAGCTCCCCTTCTCCCTGGTGTGGCAAAGGAGGGGGTCAGCTGCTGGTTTGTGAGCCGCGAAGAGGAGAAACAAACCCTTTGGGGATTTTTTGCGGGGCACAAAAGCCTTCGGCGGCACTTTAACATGTCGCTCTGAAGTGCACTGCTGTGGGACCGACCGGTGCTCAAGAGGAGGAACAGCTACCTAGCAGCTCTGGTTTCAGACCTCTGCAGCACCCTTTGTGTATGACATTTCGTTCTGAGTGCAGCCAGGGAGGGTGGGGAGTGGGGAAGGATGAGCACAAGCAGCCTCTCGTGGGACCAGGCTGTTCTCCAGCCTCCGGCGTGCGATGCCTGGAAGGACATTATGGAGGGTGCAGCTTACCATCTGGCCAGCTGCATCGTCCTTCTGGGTTACATGGGGGGAAGCGGTATCTTTGGGTCCCTCTATATCTTTGGCCTCCTGGCCCCAGGCTACTTCTGCTATGCTCTGTGGGGCTGGCTGAACGCTTGCGGGCTTGATATCTTCGTCTGGAACATGCTGCTCGTCCTCGTCTGCTTGCTTCAGCTGGCTCACCTGGCTTACCGGCTCCGCAAAGACACCATCCCGGAAGAGTTTGACCTCCTCTACAAGACCATGTACCTGCCCTTGCAGGTGCCCCTGGAAGTCTACAAAGAAATCGTGAAGTGCTGTGAAGAGCAAGTCCAGACACTGGTTAGAGACCAGAATTATGCAGTGGAGGGCAAGACGCCCATTGACCGCCTCTCGTTGCTGCTCTCTGGCAGGTAAAGGCTCTCCTGTTTCTGAACAAAGCCTGACAGGAAAGCGCTGTGACTTGTCCTGCTTTCATACTCTGTAGAAACTGGGATGATGATTGTTTCCTTCCTCTGAAAGGGCTTTGAGATATGCATCTGTTTGTTGGGAAGGAAGGTAATTTGCTTTTAAGGGGTTGGTTTTGATTTCCTTTGTTGTTCTAAATCAGAGTATTTCAGCAAACAATTTGCAGAACCAAGCCATGTGCAGTGAAGCGTCCAGCTCAGCCTTGCCTGTGGTAGTGCTGGGGAACCCTTACCTCTTTCTTAGCCATTTTAAAGTGATCTTATTTCTGATGGGAGCAGATTGGCCATGAGAGAGCATTTCTCAGCGCAGTGTGTCTGGATCTGTGGTCTCTGGGGGTACCACACAGACCTCTGTGATGCGAATGGCTGTGCCCTGAATACACCGAGTCCTCAGTTCACCTGCTTCCCGCTGGTCAGCAGTGTTCAGGGAGAGGTTCCACTCCTGATCCCAACACCTCAACCCTCAGGGCTCTGAAGTATTTCTCTCTGAGAGTCATTTCACAAAAGGGAGAGTGCTCTTCTGTGGTGGATCCTGCCTCATCAGACCTCTTTCT
This sequence comes from Nycticryphes semicollaris, assembly GCA_013400055.1. NCBI lineage: Eukaryota > Metazoa > Chordata > Aves > Charadriiformes > Rostratulidae > Nycticryphes > Nycticryphes semicollaris. Next base: position 495,675 of record VXBJ01004556.1, on the reverse strand, counting down.
TGCCCTGTGCTGTCATGCATTCATGATGTTCCTTCCTCTGGACCACCAAGAAAGACCTCAGGGACCTCCAGATAGTCATACTTGAGATTTGATTAGTGAGTGAACTCTGCTTGTGAAGTACTGGTATTTGTTCACCTGAGATCCTGTTACATGCCTTTATGTGAACATCTTTTAATGATTTACAAAATCCAAATGCATACAAATAGTAACGATAGTGGTTTCCCAGCTGCTGCCAGGCACTTGCACTAATGTTAAGTGAGAGTGGGGAAGGAAGGAGATCTGTAAATGGGAGTAGTATGGAGATGTCTCAAGGATTTTCCTTTGGGAAGGCAAATCCAGCATCACCTGGGGCTCGTGTTTCGCTGTGATGGTCCACCCCCTCTGGTGAGAAAGTGTGTAAAGGAGAAGGGCTGTCCTTCCTCTTTTTGGTGTTTGTCCCTTTTCTAGGGTGTGTTAAGAGCATCCTGGGACCACTGGCCAGTGCTGAATGACAAAGCACTGGGAGGAAACTGGGTATGTGTATTTCCATTAGGTGTCTTTCCTCTTACCAAACATCTATGCTGAGCAGCTTGCTCTGAAGTTTACTATGTCTGTAAATAATGTTAGTGGGGAAGAGTCTGTGCTGTCTTGTCCTGCGCTGGATAATCTGATGCATGCCCTGTGGGATGGAAGTGCTGCAATGTTCATTATGCCAGTGCTGGTGGGGTAGTTGTTTGCTCTCTTTTGCAGTGGTAAGTGTGCATCTTGGCTGGTATAGGATCTGCTGTGGAGATGGGGTAGGATTTGCATTTCCTGGTACCCACTCTGTTGCCTTGGAAGGTCCTTGCAGACCCAGCAAGAACATTGCTACTATTATGGTGCCTCCTCTTAAAATGAACAACAGCAAGACAAAGAGTGCTTGGAAATGCAGGATGTGCCAGGGTCAGGAAACCTGCCTTATGATCCCTGAACCTTCCAGGCAACACTGCCAGCTGACTGGAAGTCAATGGTGAACTGAGCCTCAGAACTCCTGAAAACTAAAATTGTGTATCATACAGCAGGGGAATGTGGTGGCAGGGAGGCAAGAGGCCACAAATCTGGTGGTTCAGAGCTACAAATAGAGCTTCAGAATGCCTTGCTGTTGCCCCAGGCCTGTGCAGCTCTCCTTCTCTGCCTCTGCAGCCAAGCTGGGTGCAATTTCAACCTTGACAGGCAATTGCAGCAAAAGTAGGGGAAAGGGATGCTTGGGAAGCCAAGAAAGATTGAATTATAATGGGCAGCAAATTATGAGCTCACGGTGTGGTGTGTTAGGAATGATAGCCAATGCAATTTTGAGGGATTCGGGGTGTAACAACATCCCAGCATCAAGGCAGGGAATGCCCTCATGCAACTCTGGGACAGGAAGATGATGCCACAGGCTGGCTTAGAGGTACCTGAAAAGCAGCAGCAGTCTTGTGGGCTGAGAAGTCCTGATTTAGGACCAAGTATTGCACCTGTGAGGGTTGGCTTTGTAGCAGGAAACAGAAAACAGATGGAATATGGGGAAGTGGCAGCAAATGTTGTTTCCCACAGAGAAAGGGGAGACAGCCCTGTAGTCTGGAGCATCTGCAACTCTCCTGGAGAGGGTATGAGATACATGTGAGGTGAGAAGTCCCTTTCGGTCCCCGGTGGGACGGGTTGCCTGCATGTTATGTGAGCTCATTTGGCAACATAGACAGTGGGATAGAGTGCACCCTCAGCAGGTTTGCTGATGACACCAAGCTGTGTGGTGTGGTTGACGTGCTGGAGGGAAGGGATGCCATCCAGAGGGGTATGGACAGGCTTGAGAGGTGGGCCCATGCAAACCATTTGAAGGTCAACCTGGCCAAGGGCAAGGTCCTGCACCTGGGTCATGGCAATCTCAAGAACAAATACGGACTGGGCAGACAAGGGATGGAGAGCAGCCCTGAGGAGAAGGACTTGGGAGTGTTGGTGGACAAGAAACTCAACATGAGCTGGCAATGTGCACTCACAGCCCAGAAAGCCAACCACATCCTGGGTTGCATCAAAAGAAGCATGGTCAGCCAGTCGTGGGACGTGATTCTATCCCTCTTTTCTGCTCTAGTGAGACCCCACCTGGAGTACTGTGTCCAGCTCTGGAGTCCAGCAGGTCCAGAGGAGGGCCACGAAGATGATCAGAAGGCTGGAACACCTCTACTATGGAGAAAGGCAGAGAGAGTTGGGGTTGTTCAGCCTGGAGAAGAGAGGGCTCCAGAGAGACCTTGTAGAAGCCTTCCAATACCTGAAGGGGGCCTACAGGAGAGATGGGAGGGTCTCTTTGTCAGGGAGTGTAGTGAAAGGAAAAGGGATAATGGTTTTAAACTGAAAGAGGAGATATTTTGATTAGATATTATGAAGAAATTCTTTACTGTCAGGGTGGTGAGACACTGGAACAGGTTGCCCAGAGAAGCTGTGGATGCCCCTTCCGTGGAGGTATTCAAGACGAGGCTGGATGGGGCTTTGAGCAACTTGGTCTAGTGGGAGGTGTCTCTGCCCATGGCAGGGGGGGTTGGAACTCGATGATCTTTAAGGTCTCTTCCAACCCGTACTGTTCTATGATTCTGTGTGATGCCTATTTTGTGGCTTAAGCCCGTGCACCTCACCTCTCCTCTTTGCAGGGTCCGGGTGAGCCAGGACGGACAATTCCTTCACTATGTCTTTCCGTACCAGTTCCTGGACTCGCCAGAATGGGAGTCGCTGCGACCCTCTGAGGAAGGCACTTTCCAGGTAACCCTGCATAGCCCTGCAGCGGCTCAGCTTCGCTCCTTGTTGCTTCATTGCATGTTTGAGAGGGGAAGGAGAGGGCTCATTATGTCATTCAAAGCTAACTGGGAACATGCTCCTCCCCTTCCTCGTATTTTAGCCAGCACAGGATGGCGTGATCAGCTGTGTCATCTTTTTTTCTGCCTTTCTGGAAGGCCTTGGTGTGTGCTTCTATTATCAGCCGATAGCAGGGAGGGTAGAGCGTGGTGGTGGGAGATGAGGTACCGGATTGCTGGCTCTCTCCCATTACAGCGTTTTCTAGTACCTGTATTGATGCGTTTGCCCTGTACACTGCTAGCAGGGTGCGTCGTTCCAGCATCAGGATAGTAGCCATGGCAATATGCGGCAGTGATGTAAATCCATAAATATCCCATTCCTCACAAAGTTTCTGATGGTGATGTGTTTGGGGTAGCGAAGCAGAAAGGACGATTCACACCCGAATATGGTTCTTTCTTAGCAGAAGAATCCCTTGCTGAGAGGCCAGACCAATTCTTATTTGCAACAACTGAAAGGATTTTGCTCTTGCTGTCAACACCCCACAGTATTTGTTTGGCTTTCCTTCTGGAGGAGATTACTCAAACACACGTCTCTCTGCCTTTAACTCACATCCCAGGGCAGACTGATCTCTGTTAGGATGTCAATCTAGAGCATGTCAGTTCAGGCATATGAGGGGGTGATTTTGCCAATCCCTTGGGAGCAGTCATGAGGGAATGACAGTGCTTTCTCATGAGGGCAGCCACGTTCAGACTTGGTTAAATCAGGGCAGGTGTCCGAATCTGCTTTCCTTGGGTCTGACTTTGGCCCATGTACTGTGTAAATAAGTCATGGCAGTTGCTCCTGAAAGCTACGCCATCGCCAGGGTCTTGCAAGAGGAACTATAGTGACAGGACGAGGGGCAGTGGGTTTAAACTGAAGAAAAGCAGATTTAGACTGGATATTAGGAAAAAGTTCTTTACTCTGAGGGTGGTGGAACACTGGAACAGGTTGCCCAGGGAGGTGGTTGAGGCCCCTTCCCTGGAGATATTCAAGGGGAGGCTCGAGGAGGCCCTGGGCAGCCTGGTCTAGTTGGGGGTGTTCATGCTGACTGTGGGGGGATCGGACTAGATGACCCTTGAAGGTCTCTTCTGGCCCAGATGATTCTATGATTCTATGAACAGTTGCAGGACGTGGCTGACTGTGTGACAGTGGCACAGGGCTACAGCTTGTGAGCAGAAATAGGGCTGTTGGGCCAAAATAATAAGGTAGAGGGGACAGCATGGCTGTGCTAGGGGTGGGGGTAACTCATGTTTTGTGCTTCAATCCGGCAATAGATAGCTCCTAGCTCTTGGACTGTATTTGCCCGAGTTGAGCAGAAAGAACAATGGCTGCTCTGTGCTCCTGGCTGTCTGGATGCCGTGGAACCTGCAAAGACATCTTCAGCATTTTCTGAGCTAATTTCTGTGGAACTGAATGTTCCCAGGCCGCTTGAGTGTCTTTATCTGTGGTGCATGAGACAGCTCAGGAGCAAGCTGGTGTCAAGCTGCGCCAGCCCTGCCAGTGCCACACTCCTGGCCCCTCTCCTGCTCTGCGAGACGGCTGGTCAGGGATGTTGCCTCTGCCCGGCATCAGGATGGGGAGGTAGAGTCCTAGGTGAGGAAAGGCTGCAGCCATGTGCTGGAAATGCCTAAACCTCACGTCCGCTTTCTGAGGAGCATGAAGAAGTAGCAGATGGGACTGGCATCCAGCAGGTGAGACTTGACAGGTCCTTGTTCCTAGCAAGACATTATTCTTGGTGGCCATGCTTAGCCATGGTGATGTACTGCTTTTGGCAGCTGTTTAACACACTGGTCCCTTTTACATGAGTAGTTAATAGAATTCTGTGGCTTATCTCAACCTTACTACCAGCATCACAGTCATCTGGTTAAAAAAGTGCACATTTGAGACTTTGCTGGAGGAGGGCATGGAAGGTTTTCCTTGCCCAAGTTTTCCCCGTAGCTCTCTGGATTGAACAGTTTCAATCCCGAGCCCACTGAAAAATGGCAGAAGTGTAACTCAGTCTACAAGGAGAAGTGCTTGCCTTAAGCTTTCTGCTTTGGTTGTGTCTTCTTCCCACAGACTGCTGGCTCTTGGTCCCTGAAGGAGTTGGGTTTCAGGGCTGTCACTTTCCCCCAGAAAGCTGAATTATCAGCTCTGCTGATGCTGGAGCACTTGTGTTGAGGGGATTCATGGCTGAAATCCATGCTGCTGCTCTGGTTAGGGGGCAGGTTTTCTTATTGCAACTCATTTAATCCTTCAGGAGAAGTGGAGGGTTTTGATCGCCATGCCAGAAATTGATTAGGAAAGTGAGATTCTGGTCAGTTCAGCTTCTGTATGACCCTTTCTCTCAGTCACCTCAGCCTGGGAAAGTTCTCAGGTTTTATCTCCTACATTTCTTTCATAAAGCAGCTGCTTGCAGGCAGTGGCATTAAATATCAAACCCAAGGACACACACATGGAGCCAAGCCGCATTCAGCTTCCCAGTGGCCCTCTGCCATGGTGGCTGGCCAAGGACACCCCTGGATATAGAGTGAAAGGGAGCCCCCAGGATATTTTGGCTCTGGCACTTGTTCACATGCCAGTGTGGTCATTACACTCGGATGTTCTTCTTTGGCCCAAGGTATTTTGACCCTTCCTGTGTTTCTTACCTCTTCTTCTTATTATTATTAAATTTATATATTTTTTAATATATATATACATGCATTGTATGATTTTTTTTATTATTAGTAGTAATCTGGTCTTACAGCTAGAGGGGAAAATGGCTTTGTTTGCATTAGCAAAATCCAAAGCAAAACAAAATGTTCTTTCAAAACAACTTAGTAAAACCTTGAGTGAATTCCCTGCCTACACAGAAGCCCTTCTATTTCTTCTGTCACTGAGGTGAGCTTCAAGGCTCTTCAGCCCCACAGTGTCTGGCAGAGCTGATGAGATGGGATCTCCTGCCTGCAGAGTAAGAGCAGGCAAGCCTTCCAGGTGGCCCTTCTCTTACCCAGGACCTCTTGGAGCAGGGTGTGTGTGACCCAGTGGCAGAACAGGGTAGCAGCCTGCTGCAGGGCTACCCACTGGTGACTTGGGCCAGCTGGGCACACGGAAACATCTCCCTCTGTAACATTTCTGTAGAGGGATAAGGCCATCCATGCTGTGTTGCTTATTTCAGTTATGTCATTCAGGTGTTAACAGGGAGCATCATCTTAAAGTGAGAAGGTGAAATGTAGGTCGTTATGTGGCTAGATTAAGCAAGCATGCCATTAGTTGCATAGGAACACCTGGTCTCCATCTCATTGGGCCAAGGAAGTAGCGGTGGGTAAGGATTTATCTGATAATTTGGCTAGGGTGATCTGGTTCTCCAGCCCTGCCACCTCCAAGGAGAGCAGATGTCAAAAGGGCTCTGGGCCTTCACTGGAGAGAAGCATGCAGCCCCAAGGTGGGTGACCCCTACCTGGGTTGCAGGGCTTACTCTGCTCTCTCCCTGCCCAACAGGTCACGCTGACAGCTGAGACCGACTGCAGCTTCATCACCTGGCCGAGGAAGAAGCTTTATCTCCTCTTAAGGAAGGACCGCTACGTTGCCCGGCTTTTCTCCTCCTACCTGGGCTATGACATCTCAGAGAAGCTCTACTCCCTCAATGAAAAGCTCTTTGCGAAGTTTGGCCTTCGCTTTGACATCCGCTTGCCCAGCCTCTACCATGTCCTCGGGCCAGCCTCCTCTGAGGGGGAGTCAGAGGACTGTGAGGAGCCGCCGCCTGCCTCTGGCCAGGCTGATGTCTCTGAACCCCCTCCACAGGCACCACCACCACCTCCGCCGGCTCCACGTCCCCGGGCATCTCGGCCTGACAGTGATGTGCTGGGTGAGGACTCCACCAGTCTTGTCGTGGAAGATTTTGCTGAGTTGCCGGGGTCTTTTATGGACTATGTGAGCGAAGGGGAGTATATGAAGTGAGGGCACTCCTGGCATGGGCACGCCTCACCCTGTGTGGGACCCCCGCGTAAGTACCCAGCTTGTGGAAGCAAGTCCTTCCCGCGATGCAACTGCCTGGGCAGCGTGGTGGCCCCAGCCTCTCGCCCTCTTTTGCCATGGGTTTGCTCCTCCGCAGCATTTTTTTTGCCTGTTGCCCCAAGGAATCCCAGGAGGTGGGCTCCAGCTGTGTGATTTTTCTTAAGGAAAAGCAGCAGGGCAAAGGCTCAACTCCAGCCACCAGCTGCATCCTGGGGTGAAAGGGATGGTAACCCAACTGTAGGAAACTCTTCCCTGCCCTGTCCTCTTACCATCCTTCAGGACAGGCAGAGAAACTGAAACAGTGTCCAGGCTGGTGGGTGGTACTCTAGTGCCTGCAGAGACTCCCCAGGGCTCGATCTGGCTTGCTGTGAGGTAGAGCTATGCCTGGAGATACTCCAGTATTAAGCTGAGGGAGACGTCTGCAGGTGATGGGAGATCAGACAACCCAGGAGAGGCTGACAGAGGTAGAAACAGCTCCAAGGTTTACAGTGGATTGGTAGCCAGGAGTTGCTGTACACCCTGCAAATGCTCAGTCTGGGCAGGGGCAGAAAGTTCAAAGTTCTTCCTCCCCCTGCCCAGCACAGCTCATCCCAGAGCTTCATCTGTCCGTCTTGTTTCTGCTGAGCTTTGGCTCAACCAGATCAGTAAGGTATTGAAAAGACTGTTCTGTGTGGTATTGCTCTTAACTCCAGTCACCCTGGGTGTACTGACAGGCTCAACGCTATTCTAACACACACCAAACTCTGCTTTCTGATGAGTGGGAATGAGATCCTCATTTCCAAAATGCCAATTCGTTAATCTGCAAGGAAAAAATTCCTGGGCCTGGTGGACGTTGGGGCAGAGGAGCAGTGCAGGTGAAGAGAAATAGACAGGAGGGTGGCTCGTGCTTGAAATTCAGATCCAAGCGTCCAAGAGAGAAATTCCACCCTCAATTACTTTTAGCCAGCTGCTGTAACACCTGCTGTCGCATGGCAGCTGCAGACCCCAACGTGCATTCCTGCCGCTGCTCTACAGTAGCTACTTTCTGACATCCAGCTGCCCGGGATTGGGATTTCTGTCCTAGAAGCGACCACTGTGTATGTTCCTGTTGGGTCTGTGTGGCAGGGAGGAAGTTGCAGGGCTGGGCAGCAGCTGGGGAGACTGCTTTGGGTTGAGTCATGTGCCTGTTCCTGTCCTGCTTCCATGCCACCACATTTAAAACCTGGGATATGAAGAAACTAGCCAGGAAACAAACAAGTGTATCTTTTTTTTTTTTCTTCTTGAGTCAGATAAGAAGTCAGCAAGGGTTTTGCTTAGCTTAAATAAATAAAAGGAGGCAGAGAAAAAAAATAAAAATCCTCATTTGTGCTCTAGTTTAGAAGCCCTAGGAATGTGAAGCCTCTGGTTTTGCTGGTAGATTGCTGGAGATATGAATTTGCAGCTTTTTCAGTCCTTAATTGGAGAGGCAGGAATACTGAGTCACTTGGGAGACAGCTGTCCTCCTAACTGTCAGGCATTTCTGCTGAATACATGCAATAAAAAATGAATGCGGTTAGTGTTGTACATGGGGTGAAGTCACTTTGTGCTTCGCTTGTATTTTGTCTTCTTGACAGAAGGATACCCAGGCTCAGGTCATTCTCCTAGTTGATCAATCTCAATGAAATCAGAATTTCAAATGCAATTAAAAATGGAAAGAGACAGGGAACACCGTAGCACTTTTTGAATCACTTTCACCCTTACGTGGTAATGAGTCAGTACGGTGAAAATACTTGTAAGATGTGTGTGTGTGTGTTGGGGAAAGCTTGTGCAACATAGTACAAAGCTATTTTTTCTTTCACACGGTCCTTTTAAAACATTTTGGATTCTGGAAGCCTTTGTCTTTCTAGACCTTGCAAATGAGGCAATATCAAGGTGTGCTGATACTTGCAGTAGAGACCTGTGATAAAGCCCCAGATGTTTCAGAAGCCAGTATTAGTGGTGGAAGAGGAGGACGACCTTACTTGTTGGTCACTCTGGAGACAATATTCAGCATGGTATTTTAATTTCTAAGGTACTCAAACATAAACTTTAGTTACTGTGTCTGTAACAGTGGAACAAGCGCTTCCTTGTTACTCTGTTCACCACTTGGGTATCCTAATCACTTCACAACACACCAACAGAACAGCAATTGTCACATCTGTACACTATTCCACAGGAACCTGAGTGCCTAACCACAAAAAATTAGTGATATGGATGGGCTGCAGTACCTTCTGGCCAGGTACTTGCCACAGCTTAGCAGATAATCTGAGCCAGTCTGCCATGGCCCAAGGAAAGCACTTCCATAACTTTTCCCTTAGAAGTGATGAAAATATCCATAGAAAACAGGGATTTTCCCTACAGTGTCATTTTTTGAAGTAAGCCTTAGCTGTGGTCCCAGATATCAGAGCTCCAACTGGGCTTTCCCCTCGTCTGTGCTCTCCTCTGCTTTCTCAGCAGCTTCCAACCTGGGTAATCACCTTCCAGCTCTCTAAATTCCCCATGCTGATGTGCTTCTATGGATCACTTTCCTTTTTGTTTTATGTTGCTGCAACAGCCACCTTGCTACACCACAGTGCAGGAGCGCAAATCTTGAATGCCTAAAGTACTGCAAAGATCATGCAGAACAAAATATTCCTGGGATGTATATTGGCCTACTATTCTTATCATCTAGTTCCTTGAAAGAGTTTCCAGTCAGCTTATGAGCAAGGCAGACTGTGATATCCCCCTGATGAGTATGTTCTTTTTCTGAGGAGGAGAAATATTTCAATAATGTACATGCCGCCTCTTTAAAAAAGGCAGGTTCTGTTTAAAACATGCTTTAATGGTGTGCTGCTGTACAGCTCAATGCTCCATAGCAAACCAGGCTTTATCCCTTGCATGAAAATTCAAACAACCAAAAGGCACTTGCTTTTCCCCCTTTTCTTATCGCATTTGCTCTAGTTTGTTGCTGTCAAGTGCTCGCAAGATGTGGCGCTGTTGCTACCTATTTTTGTACAGTTGCATCTTGGGGCTGGCTTTCTCTTTGGTGGATGAGGTGGATGGATGGATGGATGAGTGCCTGATGGTCTGTAGTTTGGTATCTATGTAAGAATCACTTTATTCCTGCTTTGAGAGCAAAATAAAAGGAGCCGTGGGCTTTGTTTCACTGATACCACAGAAGGTGATTTGGAGGGGGTTGTTTTTGCTGTCTCAGGATGGGTGGTTAACCCTATTTTTTCATTTGTTATATGTTGAAGAATTACATAGTTTTGTATGCTAATTTAGGAGGGGAGAAGGACAGTAATGGTGGGCTCCATGAGGTTTGTGTTACAGAAAAGGTTGTATATAAGAATTATTCCTGTGATACTAATGGTGCTCTCTGTCTTCCTTTTCCTCCCCCCCTCCCCCCCACCACCCCCATTTTCCTCCCTCCTCCACTGTTTCCCTTCTGCAGCCTCTGGAAACCTCCGGAGTTCTCCTCACCCTCTCTGCAAAGGACGAGCCCCTCTGGCTCCCACTCAGACCCCCGAACTCTAGGGAACAACAGGCTGTTTTGATCTTGAAGCCTCGCAAGGGACCGTATACTCATACAGGTTTCTGGCCAGAGAGACACTCTTTAGCAAGCACTGAGACGTCTGCCTGCAGACATGTACACTCGGAGCACGTGAAGCACACGCGTGAGACTGCGGTGTGGCACTCCAGCACCTCCCACCCCACGGTTGTTCACCAGAGCTGCCTGTCCTTCGCCAGTTTGTTTTCTAGTCCTGCCTCTCTGAGGTGTATGTGCAGTTCTGATACCAAGGTACACTGATAATGCTGCAAGCGATACCAGCCTGCTCGCAGAATCTGTGTTCCCTTTGATTTAATAATTCCCATTAAAGTCAGAGATTAAACTGCTGGTGTTTGAGGATTTGGAAAGGGAGATAACACTGTTTGAAGGATTTGAGGTGATCTCAAGGCGTGAGGGGGAAAGGACAGGGGAAAATGGGCTCTAATAATACCAGAAATTACTTTTCCAGGGGTTACAATTTCTCATTTATGACAAGCATCACTTCTCAAAGAAGTTACTGACTTCTGGCCGGTTATTTGAGTTGATTCATTTGGAAAAAGAAAGAGGGAGTAATTGGGACTAGGGGCAGGTGTAGGCAAGGAGAGCCTGAACACTTTTTTTTTGTTGGTTTTTTTTGGTACTCAATGGGAGATGACCTCAGGGTGCACACACCAAGTGAAAAAATGAGTGAGTACAAAATATCTCAGCAGCCACAGGTAGGAAGAAGTGCAATATCTTAGATGAAAGTAGTGTGGAGATGGAAGGCCTCTTCCAAGTTCAGCTGCAACAGGCTTTGGTTGATGAGCTTCCCCAGCCCAATTCCTCTGTCAGGGAACCGTAGACTGAAGTACCAGTGGAGGAATCCTGTATCCCCCAGAGCCTTGTGCAACCGAGTTGGGAGGTGGAGGTAGGAGCCTCTCCAGGGCAGATATCCAGGGTAGGAGCAAGCAGCATCGGTCCTTCCATCAGCGTGCACAGAGCAGGGTGTTTTTCAATGCCTCTTGGCACAGACACACAGGGGCATGGCCATCCTATGTGTGGGGCTGGCTCTGTGTCAGCCCTGGGCTGGTGGAGGCCTTGTGTTGCTCACACAGGGATTGTGGCCAAGAGACCTGTTTGGCATGTCTTGCAAGTCTCAACCAGTTCAGATCTGTGTCCTCGGAATCTGCCACTCTTGATGAGGTCTGGAGAGGCCTCTGAAGTGGTGGGTCTGTGGGATCCATGGAGTATACCACTCCTCGTGCTGTTCACCTTTCCTGTTACCCCAGGGCAGGAGAATGGAGCTGCTTCAGGCCTATGTACCATCCTGCTAATGGTTGTCATCGTGCTCGGTTGCTGCATTCTTGCTTCAGCCTGACCTTACTGCCCTTCACGGTTAGGAAATATCTCCAGCAAATTTAACACGAGAGCTGCTGGGGTCCCTTCTGCAAAGGAACTGAAATGCACAATGAAACTGCGTCTGTTGTGGTGCTTTATACACCTCCCTGAAGTAGTGGACTGGGTTGGGCTGCATTACACACCACCCTTCATAGATGCCTTCTGGGGTTATATTCCAGTCTCCAACAGGCAGCTCTCTGGAAGCTCTTCAATCATGGCACCATGGATCTCTGTCAGGTTGTCAGAGCCAAGCTATAACCATCTCTTGAGTATATGCTGGAGACAGTGTTTGTTAACCAGCCTTCCAAACCACATGGCATGGTCCAAAAGCTTGAATGTGAACTGAAAGCAGGAGCTAACTCTGCAGTGACACTGTCTAGTGGAGCAGTAGAGACAGCTCATGCAAAATGACTAAGGCTCCCTCATGGCAGAATTGCTTTTAGCATGTACCTCCTGCCTGACCATACTGCTCCTGGTGCATTTCTCCACTATACAGTGAAGCCAGTCCGGGGAACCAGAGGAAAGGGTCTAAAGAAGATGTGGTTTGCAGGCACTTTCTCCTCTTTAATTTGGATATGCATCATCAAGGTAGTAGAAAAGGTGTGGATGGGTGAAGGCTGTTTCTATGTACTTGCCTCATATTGTTAAATTTCACCAATTCATTACAAATCTCAGCTACTTTTTTCTAGGTCTGAAAGGCTGTGCTGAAGTTCCCAGGACTAATTTGTGTTAGGTGACCCTGTGGCATTGATGCTTCATTCTCCTTCCTCTTACCTCCTCTTCTGGGCAGTTGTTCAAAGCGGTGCAAAATGAGATGTAAGAGTACTGCTGTGCTTCTAGTGTCTGTCTCACTCACGTGAGCTTCAAAAAAAGACAAGGCAACAGCCAGAAAAGCTGCTCCAGGCCTGTCACAGGAAGGACATTAATTGTGATTATTTAGCAGGAGCACTAACATGAAATTAATAGGGTCTCACTCTGAAAGTGTCTTGTAGATGGAACTAGTGAGTTTCCCACTGGAGTGCTAGCTAAGAGTGACTCCTTCCCGTGCCAAATCTGAACCACGCTGTTTCCCCTTGCTGAGGAAAAATAATACCTCTCACCTTTAACATGAAGATCTAAGGACACTTTAATATAAAACACAAATGAATCATCCCAATATTCCAGTTGTAGGAAGAGTGATATTATCTCCTCCTTCTTTCATACAGATCCAAACCCTGAGATTAAATGACTTGCCCATCTTGCTTTCAGAGCTGGATACAGAACCTGTGAGGTAAAGGTCCCAGTCCAGTCCTTTAACTAAGAGGTCTTGCTGTAAGCAGTCAACCTTGTACTCACCGATCTGTCACACACTTCTTTTCCTTGACATCCTGTCCCTAATGCAGGAAGTAAATAAGCCATCCCGTTTTATGGTGAAAATATCATCTGTGAGCAGAGAGCAGTGATAGGTTTAGGACTCCTTTCTGGTTTTGGGTATGCTTGCATGCTCCGAAGGCAGTGCTAGGCACAAGCAATGGGCAGCTCGTAGGAGATGTCTGTGTTGCCAGGGAGGGTGATGTTCCAGGGCAGGCATGACATTGTCCTGCTGCGGGAAGAGCACAGGAAAGTCAGGCTGTGCAGTAGCAGGTGGAGGTTGCTATACTAACGTAGAGGCAGGCAAGTTGCAGATAGAGCTTGTGCTGCTTGAACAGGGTGATGTGTCCTGGCTGGGATGAATCAGGTGGAGGAGTGCATATGCAGTTCTGTCCTTCAACTTTCCACCTCCCCCTCCTAGCAGTACCATTGCTGCTCTGAGTACTCCCAGTTTAGCGATAAGAACATTGTTGTGAACCTGTGGATTCTACAGCTTTCCACCTGCATCACAGCCAGGTCCAGTGCTTCCAGGGGTGATGGGTACCGCACCTTTAAAACAATGTGCCATTTTGTCCCATTCCCGAGTTATAAAAAGCCATGAATCTGCACATCCATCCCAACTTTGGAATGCTTTGCTCTGCAAGGCCTGCTAGTAAGGAGTAGTAATTATTCTCAAGAGAGTGCCTCATATTTACACAGGAATGCCTCTTTATTTCCCTACCTGAGCCTGCTGACTATGTTTTTACTGCGTTGTGCTCAAGTCCCCTTACTGCCCATCAGAACAAAATTTGAATGTGATCCCAACTTTGCCTTATGCTTCTGCTTTTCTCTCTTTGGAGTACCTGCTAGCTTGCTTCAGTCTGGAGCCAGCATTAAAAATCAAATCAGAAGCAATGTGGACAGAGTTTAATGTCTCAGTATAGACCCAGCTATTTTGCCCTGCCTGGAAGAACTTTGGATCTGCAAAACTCCTGGCGAGAACACTGTGTTATGGAGAAGACTATTATCTGTCTTGGGATGAGAAGGATTTGGTTGCTTCTACTCTGGATAAGGTAATTATGCCTGAAGGCATGTACAGCTGCCCCAGAAAATGCCAAAATAGTTGTCTTTAGCCTACTAAGGCTTTAAAAATCTATGCAGTATAAGAAGAAATGTCTTACTGGTCTTCTGTTGTCTCATCCTGAAAAATGTCCATCTGTCATGTTTCAAGTGGGGAACCAGTGTAAGCAGGGGGAGGATGGAGAGATCAAGCAAGGACAAAAGGAATTAATACAAGCTTTTGCCATGGATTTTGACTTAAGCATCTTTAAGATAATGTAAATCACAGCCTTTTTCCTTCCATGGCATAACACTTTTATTCTGGGGGAAGAATCCTAGGAAAATCTAGAAAATTATCTTGGAAGTTTTTCTCTCTCACAGGTAGAAAATGATTTACAGAGGGACACAGAGGGGATGGGAGAGACATCTTTTCACATTTATCTAAATGGGAAAGAGAAAGCATTAACAGGACAAGGGGTAACGGCTTTCAATTAGAAAAGGGGAGATTTAGATTAGATACTAGAAATAAATTCTTTACTGTGAGGATGGTGAGGCACTGGAACAGGTTGCCCAGGGAAGTTGTGGATGCTCCATCCCTGAAAGTGTTTAAGGCCAGGGTGGATGGGGCTTTGAGCAACCTGCTCTAGTGGGAGGTGTCCCTGCCCATGACATGGGGGCTGAACTTGGTATCTTTAAGATCCCTTCCAACTCGTAACCATTGTAGGATTCATTGTTTCAAACCACAAGCTGCATCCATGGCCTCAGTGGATCCCTGTAAGATATTCCTGTGACTTACTTGCTATCAAGAGGCAGCAGGGCTGTACAGAACTTGCCGACAATGAATGACTCATCCTTCTTCCAAAAGTGATTCTTGGGGAGATACTTCAGTTTCACGCTGTTTATCTGGCAAGGAGGAACTCTGTGGGCCAGAAGCCGCTTGCCCATCACATAGTGCTTAGGTCTGCAAGGCAAGGTGAGAGGTGTGAAGGAGAACATTCAACCAACCTGCAGATGCAGGCCGTATACAGATGTCTTGAAACACTGGAATAACCAGGGTATTATTGTGAAGCCCTCACATAATGGAGTAAGAAGACTCATCTGCCAGAACAAGGTATTGCGTGACAGTTCTATTGGCTGTCTCTCCATGTTTTATCTCTATAGCCAGGAATACTCCTGTATAAATATCCTTCCTTCCATCACGTAATTACAACAACTTTTCTTGCTATTGCATATAGATTGAAACACTACCCAAGTTGCTACAGTGTGGTAAGCGGTAGATAAGGTCAACAACTATGAAATCATGAACGGCACAGACAGGTATTGATTGCCCACCATTTCTTCCAGTACATGAATTAGGGGTCACCAAAGAAAACTAAGAGGTGGCAGGCTCAAATGGATTGCACACTGCACAGAGGGCCATTCATATTAAGCTCTTAAAATCTTTGCTGTGGGAAATTGTGGATGCTAGAAAGTTTACGTGACTGTACAAATCATGAGAGGGACTGGACAGGTTTAGGGAAGACAAAAGCAGCTAATACGCACAAAGATCTCAACTTTGGCTCTGAAAGTCCCTGAGATTTAATTAGTTAGACACTAGGAAACTATTTGAGGGAAGTATGGCTACATGCTTACACTGTGTTTTTATTCTCCTCTCTAAGTATTTGCATTTGACCATGTAGGATGACCAGGTAGGGTGCTTGGATAGAGGGATGCATGTTTGTCCCTATGCTCTTACCCAGGTGACAAGAACTGAGAAATGCCGGAGACTGGGTAAACAGCTAATGATCAGAGCCCAGTTGGTTATGTGCTATTAAGGCATTTAATGTAGGGTGGGCTGCCTTCCTTCTGTGGCATCCATCCAATAAGCCTTCCTATGCCTGATCTACTTGTCATCTCTAGGAGCTTGGAGATCATCAATTTCTTTGTGCTCATGAAGAACATGTGTGTTGCTGACTCAGCGCAATCCCAGAAGCACCTGGGTAACTGCCTGATCAGAAACATCACAGTAGGGAAAGGGGAGACCTGACAAAAGGGTCAGGAAGAGGCTACAATTCTACTAGACAAAATTGCTGCTGGTAGTGGGCTGACAGCTGCACTCAGTGTCCTTCTAGGCCAGGATGGCCAACCCAAACCAGTACAACCTGTCCTCTCCCTTAGATTGTGGTGGTAGATGCTGGAGTTTTTATGTGTATGACTGTGTGAGGATTGAAGCTGCCAAAAATAGGAAGCATCGTGAGACTGTGGCTACAAAGGTGAATAATGGATAGTGAGTGGAAAACAAATAGAGAGGAGACCATCTCTGTACTGCATATTGTCTTTGAGAAGGATCCAGCCTTGCTCTAGGACAGAGGAACACAGTAAGTAAGGCAGGGTGAAGAAAGTCATTTTTGGAAGTGACATTTGGTCTACTACGGATGTAGGAGTTTAGCTGACTTTGGAAATGTTTTCTTGGATGTGAGGTACGCCATGTGATATGTAAGCAATGGCAATGGAAGTGTGCCATGTAACAAGCTCCTTACTCTGTCAGCCCCATGGCAGCTGTGGGGCTTGGGAACATGTCTCTTGAGGCACTTTGAGCACCATGGGTGGGGTAATGGCATCCTGAGGAATGAGACTGGAATTGATGTTTGGGAGAGAAGTGAAGGGCAGCAGGAGGCAAGACACAACCATGTGAGTCACCTGCTGAACACTCCCAAATCCCTGTGTGCTTCTAGGGAACTGCAGGATGGCGTGCATGTTAGGTCACCCAAAGTCAGCCAGTGATCATTCAGTGTCTGAACTGCAGTGTGAAAATCTGTGTTTATATGCCTGTTTGACACTCTGAATTGACTGCACTGGAGGGCTGAGCTTTGCCAAGAGCAGGGAAGTCTGTTTGCTTTTTGCTACAGTGTGAAGTAAAAGGGATATCTTCGATTTTATACTCTCAAATCTGTATATTTATCGCTGTAAGCAAATTTTTTGGTTTACCCTTGAGCTTCTTGGGAAAGCACTTAAATGAAAGACAGCTGCTGTTCTCCCAGGGTAAGGCTATCTTTGGATAGGTTACCCTACTATAACTCTACTGCCTCATTAAAGCTTGAGGGTACAGCAAAGCCTTGGAATTGCCTGCCTATCTCTCTTCCCCTGGCAGCCTTTCCCTCCAGTTCTCATATGCCTCCTGCTGGACACCTACCAAACCCTGTGTCTGACACTGCAAGAGAAGTGCTGCACGGGTGCTACACTTGACCTCAGCGTTACTATTCGCCCCCTCCTGCATCTTTGGCAAAGGTACTTTTGGTTTTTTGGCGGTTTGAAGAGACTGAGCTCCAACCAGGCTGGAGTACAAACTCCAAATTGCAGTGTCTGGCTGGAAATCTGTAACCAAGCAGGTATGTCATGCTAGAGAGAACCCTGGATTGTGGCTTCCACTTCTCTAGTTCCAACCAGTACCTCCTGGTGCCCTGGAGTGAAGCAGCAACACAATTAGCTTTAGGTCACAATGTTTTGGCTTAACAGCAAGGACTGTGTGGGAGCCAGCACTGGAACCAAGCAGGCTGGGGCTCTTTAGCAGACTGTTTTCCTGCTTCCTGATGCAGCCTGCACCATGTGCTGGCTGCATGTCTACGTTGTGGTTCCCAGCACACAGCACTGGGCAGGACGGTGTAGGAAGAAGAGAGGAAGACTTCTTCTGAGGAACTTATCTGTGGTGGGGAGATCACCCTGAGGCAACAGCTGTGGAACAGAAGCCTGAGTCTGGTTCTATAATTCAGATATGGTTTGGAGGGTGGTACTTTTAAGACAGATCTGTCTACATATGTGATCTTGGTCCCCTGCCTCATGAGCTTTTCCCTACAACGAAGCCTACAATGAAGTGCTTTGTTGCATTACTGCCATGGCAGCAAGCTACATTTCTGACTGTGCAGGGATGCACTTGTCTCCTTTTTGCAATTGCTGTCCTATTTAGCATCAAGAGAAATGTCTAAGCCACCAAGTCCATCAGCCTGGAACCTCTGGCAGATGGGGTGTTGCTGTAGCCATCTGTCTGGCAGAATAGAGCTAATAATTGACAGTGATTGTGGTTTGAATTGGTGCCAGGCAAGCATATGTTATAGAAAAGGAACCTGCACAGCAACACAAAAGTGTGCAAATTTGGGGATCCCAAAATGTATCTGCTGCTTTGTGCACTCAGGGAAGAGGTGAACCTAGCCACAGTTACCAAGTAACGGTAGCATAAGAATAATTTTGAATGCATTTAAGGTAAATGTGAAGGTACTCCAGAAGAAAGGTTGTGGTTCATCACACAGTGAGCATGCTCAGGGCTATATGCTGTCTTGTGCCTTTCCTGAACGGATATAAACATTCATATGCACCGAGCTGGGAAAAAACAGGCCAGAATTGTGTACTGTCACTCACATGGTGATCTTTGCTGTGTCCTCGGTGCTGTTGCTGCAGAAAGTGATCTCAATGCTGGTGACTACGTTTCTTTTCTTCTGCAAGTGGAACTCCACCAGGCTGTGATGAACTAAGCAAAATGCAAGGTATGTGGGAGTGAGGGCAGGTACTATCAGATTAAACAGACATAAGAAAGAAACTTGTCCCTGTGGTATGAGAGGCACAGTGGGCAGGTCTGCATAGTCCAGTCTAAACAGACAGGCATATTCACTACCCTTCACTTCAGTTCTGAAGCCACGTGGCTGTCTTAATCCAGGGCTGTGCCCACACATTGGAAAGGGCTTTATGGGGGAGACATGCAGGGTTATTGCTTTTTCAGCTGTGTGTCTCAGACCATCTGGGCCACAGCATCTAATTCTGATGGGGATGGTGGGTTTTAACTACTTAGCCTCCCAGGATAAGCTGTCTTATTTAGTCATTACCTTTCTGAGGTGTCCTTGCCTATGGCAGGGTGGTTGGAACTAGACAATCTTTAAGGACCCTTCCAACCCACACCATTCTATTATTCCATTCTATTATTCTGCGATTCTATTACTCTTGTTTCTCTTACCACAGAATGGGGCTGAGGGACTGGTCATTAAGTAAACTTTCACTTCCTTGGGCACATTCCGCGTGTGCACACCGGCATGCTCCAGCAGGCCTGCAGGAAGAAATAAAGCCAGTGCGGGGAAAGACATGAATCACCCAGAACAAAAACATAATTGGCCTCAACACACTTCCACTCACACTGCCCAATTCCACTGTCTGAGGTGACAGATCCTTTCTTTATACTGGTGCAAATCAGGGCAAGTTTGTGGTGTCTGTTTGACAGGTTAATATTCCCTCAGCAAACTTATCCTAGATACCCCAGGTAAACATCACCAGAGTACCCCTTGGTGGCTTTGTTTCATTTCTCTGCTAACAAACTGTCATTAGTTGCACCTGTGCAAAATGAACAAGACTAAAGACTACCAAATCAGGAAACTTAGTGCAAATGTAAACGACAATGTACACACAAGGTGCTGGGAAATTGAACTTATTGGTCAAGTGAGAAGACCACCATAACTGGACTAGCTGACAATGTGGCTTGATGAGATGGGGGAGCTGCTTTGAAAGCACTTATACCAGAAGAGGTCACTCATATTCCTCTGGTGACAGACCGCAAATAGCACCAGAGGACACTTCCTCTCCTCATGTCACAGCCCAATTTCAGAAGCCTAAAAGATGCAATTATTGCTTTCTCCCAGTTCAGGGAGTTCATCTTTGGGATGGCTGTGGCAGGAATTTATGAGAAGGAGATGACACAACAACGAGTGGTTTGTAGATGAATGAGAATTGTGGCTTGGGCTACTTCTCTAAACAAGACCCTTTTGAGCTAATTGTCCACTTGTTAAGCAGGTGATTCTGGAGGCTCTCTTTCAACTAATCTTTGGACCTTGTGAAATGTTTAAAGGTCAGAAATGTTCAAGATTTTGTTGTTCTACCTTGGGCAATATATGAGCTTTTAGAGCTTCTCTATAGAAGCCTGAAAAAGAAACAGCTTCTCACTATCCCCAAATTGATCCAAAGCAAATCCTTCTCAGCTTGATCTGAACTGCCTATGGTGCTCTGCACTGACACCCATCAGGAATGTATTCTCATCTGCTCTAGGAAGGTCTCATGCTGGTACTGTACCTATTCTGGGACAGGAGAACAGGAAGGGGTCAGCGCAGTCCAGGCAATGTCCGTTTAAAAAGTCTTGATGACTTGCACAAGGGAACGCCACGATCGGACAGGAATGTTTCAAGGCACTGACATAGAGATGTACTGCCCTCATGTGATCACAGATCAGATACTTATAGCCTGCAAGAAAAAATGCACCCAGAGAAAAGCAGCTGTGAGCCCCTTCCCTTGGCTTCAGTCTTTCTGCACAGTCGCAAGGAACTGAGAGTCAATAATATTTTGCAGAGCATCTCTGTGACTACAAGCTCAGATCCCACTTCAAGAGAATTTATGCAGGAAGTTAGAAGTTTCTCCCAGACTAACAGAGTGCCCCAAAAGAGGGGTGCTACAAAGCTACCACGTCTCCATCAGTGTACCATTGACGAGGCCCCAAGTTCTCTGCAAGGGGGTACAATAGCTTTGACTCCCACCTGCGCTGGGACCCCAGTTGTGGGAAGTGAGATATCATAGGTGTCTCTCTAACATGCTGAGTATACACACTATGTGGTGTGTGCAGTCCTATTCTGTAGAAGGAAAAGGCAGTAATCATAAAAACTGTCTCTGTAAGTATAGACACAGCTTGCAGCATGAAAACAAAAAGAAACTTTTGATAGTAGTACCTAAGAGCCCTTCTAGCAAAAAAATGTTTTCTTTGTTGATACACACTTTACCGATGCTAGGGTTTTGGCTCATACAATGCCAACAGAAGTGCTGCCAAGACACTTGACCCGTTTGTCATTTTAATTTCAGCTGCCTGTTGTACTACTGAGAGGAAGCATGGGCCATGAATCTCTGCTGCCACGTGTCTTTACAGATATATGTATACATGTCTGCCCTGACTGTAGCAGGAACTCATTGCCAAACAGCATTTTCACAGCCTGCTAAATGGCCATGAAAGCCCTTTGCTTGGCCACAGAGTGCTCTCACCTGCAGAGATGAATCGGGGGCATCCTGGCTGATCTTTGCCTCCATTGATGAAATAATCGATGTGGCCTACAGGAATCCGGATCCCAAAATCTGAAAGGAGGTGAAATGCCACTTCATTCTTATACTTGGATCTTTTATAGGCTTTACCCTACGTGCTGCATGACAGGCCCTAGTAATTGGTTGAAATTAGCAGTGCAGGACCTAGCTCTAGTGCTGGAGACAGTGAAGACAGACTTCCTACGCACTTGCATTGTGCAGATTTTGCTGTATGGCACAGTAAGCTCTGTAGCACTCCTTCCCTCCCATCACAATGACTGGGAACTGCAGCTTAATCACCACTTCTGTCACTCAGGTTCTTGATTCTGTATAAAGAGAACAAAACTGACCACAACCTTAATGGGGCATTATAAGGCATGACTGAGAGTTATGTTGGTAGAGGTTTTTCGCGTCTCCAGGCAAGACGTACGACTCAAAGGCACCAGTTATTCTTCAACACATTCTGCCTATGTAGACCCTGAGTGCTTTAGGAAAGTTTCTCAGTTGTTGCACCAGTTGTTGGTTTCCACCAGCACTCACAGTGGCACCTTTCTTACATCAGGTAGGAGAAAACAAAGTCAGACTAGACATGTACATTCCTTCCAGGTGGTAAAAGCCATGCTGAGCTGGTTCTGCATAATCTCATTCTGCTGTGGCACGGTCAAGTAAGAAATATGTGCTGGAAGATTTCCCTCTGTCTAATCTCCACTCCACCTGTCTGGCGCTCTGGGGTATGAAAACTGCCAATGAATTCATCATTAATCATAGAATTTAAGCCTATCTAGCAACTTCCTCTGAATTAATCTGAACTTGTGATAATCTGGCAAAAAAGGGGACAATGGAAGGAGGAAAAGAAGCACAAGCTGAAGAAAATGGAAGCCAGCTTACTGTCAGCATCAGTATGAATGGCCTCCACAAAGAGGGCATCCCCAGGATCCAGGCGTTCCTCAGGACTGGCTCTAGTGTACTTAGGGCCTGCAGGATCCAGGCCTGTAACAAAACCAAGCACCTCAATGACAAGCGCTCATCAGCCCGTCTTTTTTTTTTTTTTCTGATTTTTTTTCTGGACCAGTTATTTTCTCCAAAACTTAAAAAAAGCTGATAGGTGAAGTGACAAATTTTTCCCAGGTTGCAATGATTATGCTCCAGAATGGTTTCTGCTGCCGCTAACTTCCACTACAGCTTCCTTACCTCGTCCTCCACTGTTCCACTCCCCTTTAGCAGTTTTTTACCTGAAGTTTCTAGGCTGTGAAGTCACGACTGAGCTTCAAATAGCTCTGACAGAGTGGCTGCTGAATGTCTTTTGGTTTCTGGTGAAAGAGAATCAAACTTATAACACCTTCCTAAATTGTGCTGTCATCGGTATTAGCACTACAGTCTGAGAAATGTAACTCAAGATCATCAATTAGATGATAAATTCAGCATCACAGGCATTAACCAATCCAAGCATTACAAAGGTTTTATACTATCAAACATCCATAAAACAAAGAGGCTTCTAAGCCCTCTCCCTACAAATAAAACTTGCCAAAAACTTGCTCCTAGACCAACCTGTGAGGAGTCAAAAGAATACAGAAAGTTATCCTTGGCAATACCAAGGAACAGGTTGGTTTGGTTTTTTTTTTTTTTTTTTGGTGTTCTGGCTGAGGTTTATCGTGTTCACTTTTTGTAGAAAAGTAATCTCACGAGATTTTTTTCACTCCCCAGGCAACAACAATAGTTTAAGAAGCAGCTCTGCTCCACATGCCACTTAGTCTCGAGCTGGCCAGTTTCACTTCCTTGGACTCTCTCCCATTAATTCTCTATGGAGGAGGCAATATCAGCAACATACAAACTGATGTGTCTGCATCTGTGAGGAGGGAGGGAAGGAGGAAAAGGGAACAAAGGAAAAAAATCTTTCCTGTTCTTTCTGAAAATAGAAGCTAATAATGGGACAAATGGTCAGAAGCATTAACTGCTTTAATTTTTCTTCCATGTTCTTTAATCTTGATGCATACAAAAAGCTGAGAAGTTTGCCACCCACTTCTACAGAGCAAGTTTTAGTTATAGACTTTAAGAGGTACTGGACAGTGCTATTTGGTATAGTTTAAAGTTCTTCCTGAGGAGGGAGAAATACCTAATATGAGAGGCAGTTATTTCTAGCATAGCTCCAAGGCAAGCATGTTTCTCTCCTCTGTTCTTTACGTCTACCTCCTCCATGCACAGGCTGCATAAACTCCACAGAGATGTCCATCCTCAGCAGCTAAGAAAACTCTTCACTGAAACTGTACCATATGCAAATGAATTCCTTCAGGTTTTTAATTTCCTCTGTAAGTATTGAAACCAATTGTTCTCACCAATTTTGAATATGGGCTGTTCACTCCAGTTCCTGTACCATTTGCTTTCCTGCACAGGGAGGTATCCACAGGAATGGGCATGAGTTACAGAAACGCAAATGATCAAAATAAGGCTGTGCTCTGCTCTCCAAGACACTCTGGTTTTGTACCACAGCTTTACCTGGCAAAATATTTCAATAGGTGATTGAAAACACTTTAACAAATGGCTCTGGGATCACATTCATTTCTGCATGTATGCATGTGTGTGTGGAGACAGGAAATGAGATCAGATGTAACTTGGGTCTAATTCTTCCTCACACACAGACACCTGGATCTCCAGCTCAGCTCTGGTTTGTTACAGCTGGGTGGCCTTAGACTAGTCTATAGCGAAAAGAGTTGACTTGTAGGAGAGAATAGGAAGAAGCCACATCTGGGAGCTCCTAATATTGGCTCAAGCTCTTGCCTTTGGTCCTTGCCTTAGCTATGTTTTAGGGATGTCATGCCCAGCCCTTTATCTTGCTGGGCCTGCTTTTATCTTGCTGACTCAGCTTCCTGGATCAACTTCAGGATTGCCTGAAGTCACTACAGACTTGTCTGGTGAACACTGGACTGTGGATGACCCTAATTCCTGTCACTGGATCTGCTCTGCTTTTCTTGCCCGGATACAGGTAGGACTGTGACCCTTGTCAGTAAGGCTACTGCCCCTGCCTACCCTTGCTGTCCCGTTGCCTCTCAGCTTACATTTTCCTTCAGAGCAGCTCGCTGTTGCTGCTCCTCCCCTGACAAAACAAAAAAAACCCAAACAAACAAAAGAAAAGCATTGTGGGCTTTAAGTTTAAGAACCACAGAACCACAGAGATACATACCATAACGTAGAAGTTATAGCATGTGGGTGTTGTGGGTTTTCATTAGTCACAAAGCCTCATATTATTTTAAGCTGGCACTAATTTGAAGAGTGGTGCAGAGCAGAAGGACCCTTTTGCAAATACATGTATTCTTTTGGTGGCAAGGAGGGGTCTGATGGCTGGAAGAAGCCTATAAGCTTGGATCTATGCAATTAAAAATTGGATTTATGCAATTAAAAAAACACTATAGATGACTCTCCTTCCTTGCTCTTTCATTCTCTCCCTTGAAGAGTAGGTGAAGACCCAAGATTCATATGATACCTGTTATCCGTCCCAGCTGACCGCCATGGAAGTGCCCCACCAGGCCACCCACATGTGCACCAAGGCTTACCCCAATGATGTGGATGGATGTCGCTGAAACTCCCAGGGCCTGCAGATTGATGATAATACAAATTAATGTTTCTGTAGCAAAAGGTTGAAATACCCTACGCCAGCCTACACAGCAGCTCTGTAACTCTTCTAATATAGGATTACTTTTGAGGTATATTGTGGAGAACCAAATAGCTGTAGGAATGATGGGTATTGACCTTTCTGTTTTTCAGTCTTTCTTCAGGTTCAGAGATACAAATCCAGCCTTAAACGGGTCAGTCAGATGCTTCTGTTCCTAACTACATAGCCTGTAGCTTCCCTTTCCACAACTTCCTTCAGACTGAATTTCCCTCTCTCAGCTGAGTGATCTGTGTTCATGGTGAATAATCTTCTCAGTAAAGCAGAGGAAATTTTTTCCCACTTTTATACCACCACTGTACCAATATCCTGATTAGTATTTTAAGATTATAGTTTTAAAGATTAAGGATTTTGCCAGGTAAAGCACAGCCACTTGGACCTGATGTGTGATGACCCCATCCACAGGAATGTGGCTGCCTGCAGGTCAGTTTGCATGATGGGAGAGCGTACGGTGCATGACAGTGTGAGGGCAAGTAGAAGAAATTCTGACTTTGAAATGTATGAGGCCATATCCTGGAGCAGGGCTGAGATTTATGAGAAGACAATATAGTCTTCTGTGGTGTAGTGTTGCAGGAGAGGCTGAACAGAAAAAGTCCCTAAGTAGACGGACTAGAGCTCAGCACAGATGTGTAATGAGTGGTGGGGACAATGTTCAGCTCAGTCATTTGTTAACTGTGTGACCTAAACAGTAATGAGGGATTCTTGCCCTATACCCCATCCTCCATCCTCATCCTTTTAATGATACAGTGGCTGCAAGGGTTGCTGTATTTCTGAATAGAAATATGTGACTGTGCACTTGGTGCATACCAAGGAACTCCCATGCTGTGCAACCAGGGTCTGGCAGAGTGCAAACACTATACAGAGAGTTTATGCATAGCTGGTTACCACAAAGATGTATCACCCACTTTGCCTAAGTGTTCAGCTGTGCCAGAGCAAACTGGGACACATCTGGAGATTTCCAGCTACTGGGAAGTATACCTGAAACCCAAAGTAAATATAAAATAGCCTCAAATCCCACCCCCTCCAACTCCCTGGACAAAATTTCTGGGCAGAAGACAATGACTGTCCAGTGAAGCATGGACCTGGGAAAACCCAAGGCATTCTTCAGGTTTGTCCCAAGCTGGGGAGGCAGCTGTTTTTTCCAGAAAATGTCAAAACTCAAAAGAAAGAAGAAAACCAGTGGCATGCTCAAGCCTAGACTGAGAAAGAGGGAACAAAGAATTCTCTTTAGTGCTCCACAGTGCTCACTCTGGAATAAAAAGCTTGTTTGTCCAGCTTCTGGTGACATCAGATTGGGAGCAGCTCTCTGGATTGTTTGCATGAATGATGTTCTCTGGACATGCTCCCCACACTGGAAATGCACAGTAGCTTACCAGGAGCTTGCTGATGAATTGTGAGATGGAGAGTGCCAGCTGTGTGACATTTTCCACTGCGGAGGGATAGGCTCCTGTTGATCCATAAACCCAGTCTACTGCAATCACGTTCACTTGACTTGTGTGCAGTATGGCACGGACAAGCCCTTCAATCCAGGAAGGTTTGGTACCCAAAGCCCTGTGGAGTCATTAGAAACAAGTACGTTAGGTGTCTTCCAAAGCAGGGCATGTGCTATTATGTTGTTCACTGGTGCTGGAGTTTCGTATGCCTCAAAGGATTCTGCCAGACAGCTGCTGAAAGTTTTTTTCTGGTGCCAGACACCCTGGCATTTCTTTGCAATAGTATAATAACACTTTCCAGAATGGGCAGATTCAGAAGGGAACAAGATATTTTGATGAATGAAGTAACGTTTGCAGATCTCAGTCTGACATGTTAGTCTTGCTGTCGTGCTTCAGTTAGCCACTGCAGAGCCCACTCCAGATGGAGTGAGTTGACCAGGAACACC
The DNA here is from genome assembly GCA_013400055.1 of Nycticryphes semicollaris. NCBI lineage: Eukaryota > Metazoa > Chordata > Aves > Charadriiformes > Rostratulidae > Nycticryphes > Nycticryphes semicollaris. The sequence goes on along the minus strand of VXBJ01004556.1, from coordinate 468,975 downwards.
TGGATCCTGTTCTGCTACCAACTGGCGGGAAGTTCTTGGTCAAGTCACCTAGCCTTTCACTCCTACGTTTCCTCATCTGTAGACAATAAAAAATGAAATTATGTACCCAAGAATTCAAGGAAAACTGAGGAGACTGTGTCCTACCCAGTGTGGGCAACAAACAGGAGAAGCTGGAAGCCACCATGCTATTAGAAAGTTGCGACCTAGTTACCATTACTGAAACTTGGTGGGATGAATCCCATGACTGGACCGTGGCTCTCAATGGCTACAGACTGTTCAGAAGGGACAGGCAAGGAAGGAGGGGTGAAGGCATTGCCCTCTACATCAAGAGAATGATAGAGTGTGAAGTCTCTGAAGAATAGCCACAAGCATGTTGAAAGCTTATGGGTAAGAATTAGAGACCAAGGCAACAAAGGGAACCTTGTGACTGATCAAGGAGAACTTATTGCTGAAGCCTTCTTACTCTGCTACAGGAGGCATTGCACTCACAGACTCTCGTGCTGCTGCGGGACTTCAACCTTCAACCACCCCAACATTTGCTGAAAAAGTAGTATGGTGAGCTGTCCAGGAGACTTCTAGAATGCATTGAGGATAACTTCTGAAGCCAGGTCATAGACAGCCACACCTGCGGGGATGTGATACCGGACCTGATGGTCACCAATTCAAGTGATCTAATCAATGACATCAAGATTGGAGGCAGCCAGGGCTGCAGTGTTCATGCACTGGTGGAATTCACAGTCCTGAGGGATATGGGTCAGTGGAAGAGTAAAGTTGGGATCCTGAATTTTAGGAAAGCAAAATTCCAGCTCTTCAAGGAGTTAGTCAATAGGACCCCCTGAGAAACTGCCCTCTGGGACAAGGGAGCAGAGCAGAGTTGGCAGACCTTTAAGGATGTCTTCCATAGAGTCCAAGAGCTGTCAATGCCAAAGTGTAAGAAATCAGGAAAGGAAGGCAAGAGGGCTGATATGGCTGAGTCGATGAACAGGCCGTGGAAGCAGGGACAGGTATCCTGGGCATAGTACAGGGACACTGCCTGGTTATGTAGGGATGGGCTCAGGAAGGCCAAGACGCAGATGGAACTGAACTTGGCAACGGATGCAAAGAATGATAAGGGCTTCTACAGGTGTATCAGCCAGAAAAGGAATGTCTAAGAATGTGTACCCCTGTGATGAACAAGACTGGCAAACTGGTAACAACAGATGAGAAGGCTGAGGAGCTGAACAACATTTTTGCTTCAGTCTTCACTGGCAATCTCACGCACCACACCTCTTCAGTGGATGGACACCAAGACTGGGGGAGCAACGGTCCTCCCACTGTAAGGTTCATGACCACCTGAGAAACCTAAACATACAGAAGTCTATGGGACCTGATGAGGTACATTCCAGAGTCCTGAGGGAACTGGCCACTCTCCATGATATTTGAAAAGTCATGGCAGTCAGGTGAAGTCCCCGGTGACAAGAAAAAGGGAAATATTAAACCCATTTTTAAGAAGGGTAGAAAGGAGCACCCTGGGAACTACTAATCTGTCAGCCTCCCCTCTGTGCCTGGGAAGATCGTGTAACAGATCCTCCTTGAAGCTATGCTGAGGCACACGGGGGACAGGGAGGTGATTCAGGACAGCCAGCATTGTTTCACCAAGGGTTAAGTCCTGTCTGACCAACCTAGTGACCTTCTATGATGATTGACTACATCAATGAATAAGGGAAGAGCTACAGATGTTGTTTATCTGGACTTCTGTAAGGCCTTTGACAGGGTTCCCCACAACAGTCCCTCAGAAAATTCCCAGGTCCACTTAGAACTGACCGCTCCAGACACTCTTAGCAAGCGTTTTGCATGTAGTCTCTCTGCTATGGAGACTACAAAGGTCACACAAGCTGTGGGGTTTCTATGCCAGCCCTACCCAGTACTTGGAAATGCCCCAGCAGTATTTAATTTGCCAGTAAAAACTTAGTTCTTTCTCTCACCTGAAGCCATGGATTATGATCTTGGTATCCAGGCTGCTGTTGAAGCTGGAATTGTTGATGCCATCATCAGCTAAAATCAGCTGTCCACAACTGGGGTTGGAGGAGGTGAACAGGAGAAACTGGACTTTAAGTTTACTGCCCCGTAGGAAATTTGCTGTCTGGAAGTCAGTGCAGGGATGCCCTGAGATTCTGTCTGTATTCCCTGCAACAAGAAGGAGTGAATAGCATATTTAGTCTGTATCTGAGCAATGGAACAACAAAAAAATAAAGGTCATTCTAATTAATTAGGAAAATGAAGGTAGCAATCTTGCTTCTCTTGCTAAAGATTAAAAGGATAGAACACAAACTAAAATCAGCCTATTCTGGAAACTTTGTCTGTGTAATAAAGTTTTTTCTGTGCTTCGGTGGAATTGCAGCTCTGGCTGGGGACATCATGGTAGCTTTTACGTCTAAGGGTTGTTTTACTGAGATGTGAATGACATTGTGTTGGAGTTTTTTTTCCAAATGGGCCACACACACCAGCAACTAAATACATTTATGAGCTGGCTATTAGATCTTTTAAAAAAATGGTTGCCAACAGACAGTCACTGCCGAATGGGGGTATTTCTATTCAAATTGTGGTACGCTTAGTAGAAGGTACAGGTTTAATTGGCAATTGTAGCAAAAATCCAGAAATAAATATAAAAATGCTGATGACAAAGTATGAGAATGCTGATGAAAAAATGTGTCAATGATAATTTCACGACTGATTCATTTACTGTATTAAATGCTGTATGGGACGGGAAAAGCAGCTACTGGAAGGCACTGATCTAGACAGAAAAAGCCCTCAAACCTGTACTAGTTAAAAACTGAGCAAATTTAGGCTAGAAAGCAAGCATAGAAATTCATCAGTATGTATGGCTAGCTGTATACATAGCTAGGTTACCCACAAAAGAGCTGGATTCTCCATCTTTTATCATTTCAGAGAACTGGCTGCTATTTTGGAAGGCTTGTTGATGATAAGATGTTGAATTTACTGAAGGACTAATGGGGTGAAATTTAGTGACCTGCAGTGAGCAGGAAGCCAAATAATTGATTAAATGATTCCTTCTGACCTAAAAAGTGTTACTTTATGAACTGGCATAGTTGCATCCTGCTGCAGTAGCAATGAGTGCACCTTCCCTTTTCTGGACTGGAGGAAGTGAAACAGCCTTGAATCTGCATATACAATAAAATAAAAATTGAAAAAAAAATCATCAGCCAGCTTCCTAATTGCTGACTGTTTCCACAGAAGATACTTTACTGTGACTATCCTTTACTGCTGTTTATTTTAGTCTTCGTGTGTGCTGAAGGCAACAGAGAAAGACATTCTCTGAGATTAATTCAGAAAAAGCACAGTTTATGAGCCAGCTTAACTAGCAATATTAGGTTCAGTACAAGCATGGTCTGTGTCAGAAATGGTATTAAGACAAAGGAGAGCAAAAGTAAGGCAAGAGGTGCACTGCTATGAAGCTGCAGGTGATGTGGGACTGTACTAATGGTCACAAAAACAATTTTCACTGACAGCACAATTAAAGAAAGAAGTGAAAGTGTGGTGTCTGATTATGTTCTCTTGGCTACTGCAGATTACCCTTGCTAAGCTTTCAAAGCAGATTCCAGTGCAGAGATCAAGTGGGCTCTTTTCTGCATCCTTATGCTTCAGGTAAACCCAGATCGTTCTTTTAAATCAGGTTAGTGGAATTAAATCACTGACACTGATTGAATCAAAGCATGGGAGAAGAAAGGTCCATTGGTGCACTCCCCTTTCTCCTGGCATCTAACTAGATTATAGCAAGGACATCCTGACACACAGGCTGTTTCAGGTCCTTCTGTGTAAAACTTTCAATCCCTTGCCAAGCACTCTTGTCTTTCTTACCTCCTTGTGCTGAGCTGAACAGCAAGAGGACAGCAAGAACAAGTGGCTTTCTTTTCGGATCTTCAACCATCTTCCTGTTAGTCCACTACAAATACAGGGATCATCCAGGGAAAAACAGCTGTGGTGGGTTGCTCGATCAACATGGCTCTGTTAATGATCAACCAGCCTGCGCTGTTTTGGGAAAAAAAGGGTAGAGGCAATCACCTCTGCTTTTGTTTGACCATTAGCCAAAGTCTGTGTCAGCAAAGGGCTTCACTGACTTTTTCTTTAAAAAAGATGCTTACACCCCGTTTTTCCCTGCTTCTCACTTCAGAAAGCAGCTAGGGAAACCAGTCACAGCAAGTGACAGAGGTATGGTACTTTATCCTTGTCACCTAGACATGCTTGCCAAATTCTGATTGGGGGCACCAATTTGTCACAAGGCTTCCCAGTATGTCCACGCTGTGAAGATTCACACCATCCTTGCTTTGCTTTCTCTTTCCTCTATTTCTGCTTTTGATCAGATTCCCATAGCTGCCAAAGAAGGCAAAGCAACAGATTGCTTCTGAAATTGAGTGGAAAGGCTAAAATGTATTGGCCATAGAGTGGCCATATTGCTGTGATATGCTCCAACTGTACATTTCTTAGAGTGGGGACACTCTTCCTTTGGAGAATTATTTTAGATCCTACAAGAAATAAAAGCATGATGTTAGTAATGAAACAGTATCATAAGCATGCATATTAGTTCAAACAGATCTTTGAATAAAAAACTACACTTTACTGCTTTGGTGTAAACAGATGGAGAGATATAAGCACGCAACCAAACGTATAACTAGGAGTCTGTCGCACTACATTCATGAGATGGTGGTATCATGTCCCTGCAGGGACATGTGTTAGATTTTCAGGTAAGGGCACACTTGTTTCCTAAGCTGCATTGATGCATGTTGGTCCTACTTGCAGAGGAACAAGGCAACTTTGTCTTTGACCATGTTAAATGGTAAGAAGGGTAAGACTTGTAAGGAGCAAAAGAGCGTTCCCTGTCCAAGCACTATTCTGCAGCTGCTTTATTTGAACACCAAAATGCAGAAATTGCTTCAGTCTGATCAGAAGGATGACTATATACCTTTCCAAAAGCATCAGATGTTATTTTCCTTTACAATTATTACCAATAGCAGCCATTTCCTTACACATTTGCTCCAGCCAAAGGCTTTGGGGTTGTTTTAGTGAAAAGATCTTTTTTATTTCCAAGTCACTCCTGAGAGAAATTTCACCAGCTCTTGCAGGGAAGTTAGGCAGCATCAGCTGCCTGGCCTGGAGGGCTACTGAGGCCCTGCCCCATTTGCATCCTCCCATAGACACACATAGAGATACCTTCTGACCCTGAAATACTTGGCTCCGTGATCAAGCTAGCTTATGGTCAGGGAAGTAGCTTCCTGGTGTCTCTTCAAATATGTGACTGAATTTGTCAACCCAATTGATTTTCCAAGATTGAAAACTGCAATACAAATAGCCAACTCCTGGCTTCCAGCACACTCTTCATCTTCCCGACCCTAGCACTAGACTCATGTTGATCCACAGATTGTAAGACAAAAGTCTGTAGACTGCAACAGGCCCACTCCTTCATTGCACTCACAAATTCCACTGATCTGGACAATCTCTCAGTCAAGAAAGAAGGAAATTAACTTGTGGAATCATACCAATAGGCAAGTGACATCTCCATACAAGCCTCCAGAGTAAATGGGAAAATGAGAAATTTATTAGATTTAGACGAAGTACAGCACCTAGGGAAAATTAGCGAAAAATTCTTTCAATTTTTTATTTTAGATTATTGTAATAAGCTCTACTCTTTGTAGCAGGACATAACTGTTACTCTTTGCCAAGTTCTATGGAAATTTTGAAATGCCATATAATATAAGGCAGGCATTGGTTTACAGCCTTAAGAGTAGAACAAACCTGTGTCCAAGATGTGCCAATTTCATTTAGTTTTGCACTCCTCTGTGTATTTGTTAAACAACATGCTGGTATGCTATAAAACGCAATGTCTTAATGAAATGGAAAATTCTGTTTCCTGAGCAATTTTTTTTCTGTAGTCTCAGGTTTAGTAATTCCAGGAAATCTTCAATTCTGTCAGCACACTGTGGTGGTCCCTCATGAGAACAGCGACAGCCACTCATTTCCTCTGTGCTTAAAATGCATTTACCAGTAAAACTATTTTAGTATGAAAGGTTTTCTTTTTTTTTTTTTATTGGTTTGTGAACTTAATTACTCAGTAATTACAGTCCTATTAGTTCAGAAGCTCAGTGTTGGTTCTACTTATTTTACTTCCCAGTGAGAGTGATTATAATGCCAATAGGAACATGGTTGCAAAGACTTTCAAAGCACATTAGATGCCTTTTAACAGGTCCTTTCAGTGTATGATCACGAAGCAGTGTGATTCGCTTGAGAATAAGTCAGGGACAATGAAAGCAAACTAACTTGATTTTATGCACAAATTCTTTTCATTAAAAAAGAAAAGAAAATTGCACGGTCTATACATTCAAGCAAATGCCACAAGTGCCCAACTCAGCTGAACATGTCATCTCCCCACACACAAAGCAACATCTGGGAGAGGCTGCAAAAAGCCAGTAGCCAAGCGGAAATCTGATCACAGGAAAATTGCCTTAAACTAGAAAACTGTTCATTGATACTAGAAACAGTGCAGTCGGGGTAGCAGCACGGGACCTTGAGGGAAACAAAGTGTGAGCTAAGCAAATTATGACTATTTAAAACCACTCCCTGTTGTTCTTGCATTCGAGGGAGGGCATGAAATATACGCAAAGCTTAGCTCACTGTACATTAAGGCCTGCACGAATGCTTGGTATCACCTCTCCTATATTTTATGCCCTTTGCCCATGGGTAGAAACCATGGCTTTATGTTAAGCACCTAGGCTCCTATGTATTGTTCCCAGGATTGAGAGGAACCAGGTTCAGTTCTCACCACAACAAAATGTGATTGAAATGCCTGACATTCAGAAGTGTCCTACCTAAGAGATAGTAGGAAGAAAACATTAAAGATTAACTTGGCAACTGAGTAAGAGAACATACAGGCAAGTCAGATTAAGTAGTCAGTCGGGAAAGAAGGAAAAACAGTCATTTTCTTAAGTCTTTAATGAGAACTTTATGGACCTACTACCTAGCATGACTGCGTAAGTACACACAAGAAGGAAGAATACATCCTTGCCACATATTCCTGTAGTCTCCCAAAAATAAAGGAGCCTACGTGAGGGCACCAGCCACCAGGATCACGTTTCTCTATCTCTTTGCCCCGTGAAGCACTAATAATTCTCTACAACATGAAGCAGCACTGTAGGAAAAACTTAGGCCTGCTTTGAGTGCATGTGGGTGACCTCCTTGTGGTTCCATGCACCCTAAAATACTCTTAAGTGAAAGTGTCAGTCCCTGCTTCAGGTCTCTCTCTGCTAACCCTGAAGATCTCGTAACCTACGGGAACTTTATAGTGTGAAAGGTAGGAGGTGGCATCCTCCCAGCAACAAGGTTCAATCCAAGATCTCTGACATCTGGGGAGGATGTTTTACCTCACAAAAGGACTAGTCAGCAGCAGTGGACAGTTGTTCTGGCTACCAGGATATGATGGGAAGATGGCCATGTTACATTTCTGGTGTAAACAGTGTAAGTTGGAGGCTTTACAGGGCAGGGAGCTTCCTTTGACACTTGACAGAGGTTGAGAACTCAGGTGGAAAGAGAAGAGAGGAACAAAATGTATTGTTGTGGGTTTCTTTCACTGAGCAAAAGGAATTTATGGGATGGGCCTGACTCCATTTGGAAGTCAGTTATGTGCTTTGTTGTTCCAACATAGCTATGGAGGATGGATCAGTATTATTATTCTGATGTTGTAAGAACTGAACAGAACAGCATTGCAGTACCATTCTAGCTCATACTGCAGCCTGCAGTAATGAGGTAAGGGAGCGTACAGCAACTCTTAGAAGGAAAGAAAAAAACCCACTCAGCATTGGAACATCTTCAGTGTTGATTTTGTAAGGTCCTCTGGTTACACGCTCCACAGTTGCAAACACTATTTTTTTCCCCTGAACTGCTATGGGCACTGTTGAGTGAAGAGCAGAGCTGAGGTCGCTCTAAGTGGTGGTGCGTAGCCTGACACAGCTGCTCAGCAGTCAGTGTGCGGGCTGAGCGTGCTGGGAGAGAGCCAGCCAAGGGGTAAACCTGCTGTGAGAGCCTCTCCATCCATACAGCACTAGCGCCGTGCTGGTGCTCCCCAGGACAAGCAGGCAAGCTCCTGGGAACTGAGCATGCTTTGATGCTGTAAGGTCAGCTGCTGAATCTGCTGGCAGCTGGATTCTGCTCAGCCAGGATAACGTACTGTGAGCGGGACGCAGGCGAAGGCAGCTGCAGTATCCATTCGTAGCAACTCACTGACGAGTATTTGGTAGGGTAGCAATTTTTTCAATAGCTGCTGAGTGTTTGTTTCCCAAACTGTTCCGTTAATTTTCCCATTCTTCCTTAAAACCACTCTGCAGGTTCAAGAAGTCAGTCATCCATTAAAGGGAATTTAAATTTGTTTTAGTTTAGTGAATGGCCTTCTGAGCAGCCGGCATGGAAGGAAACGCTTAGAAGTCAGAGCTGGTTTCTATTTTTATTATTTTTTTGCAATCACTTGGGCAGAAGCGTCACATACACCCACACACCCCCCCCCAGAGGCCAGCCTATCCTTGGCTGACAGGAATGAGCTTGGCCAGGCTTAGCCTCAAGCCCACTCCTCAAATTGAGCCACTGCCAGCTGCCCCCCAAACAGAACAGTGGGCGTTTTGGAGAGCATCGGTGTCAAACATTAGGCTCCGGGGTCTAAAAGGTTTAGACGACCATTATTTCCTGAGGCGGCACGTTACCTGCTGAAACGTGTCCTCCCCCTAACTCCTGGGGCTCCTGCTGCACATAAAACCGATCTCCCATCAGTGTTTCGATTAGCAGAGCTGAAACTCTTAAGAACAACACGACGTTTTCCACCGCCGGCTCTTGCTTGGAGGAGCGCTCCATGGGCCTGAAACCGGCCCCTTTGGCGGCCTTACCTCGCACCCCAGCTCCTCTCTTGCAGCCGCAACCCACCGCGGCACATGGGCGGCGGCGAAGGCTGAAATGCCCTCTCCTAACCGCAAACCCGGACGTTCCAGAGAACCCCGATTTACTCAGCACCCCCGGAGGTGGCGGCACCCGCTGCGGTGGGAGGGCGGGGAGACAACGCTGAGGGGCCGGGCGGGGGCTGGACCGCCTGATGGCGCGTCGGGCCGAGCAGCGGGGACGTGCTCACCTTTCGATTTCCCCGAGGCCCCGAGGGGAGAGCAGCGATGAGGGTCGCCGGCTTGGCTGGGGCGGTTCCGGCTCCTTGCGTCCCTCTTTCTGGGTAAGTCGTGAGGGGGTGAACGGCGGGGACCCTTCTCCAACCCTTCCGCCTCTTTCTTCCCT
>VXBJ01004556.1:317438-459583 GCA_013400055.1 Nycticryphes semicollaris | reverse complement strand
TAACGGCGGCGCACGCCTAAACCGTCCCTCTTCGGGCGGCCCGGGCGAAACTACGGAATGGCAGCTTCGCAGTCGCTATTCGGGCCTGGGATAAACCGCTCCTCCGGCCACAACCACCGCCGTCCGCGGCTGCCCTCCCTCACCCCCTCTCCTCCCCGCCCCCCCGAGCCATGCGGCGGTGGCTCCCTGCGGGGTGTTGAAGGGAAGGGGCTGTAGCGGGAAGTGGCGGAGTCACCATCCCTGGAGGTATCCCTGGAGGTATCCCTGGAGGTATTTAGAGCAGGCAGGTAGTTATGCTTGTGGGTTTTGGCACTGCTGGGCTAATGGTTGGGCTCCGTTTCCAACCTGGACGATTCTGTGACGCTGGCCGTTTGTTTTCTGTCCTTCTCAATGCCAGAACCAGATAGGTGCCTTTCCTCTCCCCCGCCTTTAACATTAGAATTTCTTAGTATTACCCATCAGTATGTTTAGGACACACACAGCCACACAGCCCTTCCCGTTCCTGGCAGGGGTAATAAATACCTGTGCCCTGTTTGTCTCGTACTAATGTAAACGTGAAGGGTGCAGTGGGAAGTCGGTGTGATGTTACCCTATGGTTAATTTCCTGTCCAAGTGAAGGTTTTCCGACCTACTGGGAAGGGAAGCACTCCTTTGCACGTAGGGAGCCTTCTACCCCCAAAAACGTGTTTGCCTCCTGCTTCCTGAGGTGTTAAAGAGTTTAGGAAACTAGCTTTTATTGTAAACAGTATTCTTGTCGTCCCTGCTTATTTTGTATTCTGTGTTACTTCTTTCTCAGGGTAAAATCATCAAAGTTCTCAATGTGGCTTTTTTTGTTTCCCCCCATTTTTTTTCCTTTAATGGGTGGGGCTTTTTATGTGGAAGAGTAATTTATTAATATTCACTTCTGGTGCAACACTAAACAAAGGCCTTAATCCAAATTCCATCTCTATGTCTGAGGAGCATAGCCCTTCCACAGGGCTATGAACATGAGAAGTACAAAGAAAACTTGCTCATTTTTGAAACTGAAGACAGATATACAGACTTTCTTGTTGTCATCGGAAGTAGCTGCTTATTGCTGGACAAGCCAAGTGGCATGGTTTGCTCTATCTAGATCTTCTAATCATCCCTCTAGTCTAAGGGGTTTCTCAGTGTCTTTTCTGTTGCTTTGGGAGTTGCCTGGATGTGCCTAAAATAGGACCTATTACATCCCTTTTTTTAAAAAAAAAAAAAGTTCTCTTGCTTTTCCTGAAGGCTTTAAGCAGCTGGTTCTGCTACTGAGTGTTCAGAATAACACCTCCCCCCCCACTTCTTCCTACACTCAACTTCACTCCCAATTTCTCTACCTGCTCCCCCTGAGCAGCTCAGGGGGATGAGGAAATGGGTGTTGTCAGTTCATCACATATTTTCTCTGCCCCCTCCTTGGGGGGGATGGACAATGGACTCCTCATACTCTTTCCCCATTCCAGTGTGGGGTTCTACCCATGGGAGACAGTCCTCCACAAATTTTTCCAACATGGGTCCTTCCCACGTGCTGCAGTTCATGAGCTGCACCTGCGTGGGTCCCTTACATGGAGCTCAGTGCTTCAGGAACAGTCTGTTCCAGTGTAGGTCACCCCAGGGTCACAGGTTCTTCCAGAAAACCTACTCCAGCATGGGCTCCTCTCTCCACAGAGTCACAAGTTCCTCTAGGACCCTGCTCCATCATGAGCTTCCCATGGGGTCACAGCTGCCATTGGGCATTCACCTGCTCCAGTGTGGGGTTCCCCATGGGCTGCAGGTGGATATTTGCTCCACTGTTAACCTCCATGGGCTGCAGGGGAATCTCTGCTCTGGTCCCTGGACTACCTCCTCCCCCTTCTTCTTCACTGGCCTTGGTGTCTGCAGAGTTCTTTCACCTGTTTTCACTCCTCTTTTTGAGCTGCTGTCACGCAGCAGTTTTTGCCCTTATTTAAATATGTTCTCTCTAGAGGTGCTTCCACTTCCTTTTGCCAGCAGTGGATCCATTTTGGAGCTGGCTAGTGCTGGCTCTGTCTGCCATGGAGGCAGCTTCTGGTAGGCTTCTTTGAGAAGCCACCCTTGTAGCTTCCCCACTACCAAAACCTTGCCATGCAAACCCAATGCAAGATATTTGCTGAAATTTCATTTGGCTGAGATCTGGTTCGGCCTTTCATAGGCTGAAATATGCAATAGCCATCACCTTTGAAGCAGTGATGTGCCTTCACTGAATGAAGATACTTGCCATGTAACTTTCCTGGAGCTGTCTTAGGCTTTTGCTAATAACCTAAGCAATGGTTATTAGCTTTGGTGCATTAATTTCTTGAGGTTACTTGTTTAAAAGTAAATAGCTATAAAGCATACTCAGGGTTGTATTTCTACTGAAGTAGTGTATCACTTTTTAACTAACCAATCATTATTTATTTTATTTTTTTAAAGGGTACAGCCATCACAAAAGAAGCAGAGGTGGTATTATTGCAGCTTTTCTCTTAATTCCAGTTACAGGAATAGCGGGATTCCTATACAGAAGGGGTATGTATAGCATTTCTAATTGAGCTTGACATGCTCATTGATGCACATGCTTGATTATACTGATTTAAAATTCTGTATAATGTATGAAAGTTTCTGACCATAGAATGTATTGTAAATACAGTAGTAGAAACAAGTACATCTTAGGCAAAGACTAGTAGATTTGAAGGAAATAATAGACTGAATTTGCCCGCACTCAACCACTGGCTTCTGTGTACTGGGGAACACTGTAGTTTGTATTCACATATTTCTCCTTCAGACTGTGTTTTACTTACTGCGTGTTCTACTTACCAAGTATGTCTGGCCTTTCCTGTTGGTACCTGAGTGTGCTTCCACTGCTACTTTTGAGAACATCATAAAGCTGCCCTCAAGGTCAGATTTATTGCTGGGACAGACTCTTACCAGGGCCTGCCGAATACCTTATGCTGAGTCTAATCTTTGTGCCCAGTCATTGTACCCAACTGGTACATAAAGACTTCTTGTCAGCCTGTATTGCCATCATCTTGGAGTTCTAGGTTTATTTCTTGCTTCATCCTTTTTTGGAATTTTTTGGAATATGAGATCTCTTGTCAATCCGACAGTTTATTTGGAAATGGTAATTGTAGGCTATCACTATGTATCTCTCGCTGACACGTTTTTAGTTTAATGTGTGAGATTGTATTCTGGCTTGAAAAAGAGATGCACACCATCTCTTCTCTTTGAGCTTGAGAGAGAGAGACCCAACTAGGAATACATTGCTTGCCCTAAGGGTGCTCTTCATGGAAAATTCATGTTGGCTTCCCAGTGGGGTCATCATTTAGGGGTGGTTGCAGGATGAAGAGCATGGGATGCATCTCCTATCTAGACAGGACTGATTGATGACATTCTGGAGGGAGGCTCTGATCAGAGCATACATAGATGTATATTGCATGTGAACTTTGTGCTTTGCCAATCATTATCCATTTAGTTTCTGTTTAGCATGGACTCATGAAATAAACTAAGTAGGAAACAACCTCTAGAGGTTTCATCGAAGTTGCTGTTCAAAACAGGACCAACTTGAAAGCTAGTTCAGGTTGTTCAGGGCCTTATCCAGTCAAATTTTGAATATTTCCAAGGATGGAAATACCCCAGTCTCTCCCAGCATGTGTCCCAGCACTGAATTACCCTTGTGGGGAAGGAGGTTTTCCTTATTTCTGTTAGGGATTTCCCTTTTGCAACTTGCAACCATTGCCTCTTGTCCTTTTGTTCTGTACTTCTGAGAGGAGTTTCCTTTGTTTTCTCTGTGAGTTAGTTGCAGATTGCAGTTAGCCATCCCCTTAGCTGCCTTTTCCTCAGGCTGAAGAACAAACATGGTTTTCTCAGCACTTCCTTGCACAGCTCCTGCTCGCTAAATGTCTTGGTGGAAATTTGCTGAATTGCCTTCAGAATGATGTTTTTTCATTAATTGGGAAACCAAAGCTAGATATAGTACTCCACATGTGGTGTCACAAATGCTGATAGAGATGAATTATTTCTCTTGATGTGCTGACTATGCTTCTGCTAACATAGACCAGTGTTTGGTAGGCTTCTGCTGCAAGGACACATTTCTGACTAGTATTCAACTTGGCATCCACCAGGGATTTCAGATCCTTTTCTGCAGAGCCAGTCAAAGCTCAGCCTGTGCTACTTCATGTAATGATTTCAAGAGGTGCAGGACTTTGTTTGCCTTTGAATATTACATCTTTTCTGCCAGCACATTCCTCCAGGCTGTTTAAGTCCCTCTGTGTTGCAGTTCTGCTCTCCAGCATATCCCCTACTTTCTCCAGTTTGATGTCATCTGCAAACTTGCTGAGGGTGTCTTCTGTACCCTTGTCCATGTTGGTGGTGTTGAACAACACTGTGCTTGGTGTTGTCACACGAAGAATGTCACTCATAACTGGCCGTCAGTTAGGCTCAGAACTTCCCTTGAAACAGCAAAGGTTTGGCTGTACTAGATAATAAACTTGTTATACCTCAGTAGGGTAAACACTGCACACTTATAATCAAACAGAAGATGTGATTTGCTGATTTAAGTATAAGACTCAGAATCATGAATTGCTAAGCTCTGCTTTAGATTTGGTTAGATATGTTCTGATTTGCTGTGCTTGCAGGAGGCCCATTTTCTTGATCTCTCACTGATTTTCTTTCCCCCAAAACAGTATTTTACTCTTTCCTCTTTCCCAAGTCAAGTATTCAGTTGCATGTCCTCAGTGAACTTTTTTTTTTATTTGGTTTGGGGAGTGGGTGGAATGGATGGAGGCTGTCAGCTAGCTTCCAAAAAGGCACAAAACTTTATTTCTGAGTAATTTCTCTGGGTATTCTATTTGTTTTGGTGCAGGTAGAACTAAAAGTGATTGTCAGACAAACCATCCAGTGCACGGCTCATGTAAGAGAACTAATGTCACAAATATGTGGAAATTGGACTATTGCTTTAATTTGGTCTAGGCTTGTAAATTTTTCCTCTGTGGCAGTACAGTCTTTCATTGAAGAGGTAAAGGAGTAAATTTTCTTTCAGGCCTTAGTTGCTTTACAGAGTGTAGTTATTTTTGCCAGGTCATTAATACGTTTCTAAAAGAAATGAATTTAATTATAAGAACGTCTAAGCCATTTTGCTCTGTGGACAGCCAAGAACAGCCTAACTCAGAGAGAAGTAAGAAATGTGGTTGTCCAAGTGACAAGTGGCATTCCTCAGGGGTTGATACTGGGACCAGTGCTATTTAACATGGACCGTGGGATTGAGTGCATCTTGAGCAGGTTTGCCAATGACACCAGCCTGTGTGGTGTGGTTGACACACTGGAGGGAAGGGATGCTATCCGGGGGAACTTGGACAGGCTTGAGATGTTGGCCTGTGCAAACTTCATGAAGTTCAACCAGGTCAAGTGCAAGGTTCTGCACCTGGGACATGGCAATCTCAAGCACAGGCTGAGTGGTGAATGGATTGCAAGCAACTCTGAGGACAAACACTTGGGTTTGTTGGTTGATGAGAAGCTCAACAAGAGCTGACGATGTGTGGTCGCATCCTAGAAAGCCAACCACATCCTGGGCTGCATCGAAAGAAGTGTGGTCAACACTTCTTTCTAGTGTTGAACTAATGGTAGCTTCATGTGGGATATTCGGTCTGGTACCTTAACACAAGCTGCTAGAGTAAGCCCAAGGCCGGAAGTAGTATGTTTCTTGGATTACAAACTACTGTGTCACCGTTGCAGAGATTTTCTGTATGTTTAATTTAATTTCTTAAGTTGTTCTTTAGTTTCTGTGGTTTCTTAATGTTTTTATGGATTTGGAGGTTAAATAAATGTTGATGGTGATGGATCTGGAAAAGATGCCACAGGTAGGGAGGCAGTTCTATAAAAGCAGGGTTTGAGAATTTTTTGTTGTTGGGTTTGCTTGGGGTTTTTTCTTTCCTTTTTCCTCCATTCCCCAGCATATCAAAGTCTTTAAGAGCTTTTTAGCAGGATTTTTGGATAAAGAACTTAATATTTAATCAGATATTTTCATACATTTGCTAAAGCTGTGGTTCTAGCCCATGGTTCAAAGACTCCTGATGGCTGTGAAGGTGAAAAAAGGAGGATGGGGACGGGTGAGACAAAACCAAAAGAACTTCTGTTTCCTGCTGACTTAAATTTACTTTAGTATGGCCCATGCTTCCGTTAGAGATTCTTTAAGGTCTGCAAAGAGAAAGGGTTTATAAAAAGCTACAAAGTCAGTGCAACACATAGATAAAGTAAAGAAAGGAGATGTGGATTCCCTGCTCAGCTGTCTCTGGCTTTTTATGGCAAATCTGTGCAGCTTTATCACTTTAAGCCCATTTCAGAAAGATTTTGTAAAGCTGTAGGCATAGCTGTAGATAATGCTGGTTATGGTCTGGAACCTTAAGAGGTTGCTTGAGGGAAGCTGAAGTTGAAATTAGTTGTGAGTCCTTCAATAAATTGGCATAACATACTAGTTCTCAAGAGTATCTATAAAAAGTGTTATTGTGAAACTGTCTAAGGCTGAGTTGCATATTTTCCAGACTACTGTGCTACTTCCACACTAATGTGTAAAAAGGATTTCTGTTTGCTTGCAGCTAACTCTTCACAAGTTGTTGATTATGAGAACGAAAAGCCTGAAGCAGATAAGGTGGCCTAAACCAGGGGAACGTGAAGGGAGGCATTAATTTTGCACAAGTCCTTCTGCAGTCCAAAGCATATTAGCATGTTCTCAATGTAGAGATTTCACTATTCCCCTGTTGGCCTAGAAAGACCTGTTGCTTTATAAACAGTAAATGTTGATGAGTAGATCACTAGATGAGAAGTCAGAAAGATCTGGATCCTTGTCTCTGTTAAACAGCACTGAGCGAATACTTTCTTGGGCCTTCAACTACCCTCTTGATTATGACAGTGACGCTGCATGCTGTGTTTGCAAATCACTTCACCATCTGTGAAAAGAACAACTACATATGTATTAGCAAACCCCTTTATATAGGAAATAAGTGAATTGTCCTTTTGTCTAGTGTTACTTTTATTTGCATGCAAAAGGGTGCAAAGATGTTTTTATAGTATGTCGTCATGGGTAGGTGATCTTTGCTTTCTGCTGGATGGAAACCCTCAAGCAGGACCCAAGATAACAAAATGCTGCAGCTTCGAAGCTTTCTTTGTATTGATGATAAATATGTCTGAGTCCAAACACACCAATTCAGAGATGGGATGCTTATAAGCTTGCAAAATGCTAATTTAGGAGATACAGCAGGCTTCTTTCCTTAGGGAAGCACCATTTCTGGATGCAATGTCTTGCACTTGCTTTATGCTTTAGGAAAGTCTTTTGACTGCATTCGTCAGGCAGCAAAGTAAAGCCTCAGTTTTGCTTATTTAGTACATCCAGTGTAAATGTCAAGAAATTTTTGGGACTAGTGTTTCAGTTTGTGTGTTTTGAGGTTTTTTTTAGAAGTTCTTACTCCAGAGGGATAGCGAAATATGAACATTATAGTTCAAGTCAGCAAAAAGATGGCTTTTTTCCCCCCCAAACTGTTGCACTGATGATTTACGCACTCAATAACTCTTTCACCATTTTCCACAAATGGCAGATAATAAAGGGGACTGAAGAAGGCCAAGGTCTTTTCTTATTAAGGGAAAAATCACTAATGATGACAATAAGGAAAAGGAAACCCAGAAGCCCTTGGGCAGCCCTTTTGCTGCCCATTCTTCCTGTATGAACTGAAATGGGCATGAAACAACTTCCCTCATCTGAAGGGGTTGTGTAGCTGATGGCAAAGGTGTAGTACATTGTTGGATTTGACTGTAACTCTCATTGTCTTATCACTTGTGTAACTACTTCCACATACATAGACAGAGATATAAGAGATGGAAGTTAATTTTATGCCTGCCTTATGGAAGAAAGGAGGGAAATGCAGTTTGGGCAAAAGAGAATCATGTCCATAGATAAGGGTTGTCTGATTGGACACTAGAGGAACAAAATGAAATACTTTATGTGAACGAGAGGAGTTGGTGCACCTTTGCACAACAGACCCTGCAGCACCTAGGTGGCATGCAATCACTGCTGTACAGATAGGAAACAGTAGGCAAGGCTATGATGTTCTCCAAAATGCATGTACAAAGCAATTCTAAATAGGGCATCTGCTGGTAGGACAGCAGTATGTAACAGTTGTAGAGGAGTTGGTGTGCTGCTGAGCTCTGGACAGGACAGAGCAATGCCTTATGCTGGTGTGGGGAAGAAGGAACACAGTGTGCTTCTGAGGAACTGTATTTCTTCTTTCGTCTCTTTTCAGACAAAGAATTGAACGAGGACAGCGCCCTGGAAGAGAAGCAGATGGTTAATGATGGTATAAATCAGGAAGGTAAGTGCCTGTTCTATGAAGCAGTTAGTGCTAATGACCCAGGGGACAAACTGGCCAGGATCTTAACGTTGAAGGTTCAGAGCAACTTCTGTGTAAATGCTTCTCATTGGTGGTGTTGGGGGGGATTGTGCCATGAATGCTGAATACCTGTCCCCTGTGCAGGAGTTTCAGGAGCAGAGTTAACCAGCTTTCAGGCTGTAGTCAAAAACAGCTGGTTTATGTTCTGCTAGGGAAGAGTGAGTCTGCATTTTTATGGCCTTTGGAAATCCCAGCAGAGCATAGGTGCTTGAAGAAGGTGTGTTGAGGAGATCAGTGAGGTTTAAAAAAACCAAAAATCCTGGTCAGACTGAGATGAGAATACTAGTCAAGTGATAGTCTCTGATGAAGCGTTGTCTTGTGGTCTTGTGGCTAATGCTGCCTGTTGGGAGATTTCTGCAAGGGAGCTTCCATTCTTCCAGTGTATGTACATGAAGCACTTAAGTGAGGAGCAAGAGTTGATGTGGTCAAGAGGGAGCTTTGTGAGCTTCTGTCTGGGTTTGCAGAGATTAATACTGTGTGAAATGGAGTCAGGCTGCCCCTCACTCTCTATGGTGGGAGACAGTACTCCTGGTGTGTCTGTCATCAGTCTCCCTGACATCTGCAGGGAAGGCAACACGGCAATTCAAGCAGTCAGGGAGGTTTCTGGGCAGCATCAGGGACAAGTTCTTTTCACAGGCTGTCAGATGCACCAGCAAGTGCTGATGTGCAGCTGTGTTTGCTTCTTGCTAACAGAGAAAGATTGGATGGGATGGGGTCATGAATGGCTGTTGTGGCTGTAGTGACCAAGAAACAGATCCTGAGAGGAGTGAGGAAGGTAAGCATCAGAGCCTGTGTGCTTTCAGAGGGCAAATTTCTGCTTCTTCAGGAAGATGGGAGGCAAGATCTCATGGGAGACCATTCCAAAGGGCAAAGTGTTCAAGAGGGCCATCGGGCCTTTAAGGAGGACTTTCTCCAAGCATGAGTACAGGGCATCCTGATGGTCAGGAAAACAAGCAGGGAAATCAGAAGATCAACTTGACTGAGCAGTGAGCTCCTGACAGGGCTCCAGTGCAAAAATTGCTTATACTAGATGTGGAGTCAGGAGCAGGATACAATGAAGGAATTTAGGAATGCTGTCCAGGCAGGTAAGGATGCTGTCAAGAAAGCCAAAGCTTAGGGAGGATTGAAACCACTATGGGATGACCAGGACCATAAGAGCAGCTTTTGCTAGTTTATCTGTACAAGAATTAATGGGGAAAATGTGGGCCTGTTGAATGAATGTCTATCTAAATGGGTGGAAAACTTGCTAGATTGTCAGGCTGCAGGTAGTGGTTAATGGTTGTACTCCACGTGGATGCTGGTGGCAGCTGGAGTACTGCAGTGGACTATTTTTTTGATGATGTGGACAAGGGAGAGAAAACTGTCTCTGAGTTTATAGATGACAACAAAACGTGGAGCACAGTCAATCAATATGAGGGCAGGATTGTCATTCAGAGAGAGCTGGAGGGGAAGAGGCCTCTGTAAACCTCACGAATCTCTTCAGAAACAATGCAGGGTCTTGCACCTGGAAGGACCTACAGCTTGCACTGATGCAGAATGGGGACTGACTGGCAGGGGTGCAGCTCTGTTGAACGGTACCAGGGAGTCCTTATGGATGTCACAGTATTAGTCACCAGTGCTCCTTGGCAGCAAAGGCAGCTGATAGCATCCTAGGTTGTTTTAAGGAGTGCTTAAGCTAGTACATTTAAGGAAATTGTTATTTTCCAGCACTTGGTGATGTGTAGAGTATTACATCTTGTTTGTGGCCCACCCAGTGCTGGAAAAGCATTGATAAAGTTGAGCAAGTTCGTCAGAATGTCACCAATGTGGTCAGAGGTTGGAGCACAGTTCATCTGTGGAGATGTTGAAGAAACTGGGCTTGTTCAAGTCCAGAGAAGAGCAGGCTTTCAGGGTACATAACAGCAGCTGCCAATACGTGTGAGGATATTGATAAGAAGACCAAGCTGCGCTGTTTACCTAGATGAATAAGAGGATATCAAGATGGTGTCCTAAATTGAAGCAAGGGAGATTCTGTGGATATAAGAAGAAGATTTCTGCCTTTTAAGCATGACTAATCGCTAGGACAAGCTGTAAGGAATTGTCATGGTGTCTCTACCCTTGGAAGTTTTTAAGACCTGACTGGAGAAATTTCTGAGCAACCTGTCTGGAAATGAATGTTGACCTTTCATTGAGTAAGGGTTGGGTTAGACACCTCCTGGATTCCCACTCTGGGCAAACCTGAATGATTATTACAATTCTTATGAATTGTAGCTGGTGACTCACCTCGAAGTAACGAAGGTAATACTGTGAAGTTAAGCAGTGGGATGTAGCTTTCCTGTGATGTCTTTTCAGAGCTCTCTACCAAGCATAACAGCACCCTGATGTGTGCAGATGTAATGGAGGGAGGTGAGTGCCTGTTCTGTGGTGGAAAGGTGTTGGCTTTCTGGTGTTAGGCGATAGCAACATGTTCAATTCTAGCTAGTAACTCACTTTTATTCAAAGGCCAGTACTTGGAAGCTGAGCAAGGCAGGGGACTGTACCTGTCTTCTGATCTCTCTTTAGACATCTCTAAGGAGGGGACCAGCAGCTTGCAGGACAAGCATGTAGATGACAAAACGAGGGAGGTAAGTGCCAGTGCTCTAGAGCAGTCCCTGTTCTTTGTGACTTTTGCCTAATGCTTCTGGATGTGAAGTTATAGTGGCACCGTGAGTGCCAAGTGTCTTCTGTACTTGGCCTTTGCAAGGTCTGGAAGGGAGCATGAGGACAGTGTACGGAGTCAGGTGTGGAGGACAGGGGAGGTGTTGTATGATGACCCCACGGGGATGGGGATTGTTGGTCAGGGCTGTTACTGACACTGAACAAATGGCCCAGCTCTCAGTCAGATTACTCTTGATCTGTATGGGTTGGATAAGGGGAGTGTTATGAGCTCCAAGATTGTCTTGAGTGTTGCCTGTTGTTCTTGTAGAAGTGACCCAGGATGCAGAAGGTGGAAACGAGAAGTACCTGAGCAACTCTCCCAGCTGCAGTGAAGAAGGTATGTGAGGGGGAAGCTCTCTGTGTCTCAGGAGAGTGTGCTGATTGTCACAAAGGCTGGGAGCAGCAAGTGCTGGGTCAGGCTGTCTATAGCCCTGACCCCTTTTTGCTCAAGTAGAAAACGGAGTGAGAATTATTAAGAGGCAGGGGGTGCACGTGTGGTAGGCACATGCTTATGTGATGTGTGCTAGGGAATCGTATGTTTGTGATGGCAGTGTTGAGAAGACTGGCTAATTTAGCCAGTTTAAAACTGTAGGATTTAATGTTACTAACCTTCATTAATAACACACCTCTTGCTCATGCTTGCATTTTTGCTTTATTCCGTGCCTTAACAAGTAATAAAGGTTTGCAGTCATTGAGGGGTCAGTGGATTTCTGAACTGCAATTCTACCTTGTTAATTATGAATGTTGTTGAACATCATATCAAAGTAGAGAGATACTGTGCAATGCTGCAGGGTTTTTTTTATTGCTTATGTGTGCAGCTCTGTCTTCATTGGTCACAAAGAATGCAGAGTTCACTTAATTTGTGTTTTTTCGTGTGCTTTGATGTTGTTTTTTAAATGTACAATGGACATGGCGGGAAAGCTCTTCTAAATAAAACAGACAATTGGGCCTAAGGACTAATATGTGGAATGAGGAAACTGGTTATTACTATGTATGGGGGAATAGTTGATCAACTCTATGACTTACAGATATTAGTGAAGTTCAGGCTGCAAAAACACAGTGTTTCTCAACATTTGTTTCATATTCCATGGACTAGTTAGAACCATTACACAGTCATTGATTCTGTATGCTGCATTTACTACGGGGGCATAACAGGCCTCCATTTACGTATCTCCAAAGATGCTTTGCACTCTCAGTCTGTTTTCTATGATATGTGTGCTGATCAGAACATCTGTGAAGTCACATAGCTGCTTTTAGGAGTACATCAACATGGAGAATATAAAACCTCAGATTAGTCCTGTCCCAAATCTGTCTGTCATCCATCCAGATGAGAATACTGTTTCTGTAGAATTTTTCTACAGTAGAGAAAGGCCTGTGGAATGCTAATGGGTTTCACTCTTCTTACTAATTAGTTTCGCACTGTGATTCCCAAGAAGTATTGAAGATTGTAGGTTTGCAGCTGAGATCATTGACCTTTAATTTATAGTGAAAAGTCTTGCTGAGACATCTAAATCTGGCAAAGAACACACAAAAGGTTAAGCCCTTGCCAAGAGAGCAATCACTGCGCTCTAAATTTGGGTTCCAAAGCACCTGGTAGTATTGCAGAAAATCCTGCTGAACAGATCTGTAGAAAATCCAAAGTTCCAATTTGGGAAACAGGAAGATTCCAAGCGGAATAGTTGAAGCCATACCGTAGTACTATATCTCAAAGTCCTTGGTCTTTGTGACAGCCAGGTGGTGGAAGTAGAAGTAATTTCCCCAATTTAGCAAATTCAGTGGCAGTGTGGAGAAGTGAAATCAGCAGCCATCAATAGTAATGAATTTCTGAATTTCTAAGGGATATAGTTGAAGTGCATGACAGGTAGTAATGAGATAATTCACTGGAGTTGTGTAGAATTTTTCTTACACTGTAAGCTAAAAGTAAAACTTTAAGGAATTATTTAATAAAAGTTTCCTGTTGCGGGTGTGTCTGTGAAGTTTACATAGATTAAGATGATACTGAGAACTGTTGCTGAACTTTGAATCCAGTCTAATGAGGGCATTCAGCTTATCTGGGTTTCAGAGATTCACTGGAACTTACCATAGTTCAAGCCTTATTCTGACTCTAGGGCGCTCTGTCTTCTCTGTGGGTGGGTGAAAATTGTTCCACGTAGACTATAGTTTGTAGGATGGCTTGAGCCAATGTGGCCACTCACTCTAACTAAAAGTGGAGGTTGTGCTCTTTGGACCACCTCTGATGTTCATCACACCCCTCCCTTAGCCAGTTTAGCTACCTCATGTAGCAGGGAACTGACCAGGGAGAAAAATCTGGGTGGTCTTCTGCTGGACTAATAGGTTAAATCTGGTTATAAAGGGCCTTGAGAAGCGCTGAGCTGACATACTGGAGGGGCAGGGATGGGATGCTGGTCAGCGGTGGATTTAAAGGGAGAAGGAAGGGTGGGAGATATGGAAAGGTGGCTGGGAGGGGGGTGGGAGGGGCGTGTTGTTGCAGTGATAGCAGGACAGGCTGAGATGTGCATGTGAAGTAAGTGTGGTGTGAAGCTATTACGTTCTCACCCATAAAGCTTTGCTGCACTTTGAACATGCTGTAGAACAGCCATAGTTTAACTGAGAGTGAGCCTAGTGATAGAGAGCATGAGCTTGTTTATCAGAGCTGAAGCCTTTGTCGGTGCTGGCTGTTCTACAAAGAATGTAGCTGGTTAAAAAGTATCTGACAAATATAACATCTGCGAAGAAATAAAGTTTTTGGAGGGAAGTGAAATTAGGTCAGCTATAGCAAATAAACTTCAGTGAGGAAAGAAAGGAATGGATGGGAAAAAATTGTTTTGCTGCTTGTGAAATGAGAAGGGTGACCTCATCGCAGTCTACAACTTCTCAAGGAGGGCAGGGGAGGGGGGAGCTGTTGATCTCCTCTCTCTGGTGACCAAGGACAAAAGGAAATGGAATGAAGCTGCATCAGAGGAAGTTCAGACTGGACACTAGAAAAAGGCCCTTCACTGACAGGGTGGTTGGTCACTAGAACAGGCTCCCCAGGGAAGTGGTCACAGCACCAAGCCTGTCAGAGTTCAAGGAGCATCTGGATGATGTTTTTAGTCATATGGTTTAGTTTTAGGTAGTCCTGTGAGGAGCAGGGAGTTGGACTCGATGGTTCTTCCAACTTAAGATAATCTATGAAAGGCTTTTGTTTTTCAAATTTACTAACTGAAGAAAATTCTTGCTCCGAAATTTTTTATCTGACTTAAGTGTTTAAAAAGAAAATTTGTCAGGCTTTTAGAACGGGTACTATAAGCCAGCGTTTATCAAAGCATTTTGTTTGGTAAGAAATGAAGTTTGCAGATACACTGATAGCAATTTTCCTTCCCTCAAAAGAAAAGGAAAAATGTTGGGTTTCGTGTCATATAGCGCTTAGTTAAGTGGTGTAACTATGGGCATTTCATACTGGTTTCTGGTTTTTGTCTTGCGGACCAGTGGTCTCCAAACTTTTTTGATTATACACCCCATCAGTAAAATACTTTGAAAGTACACAATTTATGTATGTTTATTTATAAGTGATGTATATGTGCTACCATACTCAAGAAGGAGTACATTATAAAACATGCACAAAATAGAAATAAAAGAAGAATGAGTTAAGGATGAAGTAAACAGTATTTAAATTTGTAAATTTTATTAATGGTGTAAAAATATTTTCTTCCTGCACTGCAATGGATTGCTTTGCACACACCCCACTTTGGAGAATACTGATGCAGACAATCCATTTAAAGATTCTCAAAATGCATGGGAATGTGGAATCTAGTGGCACCTTACTGCTGTAGTTTTCTGTTCTGCCAGGTTTGATTCTTCTGTTGAATTACCAGCCAAGCCATCACCTTCAGATGTTTGCTGGAGACAGTGTTGAAAAGAGGAAAAAAATCTCTGAATGTGAGAACACGTGGATGAATGGTAGGGTAGGAGGGAGTTAGCACTGAGTATAAGAACCTAGCTCTGATGCAGACGAAGCTGCTGATGGAAACTTGTCACCAAGCAAGGAAACAGACTAGAAACAGGGCGGTATAGCTGGAGGGGAAGCTTGTCATAACTGAGTCAGATCCTGTTAGTTGCCAAGAAGCAATACTGAAGACCAAATGAAGTCAGTCATTATTCCTGGCCTATGTGACGTGCTGCTCTGCAAGGGCTACTTGGATAAACTGTGTTCCTATGTCATGCTTAAAGGTTTAATATCTGAAATAGTTATGCTGTTATGTTATATTGAGACATCAGATGTAGATGCACTTTCTTTGGTGCTGTTTGCACACTGTGGGGAGACAGAACATTTTCCATGTGCTGTGGGGTGTGTGAAACCCAATGCTTATCACCACAGCTATAAAAATGAGAGAAGAACGCTACTTTCACATTCAGGCTCTCTCACTTACGCATAGACATAAGCACATGGCAGCCCCTGCCCCCCTAGGCTGGCTTCTCAATCACATTTGTTGGTCTTGTCATCAAGCTGGCATAAGGCAGCTATAGTAGTAAACCTGCTTGGATTGTAAGGATACAACTCCTAGAAATACTTCAGGCTTATCCAGGAACTTTATGAGAACCGGACTAGGGACATCTTTCTTTTTCTCATTGTCTATAGAGATGAGTGCCATGTATCATCGTATGCTGTTCTCCTAGACTGCCTCCTGGCATCTTATCCTACATTGGAGTGATGCTGAGCTAGATACTAGTGGAAGGAGGGGTTGTGCTATCAAAACAGGAGCAAAGACTGAATGACACATGACACAGCCAGTTGGTTGGCCATATTCTACTGCTCTCTGTGCACCAAGATGGAGACACCAGTGTAAGTGGGCCTTGTGTTTGCTTTATTGGAAATCAGCCTAGGTTAGAGGTTGATGCATGTTGCATGCAGTGAGTTTGGTTGAGCACATAGTCTTGAACTTGCTGGATTCTAACTTACTGCACTGTAACTTCAATTTGCCTTCAGTTTCTTTGCTTGTTAACTAAGAGCTCTATTTGCAGTCCTCAAGAGAGAAAACTCCAAAAGCAGCTGGCATTACTGTGTGGAAGAAATAGGAGCAGCATCACGTGCCTGTGTGGTGCACAGCTGATACTAAGATTATAGACCTGAATCTTTGCATAAAAGTGGTGTCTTAAGTGCCTGGTTACATGATCCAAAGTCATGGACTCAGAACAGACACACAGGCTACCAGCTGCTTAGCGGGTGGCTAGCAATAAATGATAAATGTTCTTAATCTGCTCCAGTTGCAGAGGAACATGTCTAACCATAAACAGATAAATTGGGTAAATCGGCTAGCAGCTATCGGATACCACAGATCACGTAGCTGCTGTAATTGGATTGTTTTGGATCATATGACAATGTTTTAATTCATCCTCACACTTCATTAGTATTTAAAGCCTGCAGTATTCTTGTATAACTAGTTCCATTTCTAGAAGAGAAGACATAATAATTTACTTATGCGCTGTTCTTTTTCTTTTTTGCTTCAGATGTTAAATTATAAGCGAAGAAGTGCTTTGTGGACCAAACAACAATAGAAGAGAAGCAGGAGAATTCAACAGGGAAGGAGCTGCTATCTTTTCTCTTGGAAGTTTTCCACCAGCGCTCAAATAATCTATAAAGATGAAGACTAGCTGAACTGCTCACAGTGCCTACTTTTCTTTCACAGAAGAGACAGCCTCCTTTTCTAGTGTTACTGTATGAAGATAAATAGGCCAAATCATGCACAGAACCCTTTCTATTGTTTTGTATCCACTTTTAACAAACAGTGCTCTACTCACACAAAATGTACGAGCTAAGGCCTTTTTTATAATTGGTATTTAGAGATTAAAAAAATCATATCCATTTGCATGAATGTGGATAAACCAGACTAATCAGCTTTCTATGGAATTTTGGATCAGTTCATCTTTCAGCAGCTCCAGATGGATGGAAGTTCATATTTGCTAGTCTCTGTTCTCCAGCAGGAACTCAATGAAACAGACAAATATTCTCCGAGATATCTATCTCCTGGAGGTGGCAGAAGACTGGAAATGGTGGTGGTTGACTTTATGATAAAACTACAGTTCAGTTTGCTGTTGTGTTGGAACACAGGTGCTGCTGTTAGCAGTGGTTGAGGTTTTTTCCTAGAACTTCTTGATATTTTTTGCACTTTTAGGATTCTTTTCTATGTCTTAGCTCTGCTTCACATTGTTGTATGAGAATGTCAAACTACTCGTTTCTAAAGAATAATATATTTTTAGGTTATTTGGGACTGGAAAGAAAACTTGAAAACTAAGATCATAAATACACTGAAGCTCAAAAAGAATCAGAAAAAAGAATACCAAGTATTAATTATTTCAGAACATCAGGCTACACAGTGTGTTTTGTGAATTTTTTTTTTTTTTTGCATGCTGGTTGTTTATTAAGGCTGAAAGCCATTTCAGTTCATTTTGAACTTGGTATGTGTAAAGAACAATGAAGTTTTCACAACGATAATCAGAGATCAGAAACTCTCCCTTCATCTTCCCTCTTGTTTTAGCGTAGGCCCATTATCTCTTGTTCCCAGACCAGGCACTACTATGAAGAACGTGTCTTCAACTTCTTGATGATCAGTTTGTAGGTACAGGAAGGCTGCTATTAGATGCTCTTCCGAAGTCTACTATTCTCCAGGCTTGAACAAGTATGGTGCTTCCATCTTCTCCTCACAGGATAAGTGCTCTGACCGTCTTGGTAGCCCTCCACTGAAAATGCTCTAATTTTATCGATGCCTGTCTTTGTGAAGGGGTCCAAAACTGCATGCAGTATTCTAAGTGCACTCCGATGTGTGCTGAGTAGAGGAACATAATCACTACCCTTTAGTGGCTAAGATCCTGTTAATACAGCCCAGGATGCTCTTGACCACCTTTGCTGCAAGGGGACACTGATACCTCATGTTTGTCTTGCTGCTTACTGAGATCCCCCTGCTTTTCAGCAGAACTGCTCCCCTGCCAGCCAGACCCTAGCTTGTATTGTTGCAAGTGGTTTCTCTTTCCCAGAGCTTTACATTTGTTCTTTTTTAATTTTAACCTGTCTAGGTTTCTCTGGCTGCCCAGCCCTTTAGCATGTTGACTGATTCTCATCAGTTTGGTACCATCTACAAACTTGGCAAGATTGCACTTCATCCCCTTGTCAAGACCGCTAATGGAAATGTTGAATGGGATGAGCTCCTGCCTAGACCCTTGTAGTATTCTACTTTGTCTCAGCTATCCAGGTAGAGTATGACCTGTTATCCGCTACCATCTAAGCCCAATCATCTAACCAGTTCTTTATGTATAGTATCATAGAATGTTTTGGGTTGGAATGAACCTTTAAAGAGTACCTAGTCCACCCCCCCTGTCATGGGCAAGGACATCTTTCACTAGATTAGATTGCTCTAGTCCAACCTGACTTTGAACAGTCCCAGTAATGGGACATCCACAACTTCTCTGGGCAACATAATCTAGTGTCTCACCAGCCTCATGGTAGAAAGCGTCATCCTTATGTCCAACATAAATCTACCCTCTTTCAATTCAAAACCGTTGCCCCTTGTTCTGTCACTACAGGCCTTGGTAAAAAGTCTTTTGTCTTTCGTATAAGACCTCTTTATGTATTGAAAGGCCACAATAAGATCTCCCCGAAGTTGCCTTTTCTCCAGGCTGAACAACCCTAACTCTCTCAGCCTTTAATCATAGGAGAGATGTTCCATCCCTCTGATCATCTTCATGGTCATCCTCTGGACCCACTCCAACAGGTTCATGTCTGTGTTTTGCTGGTGACAATACTCCACAGACTCACAGCCTGTCACCTACTCTGTATCGGAGCTCCATACATTGAAGACACTCTTACACAGAGAGGGCAGCCTCTCTTCTCCAGCCGTTACTTTCCTGTAGAGCTTCTGCCCATCCACTGCAGTGCTCTACTTGTGCAAGCTGGCTCACCGTGTCTTGGGTATTCCAACAATTTGTAGATCTGTGAACTCACGGCCAACTATAATTGTCTCCATTTGCTTTCCATGCTGCGTGTATTTGTGCATGTACCTTCATGCCTCCTTCTGCCATTTTTTTTTAATTGTTTCTGCAGTCTCGTTTTTTCCTGTACCCTTTAATTTGGACCCCTGTCTACTGCTACTTAATTGTAGGTTGTGATCTACCTTCCCATCATTCCTGCTTTAGAGTTTGTCTCATGAGATTGGTGAGCCTCTTGGTGAAGATTTTACATTTGTCAGCTCCATAGGACATTTAAACTACTCCTGCATGCTTCTTTCTGGTAGTAAAACCTAACTAATAGCTACTAACAGTATGAGAAGGATCACAGATAATTTAAGCCCCTGCTCTCTCCTGTTGTAGAAAGTACAGACCTTAGAGCAAACATCAGATCTTTATTGTTACGCATACCATTTAGATGTTTACTTCCACTCACAAAATTTCTTGTGCTCTTTGCAGCTGCACTGCAGGAGTGTTCAACAGGACCTCTTGTTAGACCATCTTACCTCTACAGCTGTCTGTAAAGACTTGCTGATAATCTATTTTTAAAAACTTAAGATATAAAAAACATTGCCATATCTTTTTGTAATGTACACTTTTAATTGAGCCTTAGAAGTCAGCTGATTCCCAAAATAATCTTTAAACAAAAGTGATTTATTTTTATATATATATATTTAAGTCACAGCTCCTGAGCCCAAGTCCTTTTCTATTGCACCTTCAACAGGTTTATTAGGATCATGCTCTCTACTTCTCAGAAACTTTTTAACAAGTTTCCACATAAAGATGTCCTTTGTCAAGTTTATTGTGGTAAGGGAAAACCTGTACCTTGTTTCCCTGCTTGGACAAATACTTGCTGATATTACTAGGAGAAATAATGGTCCAGAAAAAGGTTATTTAGAGGAGCTGGCTGAAATTACTCCCGAAAGCTGTATCAGTTCATCTGCATTCATCCTGTGCAATTTAATTCTTAACAGCATGCAGAAGTCTTGCATAGGCTGTGGTTTTGAAAATTCCTTGAATCCTGGTATCATCAACTTTGTTTCCAAAGCAAAAAGCAACAGCTTTCAAAAATAGTGAGCAGTTGTGGTTAACCATCCACAGTTGCCCTCAGACTTCAGCATTGTTTGTGGAATTTTTGAGCTTTATCAGAAGTAGAAAATAACACTTCGTGGCGGGCTGACATAAGACCAACAACTACAGGCTTTGCAGCATTTCACTGCCTGCTTTCACCCACTCACTTTGCACTGTTAGAAGTATAGACTTTGCAGTTTTCAAAGGAAGAGTGAAGCTCAGGGCTTTTTTTATTGGCATTGTTATTTCTTTGTTTATTATGATGGGTAGATTTTTTATTGTTTTTTTTTCATAGGGATGTGAAGCCAGACATTTGGGAAAATAAATTGACCTTCCTTCCTGCCAGTTTTGGTGACAGGATTTGCAGTGCCGTTCCCCGTACCCCTCTCTCCAAATATATCTTGCACAATAACTGAAGAAGAATAAACTTTTTTTTTTCTATGAAAGATTCGTGTCCAGTCTTATCTTAAAGTGAATGCAAAAATAGGCAATTTTTAATAGCAAAGAGCAGAAGCTCACTCGAGATGGAAACGGTTACTTCTGTCTGGGGTCTTACTTGTGTCCAGGAAATGCTGACTATTTCAGGAAGTGAGCCTGCCCTCTGTGTCCCAGTTCATGCTGATGTTGAGACCTGATTGTTGCCAGTAACAGAAATTCACAGTGAGCAGAAGCTGCTGCTAAGAATTTGTGCTCACAAGACACATCCTAATTGATTCCTTGGTCCTGATTTTGCTTTTCTTTATAGTAGCTTTAACCTACAGAAGCAGCGTCTGCAGGAGATGTTGCTCCTAATTTATGCCCGGAATAAATGAGATCAGAGCATGAGTGCTGGTGTATAACTGATTTTATGGATTTTGTGCCTCAAACTCCAACCACAGTTGTCCAGGCAGCGTTGTGTTGTACTGATGTGCACTGGCTAGCTTTTCGTTGTTTGGAAACACGCTGTACTGGATCTAGCTGTGCTGGTGAAAAGTTATGCTTTCTTGACTTTATCATTGGCTATGCAACTGTTGGGAACGATCTCTAACAGGTTACAGTGTGAAAGCAGTTGTGTGAGTTGAAAGCCTTCATTGTTGCCCAAGACCCAACTTCATATGAAGCTCGCGAGGACTGGCTTCCAAGAGCAGGATTGCAGCAAAAGCCAGGGACAGCAGGAACACTAACAGGCAGCATGGTTGTCTTTTGAGCAGACTTGTAGCTATGACTTAAAACCCGGGGCTGATAACACCTAGCAGAATGCGAGGAGGTAGCACGCTGCTGCTGGAATACAATCCTCTTCAGCAGCAGGTAGATTTACTAACACACAAAACAGCAAAGGGGAGGTGAGCTTGCATGCTCCCACTGCCTCTGGGTGCAGTTTGAACTGTGGTGTAGGTACAAGGATATGGAACGTTTCTGTGGACCCTGATGAGCACGTGAACAAAATTCTGAGGAGCTTTGCCTAAGGGTTGACCACAAGGGGACTTTCCTCCTTAAAAGATAGTGAGTAGAGTTGACCATGAGGCACCATGTGGGCCACTGGTTTAACTAGTGCAGTCATGGAAGAAATCAGTGTATCCTATGCCCTAAGACATACCTATGTTTCTACTTTGTCAAGTTTTGTATGACTCAAATTAAAACTTGGTTATAATATAGCTTCTGCCTCATCCCTGTTGGATACCCGAGGACAGGTCTATAAGTTCCAAAACTTGTCAATTTTTTTCCAGCAGTTAGAGAGGCAAACTGTCTCTCCCTACTTAGAAAAGCCTTATAAATCTCAAGTTTCTTTCACATTTAGATTGTGTTTTCCTCTTAAATCGTATCCAGTTGTGTTTGTTTGCCATACCTTTTCACTGGGCAATTCAGTGCTTTTCAAGTACGTATTTTTGATCCTTGTTTAATTCTTTGGGAAAAAAAGGCCAACAGTGGAGGGTTGGACTGGGAAGGTGGAATAGAGGGGAATGGAGTGATGAATGGTAGGTGGAGGTAAGTGCACATATGGTCCAGAAATTCTGCATCCAGTACTGCAAACCAGACTGGTTTTGGGGCCTGCAAGGCTAAATTCATCCCAGAATCATCTCTTGAAATGCTTGATTTATGCTGCAATAGGTGTGTCCTGCAATCCTGGCAACAGGCCTTTCCATTGATATCAGCATTTCCCTGCCTAGTTCTGGTTGAGAATTGCACGTTCAGAAGTTTCACTTCCAGTTGCAAGTTCTCAGTTTTAAGTGAATGTTAAGCTAATCTAAATAATTTAACTAAACTAATCAAGGAAAGTCCTTGGGGGTCTGATACTCATGCCAGAGGGCTGTCCCAGGGAGAAAACATTTCAAAAAGAGGTGAGAAGCTTCAGGTGCCAGAGTGGCAGTCTGAAGCTCTCTGTGTCCCTGTGGTGTTACCCTGTCATGGCAGCATCCCAGCAGCATGTGGGGTTTTTCCTAGTTCCCTCTGCTGTGGGAAGAGGGAGGGTTACTAGGGCAGGCCATTGATCTGAGGGGAGAGAAGATGTCTCCCGAAGATGAATCCCTTATGGATTAACTCTTTTGCATTAAGAGCCATAGGAGGCAAGTTGCTGCTCACTTACTCAGACAAAGGTTGTTTGGTGAGTGTGGGGATGGCTTACCCTGTGGGATGGTTTGTTGCAGATGTTTTCAAGGGCCAATATCTATTTTTTTTCCCATCTAGAGGAATTAGAAATTAGCAAAGATACATAAGATTTTTCATTGTCTTTAGAACATCAGAAAGAGGAGCCTGGACCTACGGGAGAAATTGTCTCAGCATCATCATAGAATCACAGCATGGTTAGAGTTGGAATGGACCTTAAAGATCATCAGGTTCCAACCCCCCTTCCATGGGCAGGGACACCTCCCACTAGAGCAGGTTGCTCAAAGCCCCATTCACCCTGGCCTTAAACACTTACAGGGATGGAGCATCCACAACTTCCCTGGGCAACCTGTTCCAGTGCCTTACCACCCTTGGCATCATCATGATTTAGGGTAGTGTAAGGCCAGAAGCAAGTTCAGCCAAAGTTTGGATTTGAAAAGATGAAAAGAAACTGGCTGTGAGACTTTAAGGTTGAAGGCCTTAATGGCCGAGGGCCAGCCCATGGGTGTGGGGGACTTGTTCTTTGTAAAAATATGTTGTGGTCCAGAGATGCTGTGGGTTAGGTTTCCCATTACATGTAGACTGCTGGTAGCTTGTGCTTGTGTGCTAGGCTCTGGGGATGCTTCTACTTCCCATCTGTTCTGCTTTTCTTTTCCCCTTCAACAGTGGGAGGACAAAAATTTTAGCAGGGCAGCAGAATTTTACACTGAGGAGTGGGGTGAGTTCCATGCAGAGCTTTGTTGCTCAATGTCCTTGCACAGTTAAGTTACATCTGCTCTGAAGTATGCCAGCCTCCTGAGAAAAGTTTCCCTGGCTTCCAGTGGGTGGGGACCTGGGTTGGTTCCTGTGGCCAACCTAACACAGAAAAAGGTCACAGGAAATAACACCTTATGTGGGACCTCTGCTGTATGATCCTGAAATATGTCAGTGCCAGTCTCTTTACTGTTCTATGGTTCCGCCATAGCTCTGAATCATGAGTTTTGCTCAACAGCACCGGTTAAATATGAAAGTCCTCTGGTTCAACTCTGCAGTGTGTCAACCAAAACTCATATGCTTTTTGTAATCACTATAATATCACAGTGCTAACAAATATGTGGTGAATTGAAACATTGCAATCATAAGTAATGTTCTCCATATTAATAATTATTTATTATCTGGTGGTTTTTTGATTCTCTGTTTCTGGAGCCAAATGAGTTATGACCAGTTCATTGCAGCAGCAAAATCAAACACTGAAAGATTAGAGCATGCTGAATTCAAGAATTTCTGCACAATCTTCCCTTATTCCCTCTGTACTTAATGCGTTCTAAAAATAGACTGGTATTTTCAGCAGATTCCTGTGGCAGGAGTTAAATGGATCCTGCTTCAACATTTCATTTGATTTTTTGCATTAATTTTGTGCTTTTGTGCAAGTGTTTGTGTTCTGTATACATCCGTGAATGTACGTCCATCTCTGTATTGCGCACTGCTTGTACAGGGGAGAGAAGTATCCTGAAGAGTACATTATTAGTGTCTAAGTGGGCTGGAGCTTTTAGACTAGAAAGGGTTTAATTTGCTACAGTATTTGCTACTAGATCAGTGCTTGTGTGGAGTCTGTTTTCCCCAGGAATAGCTGTCACCACTGAACTGTGGCGGAGTGGATGTGGGAGAGGGGTGCTTTCTTCTACTGAAACCGTAGGATGGTAAAAATCTGTGCAGCTGCTGGCTCAACACAGAAATTTGGCCAGTGTCTACCTTCAATATGTATTCAACTGAATGTTTTGGTGTACGTAGAGCATGGGGGGGAGTTCAATCAGCAGCACAGAAAACATCCAGTTCTTCATAGAGTCATGTAATGGCCTTACGTTGTTTTTCTGACCACCTCCCACCTACATCTGCCCTGTTTGTGCTGATGATGTAAAATGTCAGCCTGACAGTTCAAGTGTGGCAAAATGGCAAACAAATGTGAATAATGGGAAGTCTGTAGCTGAGGCTGCATAACATGGCACCACCCACCATCAATGAGGAAACATGGGTCTGTGAGTGTCCAAGAAAGAGCTTGCTGTACAGTTTCAGCCCCTGAAGACCCATGAAGATGGATGCATCCCTTTGTCATTACTAGTCTTACCTGTTTTAAACTCCTGCCTTAGGAACGGGGTGTGTGTGGGGGGGTAGTGTGTATATGGATAGGTGTGTGTTGTTACCTAGAAGAGCTGTAGGCTCAGGGGGACGTAATCCCAATCTTCTGATATAACTATTTTCTTTCCTACTGTAAATTCCGGAACTGTGTGACAAACCGCCTATTTTCTTTTGTTCATATCTAAATTGTCTCCAGATCCTTGGGCTGAGGACAAAGTCCAGTATCATGCATTGTTACGTAGCTGCAGAGGTGGCACAGGAGTGCTGCATTATATCTCTGAAGATTATTTCTTTGGGATTTCTTCTTTTTTGTATTCATCATTTTGTGAGCATCCGAGACACTGCCTCCATGGTGAGAACTGTTTTACCCATGGCAGATCATAAAGACAGTAAAAGGACAGTGGGTTTGCCACCCAGTTTGCATAGCAGTGGTATTAGTGGCATTTCTATGAGTAAAAGGTATGTAAAATGTCAGGCCTTTCAAAAGCTCTCAGTGATTTGAGGTGCCTTACATTTTTAGCATCCAACGTTAGCTGGGATAAGGACCTTGCTGGGATGACACTGTCCAGAATCTGAACTTTCACAGGGAGTGGCGTTAGCAAAACTTGCTTCAGTTATACCAACGTAATAAAGTCATCTGTTCCCTGGGGCATCTTGTTTGCAGTGGGTGGGAATTTGGAGGACAGCTTTCTGGCAGAAACACGGTGGAGCTGGACACCGGAGCTCTTCGCTAGAAATGTTTACCTGAACTTGACTGCAAGTTCACCCTCTGTGGAAAAGTACTTCTGATATGACCGGCCAGCAGGCACCGCTCTAACATCAGCAATTGCTCGCCTGCTGTGACATCTGATTGGGAAGCGCTCCTCGAAGTCCCTTCCTGCTCCCTTTTCCGAGGGGAACGGTGTGGCTATAGCTCATGGCACCAGTTTGGCCTGAAAAGCTCAGGCATGGCCTGAGGGGGCTGTGAGCTGGGCAGCGAGTGTATTTACCTGCTTCCTGACGCAGGAAAGGGGTTTCCACAGTATTTGTGCTTTGTTACTGCAGGTGGTTCTTGGGCTTCTCCTGGGTTTCAGTGCACCTGGATGTAGAAATGAACTACCAGGTAGTTGTTCAGGAAGGAGATAATTTTAACAGCTTATTATTTAATGCTTTGTGTGTGGAGATTTCTGGAGGAGGTACCTGAGTAGTTATTCAAAGAACTGAGAAAAGAGATTTCCTAAGGGAAGACTTTTGCTTACTGAATTGGATTGTAGCCCTCGGCGTGCCTGGTGACTTGCAGCCAGATGCCCTTATGCAAACACAGTTTGTGTACCCCTTAGCCTCATCCAGACACAACCTGTTCTAGTGCGCTTCTTTCACTACAGCTGCAGCCCCCCTGCCCTTCCCTCCACCTTCTGGTCATACAGGTTTCCATCCCAGACCATTAAAGCAGTGCAAAGCCTGCATATTTCAGACTAGCTGTAATTAAACCTCCCAACCACAGAAGTAGTTCGAACAGGTACAGCTGGAACTGACTGAAATTTTTCTTTACTGCCTTCTGGGCTTAGACCACAACAGCATCCTGCTGCCTCCCTGAAACAGGTAGGGGAGAGAGCTGTAGGATGAGGGCAGAGAAAGACTTTAAAAGGGGCAACTTTGCCAGCTAGAAACCAGTTGAGTGACCTTTCTGCTCTCTGGACTGAAGTGGGACAATTTCCTCTGCATGCTGACATTTGTTCCAGCTCTGTCCTTCTGCAGCTTTCTTCACCTCCGCTTCACTCAGTAATTGCCTTTTGTATTGTTGGTGTACCCCACCCATCCCCGTGCTCCTTCCCTTCAGCATCTCCTCTCCAGGGATTCTTCTGAATGAACCTGGCCAAAGCAGGAGCCATAAAAAGGACAGCCATTGCTCTGCTTTTGTTGCCCAGTCCTTCCTGTTCCTGTAGGTTGGGTCTGTCTTGTTTGAGATTTCATACCACTTACGGCTTCTGTTTGAGAAGAAGAAAAAGGTATGAGGATCCTTTTCAGTTTTCCTTTTCTTCTTTCCTTGCAGAGCTCCCCGGGTACTCAGGGTTTGACCTCTGTGGATTTTCAGACCACGACTGGAGCTGCAGGAGGGTCAAGTCTTAAACAGCACATCATTTCTTACTGGTACTTTGTGCATCGCTGTGTTAGTGTGTTTATGTAGTTGTTGCTTTCAAACAGTACTCTCCCCTGCCCCTTTCTTGCTCTCTTGTCCTTCATTTGTTCCTGGTTTTGTCATGATCTGGGCTAGACAGACTGGAGACTTTTAGGCTCCTAAAGACCTGCATTTCTAATATAAGAAAACAAGTGGGAAAACACTTAATCTTTTTCCCTCGGACTGAAATCCTACAGGCACCTTAATCTATTACAAAGGCACATAAAGGGCATAAGTAGCATTTTTTTTTTCCTTTGATGGTCATCTTTGGGAGGAGGCGGGAGGGGGACATGGAGGAAAGACAATTCACTTGATAAACCAAGAAACTAAGAGGTAGGATTCCTAACCCTCACTCGGAGCTTGTCACTTAAATTTCATGTCAAAGTTTACCTAACAGTTAAAGAATAGCTGTTGCTACATTTTCTCAGGTTCTTGCCTGCAGGGGGTGATTATGGAAAAAGTAACATTTCCCTTAACGGCTGAGCTGCAGTCGATTTAATTTGCAATTGTTGCGAAATGGTAGGTATTGTTTTACCTTCCTTCATCCCCGGGCTGAGGGAATGGCACAGTGAGTTCCAGAGATAAATAGCGCGCCAAATAATTATAGGTCTGGCTCCTAGGAGTGCCTTGAGGATTAATGGCTTTTTGTACAGCACTTGGAGATCCTTAGCTGAAATATGCTTTTAACTCCGGGGCACTACGGACTGGAGGTGATGGGTACCCCCATGGCTCTAGCAGCGGTCAAGACTGAGAGGATATCAGATCTTTTGAAACAGAGATGCAGCTGCAGGGATGTGGCTGGCCAGACACAAGGAGAGGTTTATGTAAGGCCTGGGAAATGCTCCTATATAGGATGGGAAAGTGGGAAGGAAAGCCTGTCCCTTCAGGCTCATTGTTTTTTAAACAGATGTGGCCATGTGGAAGAGAGACCTGAGGAACAATACATCCAGTGAATGCTTCTCTAGACATCTTTCCATCTACCACCAATGTCCCAGCTGGCAAGAAAAAGTCAGTGCTCAGCTGCCATGGATGTAAGAAGAAAACAGCTTGAATTGCTCCTGATGCCAGCCAGAGCCTCCTTGGTCTTTCCCTCTTGGGAACCCATGGGTGACCTCCATAGGTTACATTAAGCCAGAGCACTGCATTTCAAGTGCTTTGGAGCTAATATGGCCACAACTCATCTAGGCTGGGATATTCACTGTCATTATCACAAGGGAGGAAGCTTTTCTGTCAGGTGCCTGCAGTGTCAAAGTCCCAGCCTGGCTTTTGCAGCCCTAGAAGGAAGTGCTGAGTGCATTGTTCT
Source organism: Nycticryphes semicollaris (assembly GCA_013400055.1). Lineage (NCBI taxonomy): Eukaryota > Metazoa > Chordata > Aves > Charadriiformes > Rostratulidae > Nycticryphes > Nycticryphes semicollaris. The sequence goes on along the minus strand of VXBJ01004556.1, from coordinate 431,268 downwards.
CTCATTTGGCTGCAAAGATTTTCATAGTTGAGGCTGTGCTGTGGGAAGCAGCATAAGATATGTATGGATTTAGCCAGCTTGTGCGTGTTTGAATCCACAAGAAGCCACCAAGGGCCAGGCACTCGGGGAAAGTTCTCTCTGTCCTGTGGGAAGAGCACATGAGCTTAGAAAGATTCTTGAGAGCAGCAGCCACTAATGGTACAGGAGGGGAGAAATTCTCTCTGGATCCCAGGAGTTCTTTGGGGTGGTGCAGGGGGCACTTCAGTGCTCCAGCATCATCCTAAGCAGCAGCTGGTGGTGCTCTGCTACAAGGCTTTTCTGGCGTGGAGGTACAGGGACTCTCAGGGTACAGAGTATGTCAGCAACTGCGGTGACTGTGGGGAAACAGGCCAGGTCAGTTGTGGCTGAGGAGTCTGCACCATACAGATACAGTCAGTTCATCCCAAATCATTTGCTAATCATCCCATACTGTGCGCGAAAGGAAAACATCTTATCTCCTTCCCTCAGCAGCATGAGGTTTCAGGGGAACCTCCAGCATCTCTGAGCTACAGAACATCCTCCTTTCTTTGTTGTCTTCCTGTAAGAGGCGTATTTTAACCTTCTGTCCATTCAGTGCTCAGCTCACCCCACAGCAGTAGCATGTGTATGGCCCTTCATCCAGTAGGACTGTTTTCCTTGTGCTGAATGGCATCTCTTTAGTACCTTCAACCCCCCTTTTTCATTTTGAAGATGCCATTGATCCATGCTATAAATTCTCATCTTGCCAAATCAGTACTCTCTACAGTATGTCCAACTTCTTCCTGCGGGGGAACAGGCCTAATATATGATCTTTGTAAACTCTTCTTTCCCTTCTCTTTGAATCTTTAACTCCTAGTTACAGGTAATGAGGACAAAAGTGTCCATCCCCACCACCCCTGCCTCAAGAAAGCAGCATGTTGAAGAGGACTGAAAGGGCCATGGGAATGCTAAGCATCACTTTATTACCATGACCTTTAAGGAGACAGTGGGAGGATGGAAGAGGAATGCACAGAAGATGCTAAGTCAAGACCACACAGTGCTTAAGTGGGGAAGAGCGAGCCCAAAGGGAGTTCGAGAGACAAACAGATGGGAGGGGAGGAAGATATATGAGAACAGGAGACTGAGCAAGACTGGCAAGGAATGGCAGAGCCACCTTCTTCCAGTTTATCTGGGGAGTGGTAGGAGCAGACCTGGGGCTCTCCATCCATGAAAAAACAGCCTTCTGCGAACCATTCTCCCATTTTCCTGAAATCTCTGCTTTTGCTCCTCCAGGCAACCATTAATCTAATATTAAGCCCCTTAACCTCTCTAATTGTTCTCTTTCAGTGTCAGCTGGTTTCCTATTAACCTTTCAATCTCTCGGTAATGCAGTTACTTCTGACTCCAGCCAGCCCTGGCTCTAAAGCTTTACCTCCGGCAGTGAATTTTCCAAGCTTTCACTTTTTTTTCTCTTTCTTTTCTGTAATGATTATTACTGCTGTTAAGGAGCCAGTTTGAACCAGCCTCTAAGTGCACAGGGCTGAACCAGTTGGAGTCTATAAATAGCCCTTCGCTAACCTTGCGCCTTTTTTCATTAAGTTGATTGGCTTCCCTCTCTCCACTTCATTGCATCTCTGTCGCTCTCTCCCCTCTCCATTATTGATGCTGGTTCTTTTGTTGCTATCTGAGACACCTGCACGTTGATAGCAACCTTGATCAGTCCCAGGTTTTTCTCTCCTGAACCAAATAGCATTGTTGCTGGGGAAGCACCTCTAGAGTTTCATAATGGAGGGAAAATAGAGGGTGAGACAGGCCTGAAAAAGCAAGTCGGAAAACGTCCACACCGTGCAATAGGAAATTGCATAGCTGAGCACCAGTCACAGGGACAGAGTTTGCCACCTATAGGCTGGGTTCCTCCTGTGACACTCGATGTGATTATGCTCGAATGCAGTCTCCCATGCAAAGCTCTTTGTGCAGTATCGAAGCCAAGGCTTCTGCCTAAGGACAAATGGCGCTGCAGTTCAAATCGAGGGTGCTTGCCTAAAGCAGACATACAGATCTCAGAACGCAGTGTAAACTGTCTGCTGCATCTGAGGCAGGTCCTCTGGTGGCTTCGACATCATTAATCAATATACTACTGCTGCTTGACCCTGTAAGCATCATTCGCTTCACTGGCCATCATCAAGTCGCAGCTCAACAGTATTTGAGCCTCCTCTAATTCACCTGCTTCTTTTAGTGCTGATGCAGGTCCTGAGCTCTGCTTAACCCTGGTACCTCACCCCAAGGCCTGCAAACTGCTCCTTCTTATGTAAAATGCTGTGAATGTTTGCAGTGAAGACTGAGGTGGAGCAGTGGCATGAGGTGAAACCTCTGGAGTCGGTGTAAATCACAGCTCAGCATGATAGGGCTGGGTCTGGCTTGCACTTGCAAACCACTTGTGTGCAGCAACACAGTGTGGTAAACCATCTGCCGGTGCTTCACAGCTACTAGGTGTGTTATTGCAGTACCATAACAGGGTTTGTCTGATGGACCCAGCAACAGCAATCGTTTTTGCAGGTGGGGAAGCACCATCTCACCACAGACGAGCTGTGATCAGGGATCCAGTCATGCCGCCATTGTGCTGAGGGGTAAGTGCTGTGCCCATGCAGCCTCATTTTTCCATGAAGGAGAGATTCAAAGGAAGCTTTTGCAGTCTGTGTTTAGGCTGACATTTACAGCTTTTTGCTTCAGCATGGAAGAAGGATTTCTGTGTCTAAAAGCGCCTCTGTTTTTTCTAGCTGTATCATTTGTCTAACACCAGCTGTTACCTTTCCCTGAGAGTCCTGCCTCAAAGTCAACAGCGACTTACCAAAATAATAGAAGCTATTCTCTTCTGCTCTCTGTGCAGCTCTGTGTGTCCCTACTTGCCCACTTACTGGTATTCCTTGTTGTTAGAGGGCAGATTCTGGCAGCAACGAGCCTTTGTCTTTTTTTCTGGCAAACGACCTCAGTCTGCAATAGGGCAGGAAAAGACAAACAGCAAAAAAATGAGAGCTGTTAAAACTGTTGTTAATGGAGAAGGTTAACTTCTGGTGGCTTCTTTTTTCACTACCGAGTTCGACAGGGGGAGAGGTTTGTAAAAGCCCTGCAAAAGGTTTGGAAAGACACCCCCTCCCCACGCAGCTGGCACTCGCACCTGTTTAATAATACAGGTTCTCCAGGATGACCGCCTGCTTGCTTTCCATCACTCATGGCCTCCTTGCCTTGCTCCTTCATGTTTATCCTCTTAAATCCTCGGGCCTTGCCTTTGCTCCCATGGCATTTGGGTGCCCAGGATCCACCAGGACAAAGGAAGGTGCTGCAGTGGGGCCCCATGGTGGCCAGTGGGGCAGTGCCTCCCTCCTGCCTGGCCCTCAGACAGCCCTCCCAGATACCGTCTTGGCTGCCATTAATTATGGAGGGAGGTCAGAAGACTCTTCACATCATGGCTCTGGATGCCTCACGATGTTGGTGGCTGAGTCAGGTCTTGGCAGTGCTTATGAAGCCTCTCTAGTCCTCACTGAACTGTGGGGCAGTAGAAGAAGGTTGGGTGCTGCTTTCCCCTTCTGGGCCTGCCCAACAGGTGCCAACATGTGGCAGGCACCATCTTGGGGTGCTCCCCTTGCTCCTGAGATGGCACCTCAGTGGGGTCTCTGCACTTGTTGGGGAAAGGGTCTCCACGAGCTTTCTGGTACGCCTGTGAAGAAGAGCAGCCATCTTGCAGACCCCACCAGTGAGGGAAGGTGTTGTGGGGATGGCTACTGTGGCTGTGGATAGGGTGAAGCCCCTGAGTCCAGTTACCGCCCCCCTAACAGAGCCCCAGAGGAGGACTCAGGAGCTGAGGTGAGCTGGGTACCACACTGAGAGCAGGTTTCAGCTCCTCAGGCACCTCTGCTGGAGGTAACAGAGGAAGACAAGTTCTCCTGAGGTTACACCAGGAGGTGCCTGCTGTAGTTGCAAACCAGTATTCACTTTAGCACAGCTTGTTTGTTCTCCCCCTTTACTCCCCAGGGAGGATGTGTAATGATGGTGGAAGGAAAGGTCAGGGAGTGTGGCTGGTACTGCTCCCCCACCATGCTATTCCCATGTCAGCAGGGTTGGGAGCTGCATAGAGCCCCCGCAAAACTTCCTGACCCACCTGCCTTTCATGGAGGGTCCCATGCTGCCTATGGGAAAGTCAAAGCCCATGGAGAGCCCTCAAACAGGACCCACTGATGAGCATATTTGCCCTTCTGCAGCAGGGAGCAGGGGGCAGAGCTGACCAACACTGTCAAGGCCAGGTGGGATGGTGTCATACAGTGGTAGAGTGACACGGACTGCCTCTATGTCTCCCTGTCCTGCCTGCTGTACAGTGAAGGTGAGCTGAAGTCCTGGGTCGGTAGTGCAGAAAGTGTTCAGAGGGGAAATCAACTGAAGATGTAACTCAAAAAAAAGCTACCCCTGCTTTTTTGATCTGTATTACAACAGACAAATGGTATCAGACCACTCCCTTTGCTACACTCCAGATGCCCATTTTCCCTTGCTTTTATGGTCTGTCCTGTCTACTCCCCTTCCCTGGGAAGCTTCCTAAATATGTACCCCAGTGATCAATCATATGACCCCACTGTGGCAATGTGATATGGCTTTAGCTGTGCTAATCAGCTTAGCTTGGGCCCCTGGCCCCTGTCATCTTATTTTAGGAAAAAAATTTACACAGTGCCTGGTGAGGACTGTTCAGTCGAGAGGATTTAAATCCAAAGTGAGAAGTAGCAACACAGACTTCTGGGATTTTATTTTGCATCCAGAATTCACTTTAACATTACAGTTTCTGATTTGTCATTCCTCTAGGAGGAGTTGAGCTTTGAATAATACACAAAGGTTTCAATTGCATGGTAAGATATTTGGCTCTTCTGACTGTTAACAAAATAATACCCCAAATAGTAAATGCCGAGTGCTTTGGCTGAAGCACTTAAGAGATGCTCAGTCATCCAAATGGACTTGGACACTGAATCACTTCCCTCCTTTTTCCTCCCAAATTTAAATGATGTTCTTTCAAGAAAAATAGACTCTTGAGAAAGAACAGCTTTTGTTGCAGGGGACTGGCAACATTTACCTTGAACTTCAGGGGGGTTTGTGAGGGAGCCTCCAGAGGAAATATGGGCCAAAAGATAAATATATTCTTAGAGAGTTTTGGTTGTTTTTTTCCCCCACAGAGAGACATGTCTACGCTGAAGCACCAGCAAAAGCCAGATATAAATAAGCACTCAAGAGCAGCCAACACCCCAGCTCAACTGGTCAGCCAGTGATGCAGGTGGGAGGAAGTATGCTGATAGCTAAGACTCTTTCCAAGGCTCTGGGAGCATAGTGTAAGCTCTACAGGCACTGTAAGAAAATATGAACTACATCATGTCTGGAGGAGCTTGTTTTATTATAGAGATGAATTCTAACAACCTTCTCTCCACTGCATGATCTCTGAAGGGAACAGACTGGCTTTGTGAGGGAGGGACAGGTGAGGGCAAATTAATTATGCTGGGGTAAAAGAATAACTGGAAATATGTTGTGTAAGAGGGGGGTCTGGCAGAAACAGAGCACCTTCCAAAGCCTGAGAACTACTACCAGTGACAGCTTCTGTCATCATCCCTGCAGGTGAACATCCAGTGTGCTGCCAGGCCAGGAAACATCTCAAGACCTGCCTGAGGGCTTTCCCAGCCCAACCCACCTACTGCAGCAGCCTCTGTTCCCAAGCACCATCGAGATGCAACAGCAGGATCTTCAAGCTCCCTGTTTGCCACATGTCCAGCCCTTTCCCGTCTCTGATGCATGTCCTTGAGTGAGTTAATGACCTTGCTTTTTCAGCAGGTGAAAAGATCCTCCTTTTTAGCATCCCAGGAAGACATGGCAACTGCCCAGGCATAGTAGAAGACTTTGAACGTCATCAAGGTTTTGAACTTGTATTGTCCTCTTGACACCCATGACTTGAATATAGTCTGGAACTGATTAACTTGGCTGCTTCAATCTCTGGAAGGGAATGTTCTTCCTGCAGTTAAATATTTACTTATCATTGCACATGGACCAGGCATTACAGAGGCCAGGGCTGCATTTGCATTTTTCTCCCCATGAACTGAAAGGAGCATCCTCCAATATTTCGGTGCTGCCACTCCCATCCTTCATGGTAGTCCAGTCATGCCCAGTTCAGCCTAGCTATCCTGTTAGCTTCATCAGCGTTCCTAAACCTGTGGCCATGGGATTTGTAGTTCACGCCATGCACATGCAACAGATACCTTGGTTCCAAAGTACATCCTCAGAGAACAGCATGAATTGCGCTTCTGAAAATCACGTGTCTTCAGCACTTACAAATGCTTTTGCATGACATTGCTTTGGAAGAGGTAGAGCTTCCCCCTCCCTAGCTTGTCACCGGCAGATGGTCTTTTATGGTAAAAATAATTTGTATCTTAGGTGGCATGGCAGTGAAGTGGGAAAACTTGCATCTATATATCCTTTCAGAAACACCGGGATATCCCCATCTTCCCTCCAGCTCCTACCTGCTGTAAATGCTGGTGTGTGTGTCTTTGACATACTGAAATAGCCAACGGGTACCTATTACCCTCTTCCACTGCTGCCCAGCATCAGACTGCACTCAGAGGAAGAAGAACAGATCGGGCTCCCACAGACACTCTAGGGCACTGCAGAGAAAAATCTGAAGAGTACATGGAGGAAGTAGCTGAGCTTATGGAGCACCCCCAACAACACTGTCCATGACATCTGTCCTCTTGGCTCCTCCATTCTGGCTGCAGCAGGGTAGAGAGAGTCACTTGCCAGCTCCAGGATTGGGTCTGGCCCTCAGGACACCAGCAGCTACTGAATCTGTAACAGGGAGGGAGGAGAAGCTGGGAGGTGTTTTAGCTCTGTGCAGGGCTGAGAAAACACAGCAGCTTTTCCCTGGGAATAGGTGCAGTCCCTGGCCACAGTGGTGACGTCCTTGCTGCTCCTCCTGGCACAGGGAGTCTGAGGGAGTCTCCTCTTTCCTCTGGCTTAGGCAAGGTCTCCTTTTTTTTTTTTTTTTTTTTCCATCTCCATGACACCCAGCTGTTCGCTTACCATTTCAGGCACCAGTGACGGCAACCAAAAAATAATTCCACTGTACTCAGTTAATCCATAGGAAAATCCCACATCGGCACACAAAAGGTGGAGTCCGCGCTCACTTGTTTTCCCTAAGGGCCTTGGGCAATGGAAATTTTCTCAAGCTCCATTCATTAACGAAATAGATGAGCAGTTATGTAAGGTCACGTGAGGGAAGTGGTTGGGCTTTGGTCAATGAAAGAGTTAGTCACACATCATCGAGCTTGATGGGACTGGGAAGAAATGTGAAGCCACCCTTTGCTTGTTCAAGGACTGAAGGGGGAAAGTTTTAACTATAAATCCTCATTACCTCCTGATATTGGGCACCAGTTTTACAGACTAGGCATTGCAAAAGGCATATGGTAAGAAAAAGTAGGGGGGTGAGATCTGTTGATATCCTCCCCACCTTCCTCTTCCCAGATCAGTCACCCCTCCTCTGGAGGAGGACTTAAGCAACCACCTGACGATTTTGGGGTGCAATTGTGCTTTTGTATATTCTCCCAGCCAGTCTGCTCTGGAAGCACTCATAGGGTACAGTACATAGCACAATTCAGGGGTCAGAGGGCAGATAAATTCTGCATTAATGCTCTCAGGAACCACTAGAACATTCAGTTGGAGGAGGATTTTCAAGGCTCTCTTCTGAAACTTGCCTATTACTAATGTTTTTTCCTGGTTTGCACTGTTGTCTCTCCCACTTTGAATCAGAGATGATGCCATCATACAGAATTTGCCCAGGACTGACAGTAGGAGAGGAGATAGGGCACTGATTGGCATCCACACTTCAGTCCCCACTTAGACATGGTCTGGAATAATATTTTCCCACTTCTCACTCGCTCTTGTCCTCTCTCCTGGTTGCTCAGCCAGGAGTCCTACAGTCCCCTGAGTTTGGGTTACCCTGGCCCTTGGCTCTTCTTAGCTTCTGCTTTGGGGCTTGCAGATCTGACTTTTAGACTATGATATGCAAAAGACAGTCAAACCAGCTTTGTTTCCTGTCATTCGCTCTGATTCCTGAATGCTGAATAGCCAACTTCAATCTGCTTGTGTACTTTCACCTTGCAGCTCTCTTGAAGGTCATTTCAGACTGTTGGACTAGCAGGGCAGCAAAGCTTGGCTGGGAGCCTCAACAGGACGTGGAGCAGTAGTCACCTGGTACAAGCTATCAGCAGGTCTTGTGGCCTGATGAGTGCAGAGGGTGGAGGAGGCCTGGAAAAGAAACTTGTGGGGGGCAGGTAGGGAAGGTGTGGGTATCAGGGTGTAGCCAAAGTTTTGTTTGATGCCTGAAAACTGGCAATAAATGGGAATTGTGTAAACCAAACTCCCTCTCATGGTCACTGGCCTGCCCCAAGTGCTGAGGTTGTGAAACCCTGGAAACAGGCTGTGAGGAGGTCTTCACCCTGATGGTATTGCTCAGAGCATCCTAACCCACCCAGGAGGTGCTGCAATGCAGGGTGCAGATTCAACCCTCAATAAAAGCCCAGCTGTCTCCCTGAGCAGATGGTTTCCAGGAGGAGAAACATTCCTGACCATGAAGAGCTGAAAGGACTGCATACAAGATATAGCTTAAAATAGACAGAGATATAGGAACAGCGTTCAGGTCCCAGGCAGTATGGACTTGCTGGCATCTCAGGCGTTCGTTCACAAAGGCAAGCGCTGCTAAAACTACAGCTGCCCCAGCCTGGGCTGCAAGTGTCACTGGTGGCCCAAAGGTCATCTTCACTCAAGTAAAGGATTCTGCTTGAGGTTTTCTTTCCTGCCAGAATCCTTTCTGTTATGTTGTTTTCTGCTTCTCTAAAAGCCAAGCCAAGTGGGAAACAGATTCCCCCTCTCCCAAATGTTTGAGGTTTCGAGGAAAAATATGTATCTTGAAGTGAGAGAAAAAGATGAAAGCTCTGAATTTTCAAAGGACATATATTGTGCTAGAAAAAAAAAAAACAACACCGTTTTTGAAATATTTTCTTTCAGTAATGTTAAAATGTTTTCTTCTGGTTTTTAACAACTAAGTGTTGTAAATCTGTGGTGATTTTTTTTAAAATGTCTAAATATTATGACACTTAGAAATGGCATCCCTTCAGCAATATTTCACACTGAGAACTTCTTTGAAAGCAGTTTGGTTGTGAGTAACTAGCATTAAAATTTGAAAAAAGTTTGGTGAAAGTTTCCAGCAAATTCCCCTGAAACATGCATCTTTGAGCTGCAAAGCTTCTCATGGTGGTTTGCAAACTGAGCAGTGACGGGTTGTAAGACAAACCTTCTTGATGGCATCTGGAGACTCAGTGAGATTAATTTCTCTTGGCTTCCTTTCTTACTTTTGCTCTATAGTTCAGCTTTGCTCATTGAAATAGTTGTTATACACCTCTCTCATCAAAATAGTACCACCACCACAGCATCAGTTATTTCTGTAAAATACTTAGAACATGCAGAATCCACAGAGTTTGAAGAGGTGTTGGGACAGTGCACTGCAGGTAAGAAGACCTGAGCACCAGCAGGTCAGGGCACAACATCACTGAGCAGAAGGAGAAAAGATTTTTTTCTTAGTGCCCACCTTGTGCTTTGCTCTCCAGCTGGCACAGCCTGACTGCCTTGCAGCATCTGCTGGAACGTGTGGTACCAGGCGACTGCATGAGTTAATTATTAAACAAGATAGAGTCATTATTCCCTGTGCCACTGCTGTTCCTACATAAATCTGCCGCATGGTACAAAAAAGATCCTGTGCAATGGGGACAAAGATACCTTTTCAGGATGAGCAAACATTCCTCTGCTGGAGAGCTGTTCTTACTTCATCTCCCTGGAGCTAGAAGAGTGTTGCATTTGGTCTCCATAAAGGTGGGGTTTTGGAAAGACAGATGAAAGTGATACAGAGACTTGTGGCACTGATTGCCATTAATAATCTCCCCAGCTGTTAGCCCGGGTCCAGAGCCATTTCCTTATCAGAGAATACATTTCTACTAGTAACATTCCAGAGTCCAGAAGGAAATATTTCAATGTTACCTTTGACATTTCAAGGCCAGTGCAATTTCCATTGAGCTTCCCTGGACCTTTAGATAAAATACTAACTCCTGGACGGGGTGCAGAGGCCCCAGACAGCTGTCAAGCGACAATTCAAATAAGGAGACAGACTCTAAGACAGAGATGGTGAGATAGAATCAGCACTTTAAAATACATCTGTGACTAGTTTCACCTGACAGACACACGGGAAAAACCAAAGGCTTACAGATGAGCTCAACAGATGCCAGCCACCCAGGAAGGGGTCCCCTTTGCTGAAATAGCTGGTCATCTTAGCTCTGGGAAGGGATAGCAAGAGAGCCAGTCTGGTTTCTCTGCTGTGAAGCCTCTCTGATGCTCCTTTCACACAGAGGGGGGAAGGTTCTTTCCTCAGTGGCTGCTAAACCTGGTAGGGGTAGGAGGTCCAGGAGGGGGATGTGCTGGGGCAGGAAGGGTGCATGGGTTGAAACCCCTGCAGAGATCCAGCATGTGCCCAGGCTGCAGGACTCCGGCTGAGGGGTAGGCAGCTGAGATGCTGGCAGTGGGTGGGTCAGGTCAAGGGACTCATGCATTGCTTAGATGTTTGGCTTGTGTCCATAATGTGACATTCCAGTGCTTAAACTACTGTGTGGGGACAGATACCTGAGCCTCTGCCTTTCACCACCTGGCAGAGCAGCCCCATGGAGGCAAAGCACTGCAGGGTGGCAGGGAGGAAACAGATGGGCAACATTGTCTATTTCCCCAGGGATTTACTTCCTGAGGATCTGTGCTCCAAGCCCTTTGGCAGGTGGCACCTGAACATGACACAGGCATTATGGTCTCCCTGTCTTTACTGAGCAGTGCCAAGCTGAGTTGGTTCTTTGCTGCTCTTCTCGAAGCAGGCAAGCTTCTTGTGGAAGGGGTCCTCTCCCTTTGCCAAATGCTGTAATGGCAGGGAAACAGAAACATGGAGGTCCCATGGCCTAAGCAAAGCCAAAAATCAAGGTGACTGGCAAGGCTGGCCATGGAAGCCAGGGCTCCTGGCTCCTGAAAGCCAGCTGCTGGCTTGTATTGCTTGCCTGAATGTTGTTTAAAGGGACAACACCAAGCTCCTGTGGGGCTCAGTCAGGCATGTTTGTGGTGGCTCTTGCTTTACTTCAAGACCTCAGTGCTTTCCCCGTTGCTTCACTGGCACACTGTGAAAGGACTGCAATGACCCTGGTTGCCCTCTGGATGTGGGAGTGTCTGGAACAGACTAAGGAGTCAAGAAATCTGCATGCTCCAGGGCTGGTTACAGGCTGGCTATCTGTGCTTGCAGGCCTCCTAATGCCCAGCCATGGCTGAATGTGAGGCACATGGTGAGATCCTGTCCCACTCCTTCCATGTATTACACACCTCTACAGCTCCATACTGTGGCCACCTTCCAGACCTGTGGCTCCATGGCCTGCACTGTAGTACCTGGGTCTAGCAAGAGGTGTTCCTGCTCATGGCAGTGGGATTGGAACTAGTTGATCTTCAAGGTCATCTCAAATCATTCTATGAGTCTATCCCCTGTGTGGTGCTGGGCATCGCTCTATGCCCGGTTTCAGGCCCTTCGATGAGGCACTTGGTTCACTGACTGCTCACACTGCCAGAGCTACACGGCCATACACCACCTCTGTTTCAGGGACATGGGTGCTGTGTGAGAGGTCTGTAGTAACCTGCAAAGGGCGTTCAGTGGGCTGCTAAAGGAAAGGAAAGCTGGTGAGAAAAGGGGTTGACACCTGGCACTGCAGGGCTCTGTTTTCCATTTTGTCATTGAATTCCTTCGCTTTGCTTCCTCATCCCCTTCTCCAGACAGCATCATGGGGTGATGGTATGAAGGGCCCAAAACTAGGGGAAGCCTGGACATGAATAAAACTGAAAAGCTGACCAGCTTCAGCGGCACTGCACTGTTTCATTCTTCACTGAGGCAAACAAGGGCACGTGTCCATGGGGAGAGGGGGAAAAAGCCCATCTCCTTTCCTGTGCTCTGAGCTGACTGGGTGCAAAATAACTCCAATTCAGGAAAGACATAGGTGCACGAGACCTGTTGCTGAGTTGTACTCTGCCTCTTGGTGTCTGTTTTCTCCATGCTTTCCACTTCCATATGTTTACTGCACTGCCATATGTTTACTGATGGCATGAACCATAAGGGTGCTTTCCTCTCCCTCTTTTTATTCCTCTATTTTTGAAATTAGCTGACCCAGAAAGCTGCAAGTACACATGGTGAAGTCCCCTTTGGTGCCTTCCTCACCAGGATTTCTTGAGAGTTCAGCTGACTGAAGATACAGCAGCAGGCTGATAACTCTCAGGTCATTCTGGACTGGTTCACAGTGACCTCCTGAGCTACTCCTCTCTTCTGCATCCTGCCTAATTTGTGCAGAGGAACAGAAACCTCTCTGTAATCACACAGCCTGTCTTGCCTGCCTAGGATCAGGACTTTGCAACTCAGTGCTTTGTGGGCTCTCAGTACTTCCATTGCTTTGTGGGCAACAGACATGTGAGTAGTTTCCCAGGACAGCTTTGCGTAAAATATTCAGTGTCCCAGCAGGAGCAAGATGTCTCCAGTATGTGTCATATCAATTAGGGTCAGCTTAGCCATAAGTCACTGCTTAGAGATGGATTTTGTTTACTTAGAAATGCAAATGACTCTGGTTCATGGATAGAGCCAAGTTACAAAGAAAATACACAGATGTCATGCAGAATTAGGATTACTCTCAGCAGAAGTCCCTGTGGGTGCTCAGGAACTTGGCTAACTTGTGAGGCTGACTGGCCTGTGCCCTAAATCACGACTAAAATGCTGAGAGAAGTCCTAGAGCTTCATCTTTCCTGAGTTAAAGGTGACTGAGGAGATGTGAGGACTCTGGATACTGGCTCTGGGCAGCCAGCACCTTTTTTCTCCTAAAGAGGAATGGACAAACCTTCTTCACTTTTCCCTTGCAAACCTTAGGTCCCTTAGCCATTGTAATGGGGAAACACATGGAATTAAGTAATTCTGTCCTCCCTCCTTCCCAAAGAGCCTGTATTTTTTGTTTCTACTTTACACCTTGACTGGATGTTATTCCTGAATTTGAATGGTAAAGTGGTTTCCCTCTATACGCCTGCAGCCTCCCTGTAACCGTACAAGCTACAGATTAGGAGATTCGTATCACAGCAGGGGATCTGGCACAGTGTATGTATGTCTTCCTCTGCTTGGAAAGAGCAGGGACAAATATTAGTCTGAGATGAAAGTGAATGTCTTCACTTCGCTAGGAACAGGGCACTGATAATGACTCTGCCTCACATGCTTGGCTAGCCTTGTGCCATACCCTGGGAGGCTGCCAAACTTGTGTTCAGCTGATCTCTCGCTATCTGCGAGGGAAGGCAGAGCCAATGCCCACTCAACGGGACTTTGTCCTCCTGATGGCAGGCAGCTTATGAAACGTCAGCCTTTGCGTGTGCTGGCATGGCAGAAAGGCTCCGGCCCTCACAATAACGGCGTTCTCTGTGGATTCAGCTGGGAACAGCTAGCACAAAGTTAAACTTGAGAGCACAATGTTAAACCTGAGCGCAGGCAAGGCTTAGAGATCTTTTCAGCAAGTTCTCATATTTTATTGACAGTGCCCGAGGCAACGACTACAGGTTGGATGGGCTTTCCGCAGCATGAGCGTATGACTGATGGTGTGTGCATGCATTTTATGTACACGTAGACTAAAAGTCACAGACTTTAAGAGCTATTAATATTCACCCACCACTTTTCGTATATTCTGTGTATGGGGAGGAGGTCAGTGGGGGAGCCCCGGTCCTGTCTTACAGAGGACCATGCTATCTTGACACTGTGCCTCAGGCGGTTGCTATTTCAGCACCCTGTGTGTTCCTGCCAGAGACCCTGTTTGCGTGGAGCACATCTTTGGCAATGCACCTAAGTCTTTCCTGTCCAGAGATGCTTTCAAACTGTGAGAAAATCCTTTTCTTGCTTCTGTAGTCCTTTCAAAGGGCTTAGCTGCTGGGTTATTGCCTTTGTGTTCATACCTGCTGCTGGCAGGATCAGGTGCATCTTCTGAGCACGCGTTGGCCCTATGGCTGTTTATGAGTAAGGGTTAATGAGGAGGTGGGGCTCTAAAGAGTGTAGCCTTGTTCTTGCCAAGGTTTGAGCTGGGAGGCTTACCTCTGAGCATACTTTGCTCTGCCTGTGACCTGATTAAGAGAGCAGGACAAGGTGCTTGAGGAAGCTCTCTCTGGCTAGTAGAAAGGCAGTTCTCTGGTGTGGCTGTGGTTTCCAAAGCAATCATCTGCCCTTTTATTGGAAATCAAACTAGCTGACACAGGCAAGGGGCAATGTTTGTTCAGTTTGAGATCAGAGGCCCTTGTTTTGAAAGCTCAGTTTTATCCTCAGTCCTAACTTCTCTTCATACAGCATTAATCACTGGTCTGGGAACAGAGGATTTGAACTGTCTCCAGAGCTATACAAGCAGATTTTGATGGCTCTCAGTAGGGCTCTGTAAATAAGTCCCAGTAGGCAACTGTGTAAGTAAACAGCTTCTTTGCGAGCCCCGATCTCTTTCTCCCCTGGTTGCTTAGGCTGGTGGAGGCTGCAACAGAAGGGCTGTGCTGACTTTTGCAGGGGCAGACGAAGCACCACAAACAACAGGCAGGGACGATCTGCAGCCACTAACTGCCAGTGTTACCACCCGCTTCACTGCAGTTCAGCAAGAGCAGGATTTGTATGACGGAGCCAGGAAGCCAGCTGTGTTGCAGAAACAGCTGTGCCATGACATCATCTTTGTCCCTTGATGCGTTATGTGTTTCAACACAGGCTTTAATTACACAAGCGTGAACTCACCTTACCTACAGGGCCAGGTTTCTTACAAAGCAGTTTGTGTCTGCTGGAGGAAAGGTACGTTTTTACAATAAATGAGTGAGGGACAAGTTCTTTTAATGCTTCATGGTAGACTTACAGCAGGGCATTATGGTGCAACTGAAATTAATACATGCCCTGAGACCTTGTCAATATTTTCTTGAATATTTCCCATAGAAAAATTACCATTTTTTTGCACTATTTGCGTAGAACATTTCAGACTTTCTTTGTGCTTACATGCGTGTGGTTGAAAAATTAGAGAAAATGAATGCATTTGCCTTTTGAAGTGCTCATTTCCATTAAAAGGCTACTTTTCTGTTAAGTAATACCTGTTGTGGGTTTTTTTTTCAGCTGGACAATATTGCCTGGGCCTTGGGGTCGTGATGCTATCAGGCAAGACTCAAATTACTGAACTGCCAAGAGTATAAATAAATGCTGCTAAATGGTTTAGCTCAATGGCCTTTGCCCTTCCTGAGGGATGGAGCTCATCTTCCATCAATATGATAGCGGAGGAGATTGTGTATTGATTAATTGTCCAGACTAATTTCTCATTAGCTGGCAGGAGTCTGTGATCCATGACCTTTTTCCACTGAATTCAAAGAAGTACATTTTACTCCCTAGTGGTTGGGTGCCCAAAGCCCTCAGGCTCTCGAGGACCACGCTACCAGAGTTGATAGCTGTCTCAGTGAGGGTAAATGACCCCCAAAGTCTCCTCCAGGAGGCAGAGCGGAAGCTACCTGGCAGGTGGGGAGGAGAAAAACCCTGCTACTCCTTTGTCTCTCCGGGGGGAGAACATTCCTAACACACAGACCTTTGCAAAAAAGTATGAAATACAGCTCGGAGTGCAGGTGTGCACTGTGGTGCGCACACGGCTCATGCTCATGCATTGGCCAGTGCATTGCTGAAGGGTCTGATTAATCACCCTGCCTGGGCATTGTCTGTAAATCAGTGTTTTCCTGCCGGGGCTGGAGCACAGTCAGCTGGGCGTTGCTGTTTTCCCGGGGAGGAACTTGAAGTCCCACGGGCAAGGGAATGCTGGCGCAGCTGGATGGGGCCCCAGCGTTTCTAGCACAACGTGTCCCCAAGGCCTCCAGCCTCCAGAGCTGGCACCTTGTGCTGCCTATTGTGTGTGTGGCTGGGGTTTCAGCACAAAAGTTAACCTGTTCTTGAGCTTCACAACAACACTTGGGCATTGCTGCCGCACTTGGACGGGTGTTGTTTTTTCCCAACAGGGCCTGGCCCTGGGACAAGTGGGATAAGGAGGTGGCATTCGCGAGCTCTATTCCTGTTGCTGCCATGTGGTGTGACTTTGAGCAAGACCGATGGAAGGTGAAGGGAGATGGTCCTGTGACACTGCCACCATTCTTTGCTCTGCTGTGGCAAATGGCTTCTCAGCCCAGCAAGTGGGACCATCATGTCATTCGCCCTGGACAGTGCAGCCCTTAACAGAGGAAACACACATGCTCCACCTGAGTGATGCTGCCCAGCGGTGCTGTGCTGAACAGTGCCATACCCAGGCCAAAGTTGAAGGGGAGCTGTGGGAAGAACTGCAGTTCAGGCTTTAGCAGAGGGGAGCAGGAGGTATGACACTTAGAGTTAGAGTCTGAAGATCATTTCTGACTCCACCTACGTTAGTCGTCTAGGACCAGAAAGTCTGGGCAACATGGTCAGGTGGAGGTATCTACAACAAGACATATAATCTAAGTTCCCCACCCCTCTGGTAACTCATGATGTACTATGCATGTTGTAGTGGCTGCCTACCTTCTGGGGACTGAGATTCCTTGAGATTCCCAACTCAGACTTGTAATGGGAATTGCCGTCTTGAGGTAAAGGCAGTTGCATATTCTGGCTTTGTACTGCTGCAGCACGCCCTTGCTGCTTTAAGTCAGTGTGCCACCTCAGAGCTGGTATCCGCTTAAGGCTAAATTACAATTACAGCTTCCATGCAGAAGAAATCTCACAGCCCTTTTTGGGTGTTCAGGTTTTCAGTATAGAGGGGGATGCACTCAGGTCATGCCTACTGTAGCTCCTGAGCACACATCAGAGCAGACATAATGTTCCTTATGAGGGACATTAGCAAGTCTTCCCGGCTACTGCATCATTTGAAGTTCAAGAAAAATCTTGTGGGCTGGGAAGGGGGAGGAAAAACAGCAAGGAGAAAGGAAAAACTAAACCCATCAGCAAATTAAAAGAGGGGATGAGGATGGCACAAGGTCAGAGGCCAGGGAAGCATGAGTCCAGGAACCTGCAAAGGAGAAGAGGCTGCAGGAAGAGCTGCAAATGGCAAGGGAAAGGGACAAAATGAAGCTGGAGGCCCCCAGGAGCCTCAGGAAAGAGAGGCCTGTATGAGTGGGAATGCTTTAAGAGAAATCATCACCTTGTTACAAAGGGAATCTGGAACTGAAAAGGAGCCTGGTGGGAAGAGAGAATAACCCATTGATTCCCTTCATGCTGAGACAAATAATGAAACGAAACGGAAGGATGATTGCAGATATTGCTCAAGGTGCTTTACATACCTCAGTGAAACATGTCCTAAGAGACAAAGTACAAATCCATGGCCCAGATATTACTGGTGCTTTGGGAACTGCTGCCAGCAATGTGTTGTCTCTTTGAAGACATCTAGACAAAGAGGGCTCTCCTTGGCAGCTTGAGCATGCATGTGGAACCCGCTAGAAACAAGATGGCCAAGACAGGATTTAGACTAAGAGATGGGGAGGAGGATTTGGGATTTTGTGCACTTTTTGGTTGGTACTTGTGTAGTTTCAATGCCTACTTTTCATGTGTAGTTGAAGGAAAAGCATAGATAGTAAGACACAGTGGAGACCAAAGGAAAATACGACATCAGGAGTGCAACACTAATTCGAGCAGGAGACTAATACTCTGTCAAAGATTATATAGTCAGTACATATGGGAAACTGGGAGAAACAATGGAAGCACCTGAACACTAAGACAAGGAAGTCATGAGCAATAAGTAGCTGAAGCCAGAACTAGGGTATGAAACTGTGTATGTCAGGGCTTTTGGAGGCAGGATTGGCAGCTGGCATGGCTGGACCACAGATATAGAAGGATTTGTGCTGCTCAGAAGAGCAAAGAAAAGTGGGGTATGTGGTAGTATTGTCTGTTAATGGTGTTAATGAGTGTAAAGAAAAAAGAAGCAGCAGAGGTGATAAAACAGAATCACTGGGTTTAAATCACCTTGAAGAAAAACAACTGTAGTTCTGCTGCAGTTATCCAAGGTTGCATCAGGATATTGATGAAGGTCTCTAATATTTTTAGAAAGATACCCAGTATCAGGCATTGTCTTTACTACAGGTTTTACCTTCTTAAGAGGAGACTAATTGCAACTAGCATAGGCTGGCCAAGGTATTCCTGCATGCACTGTCTGACATATTTCTTCACTAAAGAGTCAGCAAACTAATCAGAACTGTTGTTGTGTTTGACCTGGTCTTGGTAACCAGTGAGATATTATAGAACAATGTGGCAGAAGATAACTTTTAACCTTGACTGGGCACAGACTGATTCTGTTTAAATTAAATGGAAGAGTAAATATCACAGGGCCACAGCTAAGATTTTTGCAGCCTCTAAACAGGGATGATCAGAGAAGCTATGGGACTGAAGTGATGAAGCAACTTGAGCTAAAAGTCACAAGTAGTTGTATTTGTAAGACATTCAGGCTCAGCACCACAAAAGCTAACTTGCTTTCCTGAGCAAGAGTAGAGGCAGAAAAGACGTGTGTCTCTGGAGAAGAAATTTCTTCAGTGGAAGATGGGAGTGGTCAGCAATGAAATCTACATTACAGAGGTCACAAAGTTTAGGGAAAAAGACACGTCATTTGGCAGAAATCAAGGTGAGATAGACCTAGTAGATGAAGTCATGAGTTGTTGAAAGTCCTTTGTAAAGGCAAAAAGAACAAGGCAAGAGATCAGACCTCTATGCAGCACGGCTAAGATCAAGGTATGCCTCAGAAACCAACAGTTTTGCCTCACTTTGCAGAAAAGACAGTGTAGAAAAAGGGCTTTACAAGTTGATGGCTAAAATAGTCTGGAAATAGAAACAATCACATCAGAGGTCAAGGCAAAACTGGCAAGGATTATTCAGATCAGAAGGTTCCCAGAGACACATCAAGTAGTAAATCCAATCACATTGATGTTCAGTCAACCTGTTTGACTGAAGGTTGGACAGTTGCATACCATCAACAATTTTACCTAGATTTAATTAAGGAACAAAAAAGTGCTGTGGCTACTTACAGACCCAACGGCTTAAAACAACTTTTTATCCAGGAACTAAGTAGGAATAATTATGGATATTGAACTTCATAGACAATGGGACAAAATTCAGCGTGGCTGTATGAGAGATAAAGGTTTTAAATAATTTTTATCCTTAGGGGGAGACAATAGATAATTTTAAAAAGATCTGTTATGTGGTATGTGAAATGTATCTGGATTTCACAGAAGATGGTTGGAAGTTTGTGAAAGCAGGAGAGTACAGGGATTCACATTGGAACTGAAAAGTAGGTAATGAATTGCTTAATTAAGAGACCCTGAAAACCAAAGTAGTAGACAATCACTAACAAAATTCCTAAGGGATTGGTTTTGGCACCAGTTAGTTTCATATCTTCACTAATGACCTTGGAGAAGAAATGTAGATGTTTGCTGATGAGACAAAACAAGGAGACGCTGCCAGTACCGAGGAGGAGAAAAGTACCTTTCAGACGAGATGGAAAAGGAGAGAGGAAAAACTTAACAAGGGCAAAGAATGGCACTAGAGTGATCTGAGGGAAAAGAGAGGTGATGGCAGGAGTCTAGACGGTCTTTGCTTTTTTTAGCCTAGCAAAAGGAATGTTAAGAGGACATATGATTGCTGCCTATTAATACATCAGATGGGTAAATCCCAGTGAAAGAGAACTGCTATTTCAGCTAAAAGACAGAAGAGTACTGGCATGAGAACACGTATGTATCACCTACTTAAAATAGAGGCTAGATACTAAGAGGTCATTTTAACCACAATAACATAGGGGCTTCCTTCTAGCTACATGTAAACTGTTTTCAGATGCGTAACATAAAAAACAGCTCTGGAGACAAATTATGTCTCCCTTGACTAATCTCACATAAGCTTAAGCCCTTCTCCCTGCTCTGCTGTGGGGAATCTTAGCTGAGCCATGCTGTTGGTAACTCGTAATTCCTGCTGCAGAAGGTCAGTCCTCCCCAGATGTCATAGATTCAAAGTCATGTGCTTTTGCCCAGCTTCACATGTGCTATGAAGTGTAGTCCCTGTTCTCCTTGTCCCTGGGATCTGGATGTATGGGTGGCTGCTACTGGCATAAAGAAGAAACTTCTTGCTGACCTCCCCAAAATGTGTATATTCACACAGCCCTTATTGTTGTGCATTTTCTGATACAAGTCAACATGTTACCACAGCTCCTCACGGAGCTCTGGACAGTAGTCCAGAAGGTAAGGGAAATAAAGACAAATGGATTAAACAAGATGTCTTGCACTGCAAAGCATCTTTTATCTTCCCTTTTAATTTTTCTCCTGAAATTACCTTACATCTATGTAGAGTCATCTGGCCCATTGCTACTCTAAAAAACAATGATCCAGGACCCAAACCCCAGAGGAGAATCTGAGCTGTGTTCCTGGGCTGACTGTGGAGGACCAGTGCCTGCCTTCATGTGAGTTGTGTTGTCTGGCATCAGACACAGATCAGAGGGGAAAAATTAGCTCCCAAGGAGGTAGGTGTAAGGAAAGAGGAGGTAAATATTAGTCATGAGATCCTTGTTTTGACTGATGTGGTCAGGTTCACATATTTAAATTCCATTCAGAAATGTTCATCTTTTGTTCAAGGAACGTAACTCCTTGTAGCTGTGCTACCCTGTACAAATGTGACCTAGAGACACAACTTCCAAAGATAAATTTGGGATTCTTTGAGAGCAGGTATCTCCCAGTGGTGTAACTTGTGCACAAACATAGTGACCAGCACGTGATGTTCCTGCTGAGATCTTTTCAGGCATCAAAACTACTGCCAAGGCTGTGGCATCCATGTTGGCTCTTCCATACACTGCTGTTTGCGGCTCTCAGAGGCTAAAAAATTATTTCCCTGTTTTCTGAAAGGGAAACACTGAAGCATAAACTTCATATCTAATGTGCTATTCTGCTTTTGTCAGATTCCCTTGCGGGACAATGACACTTAGGCTTTATTGTAGAGCAGCAGAAGATAGCTCTCTTTGTCATTACCTCTGTGTACTGTTCTGCTTGTCCATGCAAGCTCGGTGTTTTGCAAGCGGTTCTTGGAGTACAGGCCTCCGAATGTGTCTTCTTGTACGTTAGGATCTGTGTGCATCAGGGCATGGGCCCTGTTTTATGTCTCCATATGTCTCTGTGCAGGTTCATTCCTCTGTACCAAGAACATGAGAAATGTAATGAAGGTACATGACAATGTAATGAAATCCGTATGTTGCTAAATTAAAGAGCACTAGAAATGTAGCTGGAATAATCCCGCCACTCTGATAGGTTAGACTAGAGCTGTACAGAGTGCGCAAACTGGGAATACTGGTATCACATCAAATGGCCTTGCAGGTGCACCACACTTGGGTCTTCAGATATTGCCCCTGTGTGTGCTCTCCATTTACAACATGCAGATGTTGGGAGGGGAGACCTTCACCGCTTGGCAGTAGCAGAGGGCTACCAAAGGACAGATGAACATGGAAAACGTGTCTTCCAGCTGAGTGCTCTGCCTGGAAGAACTCTGCCACCCACCACAATGTCCTGCAGACTCCCTCCCTCTGATAGATGGTGGGCACAGTCGCTTGCCAAAGATCACTGGCTGACAGGCTACATCACCTAGGAAAAACATGCACTGCAGGCTGGGATTATACTAGCATTGGTAACTTGCCTCTTCTCAGGCACTGTCAAAAGCTTCTGAAGTATTGTCTTCCATGCAGAGGAAGAAAGAGGCCACCTTGATGAACACTAGCTAAGGCTCACTAACACCACCTCCCCTTCCTCCGCACTTGTCTGCCAGGAGAGGTGTGAGAGCAGAGTGCCCAAGTTACAAGTTTAGGAGGCACTGAGGGTAACTGGAGAGATGAATCAGAAAGCATCACGCATGCTCCTGGCATCCTGTGTCCCTGTTGGCTCAGGGCTTGTGATCTGCCTGTGGTTGTGCTTAGTACCAATGGTCCCTGGGAGCCTGCAGCTCCACCAAGCGATAAGGAGATGAGCCTTTGCCTGTGTCCTCCGTGGAGCACCTCCCAAGGGGTAGGGGTGGCAGGGGTCCTGGTAGGAGCTGGCCAAGGCCTATCAACCATACAACCATAGCTGATACATGCACTGTTCCAACACGCCTATGAACAACTCAAGGGAGGTAAAAGAAAGAAGGGAGCTCTTTGTCACCGCTCTGGAACAAAGGCCAGTTTGTGAGACTGAGAGTAATACTGACCCAACCAGCATCAGCTGCCGTTGTTTCTTCCGTCATGCTGACAATGCACAGTTGCAGGGTTTCTTTCCCTCCAAGGAGAATGGGATTTAGTGATAGTGATGGCATAAGTTAGTCAAACAGCAGCCAAGATACCAATTCAAGTCCTGTTCAATGGATGCAGCGTTTGCTTTGTGTTGTTTTTCTCCCACTTCCTCTATTTCGCATTAAGACTCATTTCCTCTCTCTTTCTCTGTAGCACAAGCGCCACAAACATGCACACGCTTTCACCCCTCTCCCTTCCATTTCCCTCCTGTTTTGGAGGAAGCAGCTGTGCATTTACATTGCTAGGGAGATCAAATATTTTTGCCAACACAGCCCTCAGAGAAGCAAGCAATGTTAACCACTGAAATCAGCATTGGTATGTACCAGCAACGTCATATCCACCCCAGTGAATGCCACACTGCACTTTGCTCTTTAAGGCTGCCTTTGCTGGGCTCTTGGGTGGACACTGGACCAGGGTCTTCCAGCAAGTTTCCTCTGGGCTTTGGAGAGAGTCCACAGCCAGTTCCTGCTGGGGGCTGGTCTCTGGGCGGAGAAAACAGGCAGAAAACAGGCAAGGAAGCAAGGCTGTGACGTTGGATGCTGGACATACAAACATTGAATGGGTCTTGAGTGACATAGCTCGGTTTCTGGCGGATGACCTTGTGTGGTCGTTAGCCAAGAGCCAGCCAGGAGCTCCACGTGCAGCAGTTAGCCCAGGTGAGCTGTCCCTGCCCTCACCACCCATCTACCCTTTGTGAAATGGTGCCTTCCCCTGTTTGCTGAAAAAGGCAGTTCTGACCATGTGGCTCTCACTAGGCACTTTCAGGGTCTCAACACAACTGGTGGGGTGAAGGAGAGAGGGAACAGGTTGCAGAGTCTGCCAGCGTCCTTATACCTTGTAGCACCTGTAGCAGTGTACACCTGGTGTCCAGGAGCAGCTACTGAGTTACAGCTTCCCTTTTCTCTTGAGCTGTGATCCAGGTGAAAAGAACACTCTCCAAGTTTCCTTCTCCATCACAGATGTGCTTGTCATCTATATGGTCAGGAGGAAGGCATGCAGTCTGGTTAGATTTTGTCTCTGTCTGCAAGCCACTTCCTTAACTGCTCCCTGTTGCTACACATTCCTGTAAAATCAGGGCAATTCTGGCTGACTCTCCAAAGTGCTAGAGATTGGTCACAGATACAGAGACCAGCTGGTACGTGTGCAGGCTGAGCTGGGAAACCTCTCAAGGACCTCCCTGGTGCATCTTGTTCATATACTCAAGGGTAAACCAGTGTCCAGAACTAAACCAGGGAAAAAACTTTGTCCTGGTCAGATAGGGAAGAATTGTGGGGATTTCCTCCCCTGGAATTTTACCTGGCAGATCTAGTCGTGCTATTGCAAGGAGTTGGAACTGGCAGTCCTATGGCTTCCAGGCTTTTATATTGAAGGGATTCCATCAATTATAGGTGCTGGGAAGTATTTATTGGGACAAAGAAGCAGCAGAGTTTGTATGGAATAATCTGAAAGGCACCTCCTTATAGACCATGTGCCCCTAGTCCTGCAAATTAAAACCTGAATTATTGAGATCATCTCTGATGATCACACAGTATCAGACACCCAGAGAAAACATCATTGCACAGGGATGGGGCATTTAAAGCTCCACTGGGGCTCTGGGGCTGCAGGAATCAGTAGAGCAAGACCAAAGATTGTTTACTCTGTGCCTGTACAAGATGCAAGGAAATAAAAATGCCTCGAGAAATAGCCCTAGTTCTTAAACTGGTGACTCTGATGTGCTTGATAGATTTGGTAGTTTCAGGGGAGGAGAAAGGAAAAGAGGAGCATAGCCAACTCGCTTAGAGGAGATCAGCCCATGGCTGGAAACGAAAATAAGAAGGACTGCTGGAGAGCCAGAGCTAACCCTGTCTATGCCAAGCAACACATCCCATCCCCTCCACAAGCCTGGCTACAGCTGGGTGAATAGGGTCCTGAAACTGTTTGTAGAGCTAGAAATCTACAGCACCACAAGAAAGGGAGTTAGGACCTGCAGAGCAACATGTGTGAGTCACAGATGACTGCTTGCAGACCTGCGGGCCCTAGGCAAGTCAAGCAAGCCACAAAAACATCAACAGGGCTGGATATAGCTGATATCTGATGGTGTAATGTGATAACGCTTGAGACTGGCTGCAGTTCAGTGGGTCTGTGGTAGAGCAGCCTGCACAGAAGAGATTCAGACTGGTGGCTGCTGATACCTATCATTGCCAACATAATCAAAGAATGGACAAAATGGAAAATAATCATGTTTGTTTTGAAAGACACCCAAAGAAGGGCCTAAACTGGCTCAGAAGCCTTCCATGGAGCTCATCTGCTGGGCACCCTGCTATCACAGTTTCAAGAATACTTCTGCTGGAAATCACTGTGGAGCAACTAGTGATGTGCGAGTACAGTGTCACGTGTATAAATATAGACACAGATGACAGAGATATAAGTATGTGCATATACATGTATGTTTGTGTATGTATGGATATACACACACACTCACAATGTGCATACAGTATACTTATTATATATGTTATATAATATCTATATATATTACAACAGAGCACATAATGAAAAGCAGGTTTCTGCCTGCTGATATCTCCTTCAACAGAAACCTGAAGAGAAAGACCCTGCTGCCCAAGACATGGGGGATTTGAAGCAGTAAAAGGAGACAAAGGAGGTGAAACAACAAATGCTGCAGAATCTGAAGTTAGAGAGCAGGAAAGTGCTACAGGGGCTATGAAATACCCATCTGAGGAAAATATCTGCTCCTGGTGGCAATTGCTGAATGTCCTGGAGGAGCCCTGCAAGTTTGAACAATGGCAATGGATGCTGCAGCAGCATTCAGGCATTGCTCTCCAGATGGGTTGTTCTGGCTGTTTATATTGGTGCCCTGCACTAACAAACTCTGCTGTTGGTCTCTCACTTTGATCTGAAGTAAAGATGTGGGACCGGGTACCTGCCAGGTAGAGCCCTGACCGTCCAAGCAGGCTGCAGTGAGAGCTGTGCTCAACAGAAAAAGGTAGATCTGCAGATTTCTTGCAAAAAGCCTGAGCAACTCCAGGACTACTGATAGCCAAAAAGAGCTCAGCACACCTGGGGTGGGTAGCCTGCCGCCCTCCTCTGCCCAGGTGCTGCAAGCTCCTTCCTCCCCCAAAGACAGAGCAGCCTAGGGTAGGTTGAAGGTGCTGCTGCCTGGCCAAAGTTAACATGCTCCTTGTTGCTTAATATGCAAGGACCCATTCCAGGGAGTCCTGAGAAAGCTTCAACCTGTCATGCGCATGGGTGGAAGGCAGAGCAGCACCTTGCTTGCATTAACAGTACCATCGTGTGTTACCCTAGGCAAGGGTGTGCTTTTGTCACCATTATTAGTGGGGTGTGATCGCTTACTGGAAAGCTTTCTTATCCTGGAGAACAGAATCTAAAGGGAAACATTCGGATTGCATCCCTGGCTTCAGGACATGTAACCGAGCTCCCCAAATATTGCTTTAGCAGAGTTGGATACAGAGCAGAACAAGGAGTATGTCTCTTGCACGGCACGGTGACACCACTCCCAGTTGCACATAGTTCAGCATAAAGGAAGAACAGCACCAAAAGCATCCTTGAGATTTGGCCAAAATCAGCTCAGGAGGGAGCTTCAGGTGCCACTTCTGCTGGGAGGTCAGGCCAGTGTGTGCAAGGTCAGATTCCTGTCAGAGGCAGCTCTGTTGGGTGCAAGGTGATCCCTACATTAAATCTGAAATAGTGAGGAGCGCCTGGTGCACCTCCACCTTGTCTAGCGTCACCAAGACTGTGGACACAGAGTCCTCATGGAAACTATAGAGCTAGGGCCATCCTCAGGCACGGGGATGGCTTTCTTCAGTGGGAAGGGTGGACAGGGGGCATTCTCCTGCTATGGAAAGTTGGGGGTTCTGGAGCGAGGCACAGCCTCTCCCCGCTGCCACATGGATGCCTGATGGCAGCTCCCAGCTCTGACTGTGCCCTCCTGCCCCAGCTGCAAGCCTGCATGCAGGATGTACTGGCCTTGCAATTTAAAGTTGACTTGACTGGAACCTTTGTCTTAAAGATGTGAACTTTGTCTTAAAGTTGGTGGAAACTCTGTCTTAAAGAAAAGGTGGGGGGTGAGTCTGGGTTGTTTGTGGAAGAGGAGGTCAGACTGGTGAGTGGAAGAAGGATCTGGTCTGAGGTTCCTCATCTTCATGCAACTCATGCTGGGTCAGAGCCATAAATGTCCAGGGCAGGAAAGAAGTTAAGTGAAGAAGGGTGGAAAAGGTAAAGCCACAAATACACCCATGTGAAGGCCAGGAAGGGAACATTCTACTTAGCTGCCTGGGACAGAGGTTTATGACTTTTTTCCTATGCAGTTCAGCTGTGTTATCCACTGTAAAAAATCACTGGCTGTGAAGATATCTGATAAGAACTGAGCTGGCATCAGTTGGGAGAACAAAATGTCAAGAATGCATCAAGCTGCACCCCCATTTCTACCATGGGGCTGGGAACAACATGTTGCTAGCCCTTATCTCTAATTGTCCTGCCTGCCTAGCTTCTTTACTGCCTCCTAATGAATGCAAATATGATGTTTTGAGATTTGATCTTCTCCTAAGAACGCTTTCTCCTCCTACATCTCACCCTGTGTCCTATGTTCCAATGGATAGCCTTGGATGGTGATGGGAATTTGAAGGAGCTGGGAATGGAGTACAGAGGTGTACCTCTAATTTGGCTAGTTCTGCACTCCTAGGCCAAGGGTGACATAGTTTTCCCCATAGTGCAGCAAAATGTTGCCATTTATAGCAAAATCTGTCTGCTCCCAAGTGCTTTCAATGAAGGAAAGCAAAAATCCCCTTGCTCACTTTTTTTTGGCAAGAAAGGGGATAGGAACAGTGGTGTGCTGAACAGTCTTACCCTACACCACAGCTGTCCAGGGTGCACTGTAGATGTCCCACCAAATGTCAGGAACAACTTCAAGGGGAACCAGAAGGCCATCAAATGTACCCCTCTGACCATACCCTCTTAGGAGTGTGCAGCTCCCGCTTCACCTCTGAGGGACTGGAGCGTTGTGTCCCCATCACACTTGCTGAGTGCAGAAACTCATCCCACCAACCTGTGAAGAGCTGTTTGTCTAACAATAACACAACACAAGGCATCTGAGGACTCTTGTCACTCAGCAACGTGGAGCAAGCTTTGTTAGGGTCGGAACACAGATGTTAGCCACAGATTCAGAAAGGGACTGACCTTCCTTTTCCTGCTCGATATGAGTGAAGCTGTGAAAGAAAAGGCTTTTCTGTACCTCTTCCTTCCCACAGCTCACCTCTAACAATGTACTTTTCTCTAACCTGGCTTAGGAGTCTTTACTTCCCCCATCCTTTGTGAGAACATCACATGGCCCCACAAGGCAGATCCTAAGCTGCTTCCCTGGGCTGCTGGCAGTTTGGTTAATTTCCATGAACCCTTCGGCAAAATACCTGCCTTTCCCAGTGTTTCTGAGAAGGCGGTGCAAGCTCTGTCCCTGGGGGCTGCTGTACCCTCCCCAGGCTGCTGCTGAAGGGTGTCCAGAGACAGATCTCTGCCCTCTTTTAGGGCACGGCCAGGATGTTGAGCTGCTGGAAGGGGGCTTGAGGTTCCACTGATACCCTGGGAGCAATAGCATTGCTGTGCTCTCCCTAGACACTGAGAGAAGCCTATTCAAGCCTGAGAGGTGGTCAGGCAAAAGAATATTTATATAGCTGTATTTATACAGCTGTAGCTATAAAACATAGAATCATAGAATCGTCTAGTTTAGAAGGGACCTTTAAGATCATCTAGTCCAACCATCAACCTAACTCTGATAATGACCACCACTAAACCATGCCTCTAAACTGTGGTCATGTTTTTAAACAACTGGATCTTGTCCAGGTGTTCGGGTGTTAATATTCTACTGATGTTCATGAAGACAGGGCTATCCTTAAGGATAATACAAACAGAAAAGTCCTCTTATAGCATGATTGTTTTGGGGAGGCGGGTTGATGTAGTTGCTGAGGATTCAGCAACCATCTGCATGCAGCAATGTCAGTGGAGAGCCTCATGCGAGGGGCTGACTTGAGGATGAGGCACAGGGAGGAGGAAGAGATGCTTAGTATTTCTTCCAAATTTGGTAGCAATTTGAGGATTTCACACAACTTCATTGATAAAATGAAACCAGCTACCTCATAAGGGCATGAAAAGGGACCCTGTTGATACCAGTGCAAGTTCCTTAATGCCAGTAATGACACATGGGGGTTTCAAGATGTTGATGAGTTCACAGACCTGATTACAAAACCAAACTGAAATCCGGAACGCAAAAGAGAAAGGCTCAGACAAACTGTAGTTATCTGACTGCTTACAGAGCAGGTGGTGAGGATCCTGCATTGACTGCTCTGTCTGTGACCAAAATAGATCTTCCCCAGCAGATCCTGAGGGTGCTCATGCCAGTATTAAGTTTTCTTTCCTTTCATACCTTCATATTTTCAGGTGATCACACTACTTCCGCCAGCTTGTGCTGGAAGCCAGGAGTGCGGCTGAGCCATTCCTGACCCCTGGTCTACAGTAATGAGAAAACTGCTCAAAGTCTGCGAGTGGTATCTGTTGCTTTGGGAGCAACTCATCCAAGATCATAGTTTTTCACTGAGGAGGAGAAAGAAGGTCACTCAGAAATATTCTCTCCAAGGAAAATCTCTCTTCATTTCTATTTTAATCTCTCCGGGGATCAATCACCTCCTAAAAAACCTGGAAGTAAGAGCGTGTGGGCAAGCACTTGTGAGAAGGAAGAGGCTGGGGACAGCCATGTTGCTGACTGGCTGTTGCACCGATTAGCTTTTGGAAAGTATTTTTAAAGGAAAAAAAAATATAAAAGAAACAGGAAAAAAAGTAGCCTAACCAGGGAAAAGAAAACCCAACGACCTGCTAAGACTCTTCCCCTTCTCCTCTCTCTGTATACCCAGTTTACAGCACTGGGACAGCACTGAGCTGTGAGGAGATTCTTTCCAGCCATTTCAGGTTGTAGCTTGACAATGTGGTAAACCTGACTGTAGGGCTCCTGACATCAGATCAAACACACCCCAGCCATGCCATACACGTCAGATGAGTATAAACTTGTTGGTTTGAAACATTTTGTGAATTTTTGAGGCAATAATTCCTGTACAGCCTGGCTTCCTGCCTGTGCTGCTCCGTTTTTTTAATGGATCAGGTGCTGCCCATCTTCCTGTACATGGAATGAAGGCATCATGAGCACCATAGGGTGCCCTGGCTCTTTCAACAGAAACACAGCCCTGTTACCCTGCCCTGGCCAGATCAGATTTATAGCATGGGTAATGCAGTTGGGCATCAGTCAGATGTAAACTATGAAATCCAGTTAATAGATATCACCAAATATTTGCTTGGATAGACAGATAGGTGTACAAATGAAGTGTTTCAGGTTATTTGAAAGCCAGGTTCCCCAAGTGCCATCACAGCTTAGCTGGGTCAGTATGTCTGGGCAAAAGCCCACAACCAGAATCTCCTTTGGCCAGCACTGTTGCTGAGTTGTGTGGAGCTGCAACCTCCATAACGGAGCTTCTGTTGGCTTCTTGGCCATCTCCTCATCAGGCCCAGATCTGTTTAGCTGTGAAACCTGAGAGCAGTATCCTATGTCTGGCAGGTATGGAGACCAAGGTAAATAACCCTCAGTAGAAACCACACTTGTTAGGGAGAGAATGCGTATTAGATTTCATAATTCACCTTGGGATTCATTCACCAAAGGCTGCTGAGCCCGTTAGCGTCGATGTTTATTTTTAACCCTGGTTCCAGTCAGCTGTGGGTCCCAGTCCATGCACATGACACGTTGTCAAGAATATTTTCTTTTTTTTTTTTTCACTTTAATGTTTAAAAAACTACTGCAATATTTTTTTTCTGCTAACTGTCAACCTCCTCTTTGCAACAGTACTGGGAGGTGCTGCCTGTGGAGAGGTTTCCCAGTCCTCGTGGCTGACAGTTTTCAAACCAGCCCTCACTTTATGGCTTGTTTCTGCACATTGGGGATTCAGTTTGGCAAGGGCATGGGGAGGCTGGCTGAGCAAACCTCGGGGCGGGGGTGTGTGTGGGGGGGAGTTATACTAACTTTCCCAGCCACGGGGACTGGAGTCATGTGCTCCTTAGGAAGCACAGTTTTTTTCCAGCTAGAGTAGGAAAGTTCCGGTGGCATTTCACTGGAGCGGTTTTGCGGTATCTCCTTCCCAATCAGATCTCCCCTCTGGGCTGTTTGAACTGGCTGTTTGCTTGACAGCAGCACAAGCCTCCTGGAGGCAGAAGGAATTTTTTTTTTTTTTTTTGTGTACCATGCAGGAAATTTGGGGCCTTTTAAAGTGAAAGGAAGCATAGAAATGCAAGATCTCATTGCTTCTGTTACCAGAGCTGGGCAAACTGGCCGTATTTTCTTTCCAGCCTTCTGAAGAGTCAGTCAGAGGACTCAAAGGCTCACACAACTGAAGACATTCCCATGTTTAGGAAGCCAGGTGAAAGAAGCAGGGAGACAGACGATCTCATGGGAGGAAAGACGAGTGTGATGAGAGGGATTTCTGTTGCTCCTTATGGGAAGTAAAACTTTCCTAGACACAGAACATTCACCATACTCTTCATCAGCAAAGGCCAGGGGTTCAGACGGGTGGCACATGGAGTAAGCATGAGAGAGAAGGAGGAAGGCTGCAGGGAGGGGAGAGGAAAGACAGGGAGAGGGAGAGGGAGAGGAGAGGAACAGCAGTATCTGAAGCAAGAGCAGATAGGATCTGGGCAAGCTTGTAGCAGGGTGCTATAGGAAAGTGCAGAAGGGGTCCCAAGTGTCAGTATTGTCTGGGAGCTGATGGAAGGAGCATGAAGCTGTGAGCAGGAGCTATGAGAGGTCCCTGGAAGGTGTGTTCAAAGCCAGGCTCCTGGGGAGCCTATCCAAAATGCTTTGCTGAGTATGTTTGTTTATAAATTTCCACCTAATTGGGGTTAATCTGCTTCATGTTTTGGCTAATCGGCTTGTTCAGAGGCCTAATAGGTTGGAAGGGGGTGTTTTGCCCTTCTGTGTTCAGGCCATGGCGTCAGAGGAGAGTGACTGCTGTGGAGGGGCTCAGAGCTGCCTGCTGTCAGGTCTGGTGGAAAAGTGATTTATCCCTCGAGGAACGGTGCTGCGTAGCAGATCCCTGGGAGGGACTAGTGCCTTTCTTGTCCCTAATTAGTGGGTCTCATGAAAGCAAAGGATTACTGAGGAAAAAAATCCACCTCAGTCAGAGCCTGGCACTAAGTGAGGTAACTGCTCTCTTAGGGGTCTATGGAGGCTCCCAAATCCAGCAGCATCCCCAGCTGGCCCCATGCCCTGCCCTCACCCTTTCTGCCTCAGGGCCCCGCCTTGAGCAAAGGAGATGCGTGGGTTGGCACAGGCCTCTGCCCTCCCTCTGTCTCCTGTGACCTTTGTCTTCTGGGAGCCCTTCTGTGCCTGCCTGCTCGGGGACTGTT
This sequence comes from Nycticryphes semicollaris, assembly GCA_013400055.1. NCBI lineage: Eukaryota > Metazoa > Chordata > Aves > Charadriiformes > Rostratulidae > Nycticryphes > Nycticryphes semicollaris. The sequence goes on along the minus strand of VXBJ01004556.1, from coordinate 399,373 downwards.
GCTATTCCAGGTCCCTTTGCTGGCTGGGAAGGGAGTGAGTCACAAGCTTCTCGTGCAAAGTCTTCCGTGTCGCTTCAGGTTAAAGGAGATGCTATTGCCACCAGAAGCACATCTCTGAGGGTGGAAAAAGAGTCAGGATGATGAGCTCAGCTGTGTGGCAAGAGCCCATTGCGCTAAGGGGAAGCTGCAGTCAGTGCTGTCCTTCCTGCCAGACCCATGGCCAAAGTGCTTTTATGTGTGAGGTAGCCATGGGACCTGCCAGCGATGGCTGTTCCACCACTTTGGACCTCCTGAGCATAGGGCTTGTCAAACAGGTATTTGCTCTAACACCTTTCTGCTTGCAAGGTTGAGGATGCATCTGACCACTTCAGCATGCCACCTGTGGTAGTTTGCAAACTGGTTCCTAAAATATCCTTTGTTCCTCTAGAAAACCACTACAACACTCAGCCTGCAAGTCTCTCAGAGAAGGCAACATGTAGAGAGTCTCAGAAAGCTCTCAGGTTCTGGGTGGGAAACAAAAGGGAGCCCACACCCTTACTCAGAGCCCATAAATTGCACAAAAAGGGCCAGAATAAAACCCAGGCTGCCTTTGGGACTGTTTGCATGTGCTCTCCCTGGCACAGTGACAAAACCACAGGCAAAACAATGCCTGTGGTGCAACGATGACTGACTGACTGGTGACAGACTCTCAAGGTCTGGTGCTGTTTAATCACGGCAGATGTGACCTTCCTGTTAGTCAAAACCACCCTTGCACCAGCTTGCCCCTGGCCACCCCAGCCATCCTGCAGCCCCACAGATCAGCCTTGCCTCCCCTCCCTGCTGGGGACTGAGCAGGACCCAGTAGGGACCCTCTATGGGTTTTCTGAACTGCTCATGTGTCAGTGGGGAGTCTTGCAAAAAGGTCTGCCCTTAAAGTCTAACTCATCCAGGCTGGGGAAGAAGTCTCTTGCTGAAGCCAAGGTCAGGGGAGCGAAGCTGCTCCAGCTTTTCCTCAGGTTCTCTTTGTGCAAGGCATCTGCTGCTCATGCTTGGCCTGGCTGCCAAGCCCCACAGGGCAGCGATTAAACCTCCACATCTGGCACCAGGGGTAGCAAATTCAGGTGGTTTCCAGTTGGGCTTTTTCACCTTCCTTCTGCCAGCAAAAGTGGAACGTGCCACTGCCTCAGATATGGCAGGCCCCGTGTGAAGGGGCAGCCAAGCTGGCTTGCCAAAAAAAAGCCAGAGGGCTGTGAGGCTTAAGCCAGGCTGTGTAGGCGATGCATCAGCCTGTGGGCACAGAGCTGGGGGGACACACAGCTGCTTTCTCAGGGGCACATAGGAGGGTGGTGACCAGGCCCTGCCATCGTTGCTGAAGACACCTAGAGGTGGGTGTAGAGCTCTTTCATCATGGGCCACTGAGTCAAAGCCCTGTGTTGCCACCCGCCCACCTCTGCATGGGGTGACCAAGTAAAGTGGAAATACCCTCTGGCCAGGAGGCTGCGTGGCATCACGTCTTCTGGTGCTCTGAGCCCAGCAGCAGAGGTGGAGAGCAGCTTGGTTCTGCTGTGACCATGGGACAAGTGGCAGGGACAGTGCAGCCACAGCACCACATTCTCACCCCTGCAAGGCTGAAGGGCCCAAGGGCACTGGTATCTTTGCTGACTGGCCACTCTTGCTCTCTGCATCTGGATTTCAAGCCGATAGCAAACACAACACCCAGGTGTTCTCCAAGCTGTGCCCAGTCCACTGTGGTGCAGCCCAGGCTCAACACTCTTTGTGATCTTAAGTCTATCTGATGGTCCATGCCTGCTGCTCTAGCTGGGAACAGGCTCTGGTCAGACTTACTGGTCTCTACAACTACCTGAAAGGAAGTAAGGTGGGGATTGGTCTCTTTTCCCAAATGCCAGGCACAGGATATTAGGAAAAAATACTTCATAAGAAAGGCTTCTTCAGCATTAGAGCAGGCTGCCCAGGGCAGCGGTGGATTGCCATCCTTGAATGTATTGAAAAGACAGGTAGACATGGTGGTGAGTGACATAGTTTAGTGATGGCCTTGGTAATGCTAGGCTAGTGGTGGGATTTGATGATCTTAAAGGTCTTTTCTAACCACAATGATTCTATGACCCATCCCATCCACAGTAGCTTCAACATCAGTGAAGTAAGGCAGCTCCTCAGTTGGGCTACAGAGAACCCATGCAGTTTATACTGACTCTATAAACATGAGCAGAACAGAGCAAATCAAGTTACCACAGCAGTCTCAGCACTGGGAAAACTGCTGAAATGAACTTGCATTGAAATAGTCATTCCACTTCTGCACCATGACAGGAAGGAAGAGTTTTGCCTGGCCTTGCTCAGTTTCATGACCTGCCAGGGCCAGCTCTACAGAGTGGTATGAGGGCCACTCAAAATCCTGTAACTCTTTTAGGCCAAACTTATCTTCTGCCTTCGGTAACATTTAATAATTTGTTTCTAATTACTACACATTGCTTAGCTTGTAAATATTGACAAATATCTAAGCTGGACCTTCAGGAGTCTCCTCACCTATATCTTTTATTCTAGGCTGTTTAAAGCTGAAACGCCAGGGGGAAGAATAGGTCCCAGGCACTAATCAAAAAGCTCAAACAAGTGTCATTTCTGCATCACCGCTCCATCATCGTGATCATATCCAGTAAAATCCATCCCACTTTCTTCCTTCCTCCCTTTGTGTTAAGGCCTCCCCTTCCCAGCCAGGACCATCTCAAGCTCACTTGCATCAACTCAGCTGTTAGTAAGGGCAGACTCCAATAATTGGAAGACTTAATTATAATTTTTTTAATGATCTCCAACTGGGCATTCCACATGAGTGTCCAACAGATGTCAAAACAGTTGCCACCCTGTCTCCTCTTTCTCCCCCCACCCCATGCTCTCTTTGCTGTCTGAGTTTATATTGTTCAGCACATGAGAGAAGTGACCTGCTTTTAAAATAAAAAGGAATGAATACAGAAGGGACAACATGCAATTTTAACTGCAGATCCTCAATGCTGTGGTTTAGAGGGATCCTTTGTAGAGGTAGAAAACATACCTAAGAGGGGCACAGACCAGCAGTTCAGGACTTCACGGTGACTGTCCATATGCAGGCAGTCAGCTCTCCCACCAAGTTCTCAGAAGTGAGCCATACAAGGTATTAAACAGTAAATCAAAATGTACAGAGGGAAACAACATGACTGATTTCAGCCCACAGAGCCAACTTGGACAGCTAGACAACAGTGATGCCTTCCTTCATAAGGTTTAGGACCCTGCTCCTACCAGCAGTCTCTACTCTCACTCCACAGCACGCACGACCCACTGAGTATAGGGCAAGTGCCACACAAGAACAGGTGTGTGCATGCAGAGGGGACACCACGAAACACTATCTCTTGCTTGGCAAAGCAAGCGGGAAAATCAGCGTCACAGTTTTCAGAACAAGGATGCTTCAGTGGAAGCCTGTTCTCATTGTGAGCCCAGCAATTCTGTCACAATCCAGCCACCAGCTCTTCTTTCCAATCAATGTTACCTCTGGAGAAAGTAGCCAAGATGCATAGCTAGAGGCCCAACAAGCTTCCTGAGTTTGCAAGCAGTTTGCCACATTAGGCACTGAGCTACAGAGGGCTTTTAAAAACTGCATATGCTGTTCAAGCAGCTCTGCCACAAAAATGAGAAGCCAGGGGCTGCTGTATGCTGCCACCATCATACCTTAAGCAGGGAGGGGAGGTGGCTCTGAACCAGGTTTTGCTCTGAGAAAAACATCCACCTAAGACCATGTGGGGGCATCCTCTTATAATCCATCTTTATTTGTAAAAATCCACATATAAAATCTTCAGTTTCTTTTACAAAAACAAAAAGGCACATAAAACTACTCATACTCTCATCCCCATGGACTGATGGTTGGCCATTCCCCCCACCCCAACCTCCCCCTTGCTTTCTCCTCCAGTCCATGTTTCTTCACGTTTCCTTCAGTTTCGGCTTACTCCTGCCCAGGCACAGTTCTGCACTTGCAAAGATGAAGTACGCACACAGGGGAGATGGTGGAAAGGTGGCATGGGCTGTGCGTGGAATGTTTTACAGGCGCTTTTTAGTAGTAGGTCTCTTTTTCCACCCAACCTAAAGGAAAAAGAGGGAGAAAGCAGAGAGTTAATTTAAAGCAGACCAAGTATGAAGTTCATTAGAACTCCTTTTAGGCTCTGAATACTTGCACTGTAGCATCTGAGTTAGTAAGCAACCCATTACAATAGAAAAATCTTGCCAAATTTTTGATGTGCTGCAGCTTTCAGGCCCTATTCCAGCTTTCTAGAACTAACTGAGTACTAATTAGTCTTTTCCATCTACTTCAGTGCATTGGTACTTTCATATATTGTGGCAGAACACTGGGAGAGGGACAGAAGCCCTTAATTTGGACTAGCAGCACTATTAATGTTGAGGAAGGGAAAACACAGCAAAATACATCCCCGCATAGCACTTGGCACTGGGAGTCCCTGAGCATTGTCAGAGCTTCTCTAGATCTCAGCAGCGGGAAGAGTTGGGGAAACACACACAGATTAGCAGCGTATTCTTACCACCAGGGTTGCGTCTGATAATGAGCTTTCTGACTTCATCATACAGGAATATGAGGAGGGAGTATGGAAAAGCGCAGAACCACCAGGTCGGCCTGTTTGGGAGAGGAGACGGTGAGAACACAGGCAGCAGCAATGCTCCTTGCCTAGCAAAGCTCTAACGTGATGGCACAGTAGAGGGCAGGAAGGTTGGCATGTCCCAGCTTGCCAGTGTGCCAGCTCCCACAAGGCTGTGGTTCAGCTGAAAATCCTTCAAGCCAAGAATTACCTCCAAGTTTTCTGCTGCCATAGGTTAATCCACTTTCGGATATTAATTCCAACAAGAGGTGTGTCACAGCACCTTTGTTCATCTCTGTACCAGCACCTCCCCACTATTAATCCAGCAATATTTCCTCTAAGTATACATAACCTTTGTGCCCACAGCCTTGCTCATTTGAACTGCACTGGCTTCCCTTGTGATTTACACGTGCTAACATCTAGTTGCTGCAGGCACTGGGCAGATGCTAGCTTTCTTGTTAGGAAACGCTCACATTTCAGCACCAAACTCCAGACAACGCTTCTAAATGAAGTGCAAGATGTACCAGGACTCTTTTTTTGCCATGACAAATTTCACAGCACTTTAAAGCCACGGGACTGCTCAAGGTCTGAGACTAAACTCTGCCATGAAGTGTTGCAACGCTGTCGGGCAATGCTCAAGATGTTGGCACCCACCTAACCATTAGGAAAGTTACCATGCACTAACTGGTCATCTGCAGCTACATAGGCATCTTCCAAAGAAATACCGCAAGTAGCAAAGTCTTTTGAAAGGTAGAAAAAGGCACAAAACATCGTCACCAGTTCTTTAGTAAAAAGAAAAGTCACCTGGCCTATGCAATTCAACAGGCTTGCTTTGGAGGTGCAGTCCCCTCTCAATAAAGATACTCCAGGCAAGTATGTTCAAGAGAAACTGCACTAGAGCACACTGGTACAATGGAAGTTGTGTAGCCAGCTTCTAGTGGGGCACTGAACTGCAGGCTCCCTCTATGAATTTCCACACACAGTAAAGGAACACCCACCCCCACCCCCCAACACCCCCCCAATGTGCCACACTACAGCAAAGGATCACTTGTCCCCTTCTAGCTTGAGCTCTCAAGTTAAGACTAGAGGTTTCATGCTCCACAAGCCCACAACTACTTCTTATCCATCTCCCCACCCAAATACTATTGTCTTGTGGTACAGCCTGCTGCACAAAAAGCACAATGCAACTTACTTGAGAGGGTACATCCTTAGAGCAACATCCATCCCAGGGCAGTAGGAGAGGAAGGCAGCCAGAGCAGTCTCCTCAAAGAGACCAAATATCAAGATCTTATTCCTAGTAGAAACAGAAAAGCAGTCAGGGATAAAGTACTTTGAAGCACAGGTGACTCCTAAAAACCACCTAGTTGCCACATGGTGGTTGTGAATGGAAACCAACATTCTGGTCTAGAATAGACATATAGATCTAGGGACTCTCAGGCCTCTCAAGCTGATGGCAGAGTTGTCATGTGGGTCTTTTATGTCTCTAGACAAAGATAATCCAGTTCTCAACAAAGTCAACCTGCAATTGCCTTCATCACAAATTCAGGAGTCTGGGATTCATGCCACAGGATATCCTGAGATCAGCTGCTCTGCTGCTGCACAAGGTCGTGTGCTGGATTACAGCCCTGTCCTTTGAGGTGGGCTAGCTCCCACAGACAATGCCAGCAGAAGCCAGCATTTCACTTTGTCTCAGCCTGACAACTGTAGCAGGTACTACAAGAGAGCAAGCATCCAGTCCCTCTTTTATGCACCACCAAGGCACCAGACTGTTCAAGACTTATGCCAAAACACCCAGATGCTGCTTGGACAAAGAATTAGAATGCCATGTGCTGGAGCCCAATTTTAAATCCTTCACTGACAGCCTTGCTTACTTCATTCCCTGCTGGAAGACAGAGTTTCTTCGGGTCTTGCAAATGATCAAATCTGCCCACTGCACAACCACAATGCTGACAAAGAAGGCTGTATGGCAAGTGAACTCCACTATTTTCCTCTGTTCATAGGTCTAGAAAAAACACAAAGCATGGAAAAATCACTCAGACATGCTTCCTTTGCTCTCTGGTGCTCACATCAGGTTCAGCTGGCATTAGTCCTCTGGTTGGCAGTCTCTAAACTGCACCTTAAAACTTACCCATTGCTGCCCATAGCTGTCTTCCACATCATTAACCCATCGGTCATCCCACTGAATTCTAATTCCTAGCAAGCCAGAAGGTAAGAACCCATTCTCTGCCATGATTACAAAATAGGTGAAGAACCCTCCAAGGGCCTGGATCATACCTAAACAGGTAAAACAGAATGACAAAACTGATGAAGCTACTGCACAGTGCAATTATAACTCAGAACAGTTTGAGGAGTACCCCAACCACCTAAAAAATTACTCCTTGTCAGCCTCAGTCTCCCAAGCAGCAGCTATAGAAATAGTTTACACTAACATCAGACTCAGCTGCAACTCTTTTTGCCGAGCAGCTTCTGCTCCCAACTTCGTAGAGTTACTTCTGTTCTGCCCTGTGCTGTGATGGCATGGTACTCAAGGACACAAGATAAAACTCCCTTTGTATTCTCATTAAGCCTTGCCCACCCCCAAACCTCGCAAAATACAGTCAAGAAGGTTTCCTGGGTCTGCTGCAATTAAGCATGAGCTCCCGTCCTGTGAACTGGGCACATCTCTGTAGCTGCCTTTAATCAAGGCTCCTAATACTGTGCGTTTAAGGATATTGTGGAGAGAATCCTTTACTTCTAATTAAACTAACAATGGGATCTATGTTCTTGCTGAACAAGTCTGAACCAGAGGAGAGCTGGTTGTCAGCCAGTTCCTTTACAGCGCTACGCAATTAAACAAAATTACTGTGAAAGTGATTCAATGGATCAAGCCGCACAAGCCACCGCTATGTGCCATGGAGGCAGAATCATGGCAAATTCTAAACAGCCCAAGGTTCTGGCTTAGACATCCCAGACCTCAACCCTACCAAAAATAAGCAGAACAGTCACTGACTCAAGACGGTGTATAACCCCCCAGTTCTAAATTCAAACCAGTCCCAAAGAAAACAGACCAACTTACCAATCTGCCCATAGGCCATGCTGATCAGCCGCTCATTCACCAGTTTGTCTGTTTTGGGATTTCTGGGCTGCCTCTTCATGATGTCACTCTCTGCTTGCTCGTATGCCAGGGAGATAGCAGGGACCTTTGGAAGTGGTTGGACCACTGTTAGAACCATTTCAATTTTCCATTGTATATAGACTTCCCTGCCCCATGTTTTCATGCTGAGGAAGAGTACCACCCAGAAGACCTAGCTGTAGTATTTGGGAAGAACCTTATCCCACCCCCAGGTTTGTCCTTGCATAGAGCTGAAGGATCCTCAGACTCAGAGTAACAAGGCAGGGAGTGTGGATTAAGGAAGTAGCGAATGACCTCTTTAAATCAGAACGCTAGAGAAAACTGTATTCAAGCATTTTCCTTCCACCTGCCCTCCCTTTAGGGCACCTAACAATACCCATATTTCTTGAGAGAAAAAAAACCAAAAGAAGACATTCACCATGTCAGTGCCCAAGTCAATACAGAGGATGGTGACTGTTCCCAGTGGAAGGGGTATGTTTGCAATGATGAAGATCAGGAACGGCGTGATTTCAGGAATGTTACTAGTCAAGGTGTAAGCAATAGACTTCTTCAGATTATCAAAGATCAGGCGCCCTGCGGCAAGAAAGAACAAACAATGTAACTCTCACTTATCAGCAGAAGGCCACCAAGTAGCTCATAGGCGGCTTCAGTGGTAAGACTGAAAGGCAAAATGCTAGCGCAATAAATTGAAGAGCTCTCTTGCATGTAAGCGTGGGACTGCGTACTCCACACACAGCATCACCTACACAAAGTAGTATTTTTGGTTACAGCAATCAGGATTCGCTGCATACAGCAGTAGGATACTGAGCTCTGGTTTTTGAAGATCAAGAACCCCTGGAGCACCCCCTGTTCTGCTTCTGTTTGAGAGCTACTGCTCTATCAGGGAGGAAACAGTGTCAGACTCAGCTGGCAAAGATGACTGCAGGGTCAGTGTTAGGCAAAAGGACAAAGTAGCTTTTGTTACTCAGCTGCTTCCTACTGTTACCCATCCCAAAGGGTCATGCTGGTCCCATGGAAAGAAGGGAGGAGGAAAGTGGCACTTTCAAGAAGAACACTTTTCAAGCAGACAAGCTCAAATAAAGGACAGCTCTCCAGATACCTCTATTTCAGAGGCAATCAGTAAGTAACCCTGCTGAAGCATGCCACTTTGTCAACGCTGCACACCAGTTATAAACTCACCTTCTTCAACCCCAGTGACAATGGAGGCAAAGTTATCATCCAGCAGAATCATGTCAGCTGCCTGCTTGGACACATCTGAGCCAGCAATGCCCATAGCAACACCAATGTCAGCCTTCTTCAGCGCAGGGGAATCATTCACACCATCACCTGTGACTGCTACAATAGCACCCTAGTCACAAAGGGAGGGATAGAAAGATTGAAGTCACCATATAAGATGTTTTTGACAGAACTTCCTCCCATCCTTCAGGGCATGGAACTTAAACTAAACCCCAGTTTCCCCTCATCCTCTCCTCACCCCTTTCCCACTGATGAAGCTTATCAAAGAACCATGCTGCTCTCTCCAAAACAGATGATGGACAATATATAAACATGTTGAATCCTCTCCAAAGCATCTCCAGAGCATTTGGGAATTGTGTTAACAAGCATCCTAAGATCAGAAGAAAGCCTCAATACAAACTGAAGATGTTTTCCTGCAAGACCCTTTTATTCATGTATCGTAGAGCAGCCTGACATCAGCAGCTGAAGGCAGCTGGCAGACAAATCCCATGTGGCCCTTTACTTGAGAGTGCTGAGAATACTAAGCCCTATCGCTCCAGAAGGCAACAAAATTTATATAGTTTATATATTTTTTTTTAATCTTTTTTTTCCTGTCTAGGGACTTCTCCAATGTAAAGTCCTTTGACTCCCTCTCTTTACCTGTCGCTGACAGCCTTCCACAATTATAAGCTTCTGCTGAGGAGATGTCCTAGCAAAGACAATTTCTGTATGATGCATCAGGATGTCATCCAGCTGCTCACTAGTCATGTCCTTCAAATCTGAGCCATGAACAACACAAGCTTTGGCATCCCTGCAATCAAGAAACAATATCGTGGTTTACTTCACAAGTTAAGTTTCTCATTAGTTGTATTTGCCCCATATAAAGCTGTGGCTCTCTAGCATTCTAGGGGAAGACCAGCTCCTACTGGGACTAAATACTAATCCAGGCAGCCTCTGCATAGAAGTTTGATGTTCCAAGTTTACAGGTAGATGGGAAACAGAAAAAGACAGTACCAAACAACAGAGCCCCATGAGCAGACTGATTATTTCTATGGCTTTTTAAAATGCATCAAGGCAAAAACTAGTCACTACCACAGCTCTTGGCCTCTCTGCAAGAAAGGAAGTCCTGACTCAGGCAGGTTAGCTTCCAACACCGTAAGAGATGCTGCAGTCTTCTGCGTGCAATCCTTTTTGCAACAGACTGACGATCTACACGTGGCTCTTCGGAGAGCGCTCACACTATGCCAGTTCAGAATTTTACACTCTTCAGCAACAAAAGCATGCAATGTTATATTTAGACTGGTTTGGTCCCCTGCACGCTACAGCAAAACACCACCTCTCTAACCCAGCATACCATCCCTTATAGGTCTAGGAGACTATCTGCACAGCTCATGACATCACCCAGTTTAGACAGGGAAATTCCTTCCCCACCCAGCTGCTGACCTGCTCAGTCACAAAGCCCAGTGATCCCCAGCCTGTATTGCTATGTTGTAAAGTTACCCTCAAAAAAAAAAAATTAAAAATCAGAGAATAAATTCAGCCACAATACTCATCTTCCCCCTGTAATTCATTCCACAGGGTGTCTCTATTCACAGTTCATAAGCTACATGGCTACCCTCCAGCCCAAACACAGGCTGGGTCAAACTAAGCAATGCAGACAGCCCAGCCATTCTGCAGACAGCTCATGTATGCCAAAGCACATTTTCTGAGGATGCCTCAGTTCTGCACTAGGCTATAAAGGCAAACATTAACCCCTAAGGGGAAGCAATTCCATTTTCACATTTATTCTGCTTGTAGCCACCGACTAGTGTCATTTGCTTTACCCAGCCCAAGTCCTGCTCCCTTTGCCCACACACAACCAGACCCAGAGAAAGTTTGAGAGCAAAAGGGGCAAAAGTGGACTTTGAGTGATCACATTTATGGGTGGTGTTTCAGCTCTTTTCTCTAACCAGTGTAAAACAGTTCAAGTTTACTTTTGGTAGCCCATTCAGTCTGGACTGTGACAAACTATTTTCTTTTTACTAGAGTTCTCCCATGGACCTGTATCTTAGTAAATAAGCTTAAGTATACACTTGGAGGCAAAACTAGACGCAGCCTCTTATTAAAGATCCAGAATCACAGGAGTACATGGTTTCAGGCTCTGCAGTAGCATTGCTCAAAATAGGCTTCTCCCTTCCCCGAGTCACTTTAGGTACTTTTTCCTGCCTCATACATTGGCCAGTACATGGTGCTTGTGCAGTGACACAAACCAGCTGGGGCAAATGTTCAGCTCGGGGGGAAAAGAAACCCTGCCCCCCAAAGAGACAACACCCAGCCAACCATTTCTTTCCTTCAACTTGGTGACAGACAATTAGGACACAAATCTATAGGGCAGAGAAAGGACAGAAGAAACTGCCCAAGTTCTCATATAGGGCTTACACCTAACTAGTTCCCATGCACAAGAGACACAAGCATTCAAGAAAGCCTTGTATATCCCCTGATAGCTCATGATACACATTAAGGAGATACCAAGTTTTTCACATCCAGAGAGAGAAATGTGTAGAGATTATCCAAGGCAAAGAGAGAGGCAAATGCTTAATTCTTTGAACAGTTTCAGCCTTCCCCATCAGTCAGTACCTAGGGTTGACCTGGCTGACAGGAATGTTGAGTCGAGCAGCAATATCTTCTACTGTTTCATTGCCCTCAGAGATGATGCCGACACCCTTGGCAATGGCTTTGGCTGTGATCGGATGGTCTCCAGTAACCATGATAACCTGAAATCCAAACAGACTACCATGAAAGCCTTGCCTGTACTGCAGAGCAACACTGCTCAAAAGGCAGGGTCCCTCGAGACTGAAAAGGCCACGTGGCTTTTGTTCTACTAGCAAGGCCTGGCACACAGCAAACCTGAACTACAGGCAGTAATCTGTTACCAGGATGCAAGGGACTGAGGTGGATGGCAGACAAAGAAAATTGCTAATCCTGAGTCAACAGATACAGTTCCATTTCCAGCCTGTGCTTCACTCTTTCAACTCAGTCAGTACTGTGGGACATGAAGAACACGCCTACGCCAGATCACATGCTCAGGGACACACCACCATGAGTGCCTGCTGGTGCCCTAGCACTTTGCAATCTAACTCATTTTTCTGTCTATTAACATAGAAATGTTTGTATTTAACTCAGAAATGAAGCCTTGAGTAGTAGCAGTTAAATTCTGATCAATACTTCCCTTCATTCACATTACAGCAAACACAGAGTGAGGGAAGCCCTTTATAGCCACCAGTATAGAGCAAGGTAATTCTGAACCCAGGAATGAAGTACCTTGATCCCAGCACTTCTGCATTTGCCGACAGCATCTGGCACAGCAGCACGAGGAGGGTCAATCATAGACATCAGTCCTACAAAGCAGAGCTTGTCTACAGGAAAGTTCACCTCATCTGTATCAAACTGGAACCCTTCAGGGAACTGATCATCAGGCAGAGCCAAGTGACAGAATCCTGTAACACATCAAACCCACGTTAACTCTGCTCCTACGTATCAGGAGGCAAAGAGAGCGAACGCTTATTGCTTCTGCAAACAGCCACACAAGAATAACATGGCAGCGTCAGAAGTTTAGCTAGAGCTATTGAGGCAGGAGTCACACTCATACTCTGGTAACTAATAGCTGTTGCTAGGTGCCCAGACACAGCTTGGTTCACATGCAGTGGAGCAAATCTAATACCTCAGGGTGGGCCCCATGGAGACAGAAGGTCCCAAATGCTTAGCTTCATTTTGATCTGCCCAGAAGCTGGGCATGACAAGACCCCACAGGTTGCTTTTTAGATAAAAGGCTAAAGACAGGACTGTTCATACATAAATAGCTGAAGACCTTGACTCAACACTATGGTTACACTTCAGGGACAGAGTACAACCCTACACTTAATTTGTGGGGACTCTGCACATAAGCATGAGGGACAAATCTTTTCCAACTTATTAAGGCTGCTCTTTCCTTACCCAGCACTCTCTCCCCAAGGCCTCCCAACTCAAGGTAGGCATTCTGAAAAGCATCTTTCATTTCCTCATCCAGTGGTTGCTCTTTTCCATGAATAAGAATGGTGCTGCAGCGATCCAAGATCCTCTCTGGAGCTCCCTTCATCACCAGCAAGTAACGGGATTCTGATGTATTTGCATTTTTGTGGATAGACAGCTAGGGTGGAAGAAACACGACCATTTTCTAGACATGTACTGTGAAAAGTAGCGAGTGATCACCATCACTCAGTGTTTTGTGACTACAAAAGCTCAGGACAGTAAGAGATATTCTCCTCTAGTCTTCATTTAACTGCACTTTAAAGAAGTTTAAACTAAGGAATTACTATGCATTCCTTAACATTAACATATAGCCAAAGATGGTGGAATGGCCTTTTTTGTATCCAAGTTCTACCTGCTGAGGTCATTTCCCAGCCAAATTTTTTTCCCAGATTTGAGTTCTTCCATTCTCTGTGCACTGGTGCTGCACAGACAGGAAGCATGCCTGGTCTTTTCTCAGACACTGAGCTAACACTTTAGTGTCAGGGCAACTCCAGAAGCTCTTACACAGTGTAACTAAGTATGGTCCCCTAACTGAAACCTATAGTCTTGAGCAGTCTACAAGAAAGTAATGGCTAGGTAAGATTTTGGTACCAAAACAAGTTTCAAGGCACACTGCGTGCAAATTTACATAAGTGCTTCTCATAGTAGCTCTCCTCAAGAGAGCACATGCTTACCTGGTACTTGTTAGTAGAGTTAAATGGTATTTCCACCACTTTAGGATACCTTTCTCTCATTTCCTTGACAGAACCACAGCACAATTCAATGCATTTCAGAAGTGCAGACTCAGAAGCATCTCCTGCCACTGCTCTCTGAGGAAAAAGGCAACTATTAAAGCGTACATCCCAGCAGACTCACCATAGAAGATGGGATATTTTAAAATTCATCTCAGCCCAGCCCCAGCTTCTACATAACATAAGAGCAAAGAATAAATAATTCTATTATCTAGTACTGGCAAATACTGTATCTCTGAATGTCAGGCCTCCTAGCCTGAGACAGCAGCATTCTTCTGGTGCTTAAACCAAGAAGCCCTTTTAAAGGGCAGAGAAAGTCAGATAACCAGGTACAGTCAGAGATGAAAGGTAAACTTTGAGAAGAACAGCTGTATGTTGCTTGCCACAAGGAGCAAATGTGAGAAGACTGATGACATTCACACAGAAACACTTGTATGCACCCTCTCACCCCAATATAAAATCAGTTTAATCAGGCCTCTGGCAGAGAAGATTTAGTTTGCCTGTGCCTCCTCCCCTGTAAAGTTAGCACTGCTAGATTGTAGATAGGGGTTTCTCAGCCCTGGAGATCTTCACATGCTCAATGTCCTACTTGAGTTTCCTTTGCTGAAATTTAAACCAAGTATTTCTTGCCCTTCTGGTAAATGTCCATGAGAATTTTGTTTTCATTTTTGTACTGCTTTTTGGTATCTAAAGACCTTTCAAAACTCCTCCTTCCCAGGTCCTCCCTTAAGTGGAAAGAACTCCAGCTCTTTATCTTTGTTCTAAAAAACATGACCTGAAGTTATAGTCAGAGGAGTGCTATGGAAAAATAGTTTGTTCTGTCATTTCTATTGCCACAGGAGCAGAATGCCCTTGGGAAGAAGTTTACTAAGCAACATGACTAATGTTTGACAGATTATAAGCACTGTACAGTTAATTTCAGCCCTGGCTGGGGCACATTTGAGAAGCAGAAATCTGAATTGAAGTTATGCCGGCATTTGCACCAGTGCTAATCCAGCAAAAGCTTATAAAGCCAAGACTGGGCAGTAAGAATGAACTGGCTAAAGGCAAACAGTCTCCCACGACTGCTGCTCCCCCCAGCTCTGGTGTCGACTGCTCCCAGAACGGGGTGTTTGTAGCTTTTAAGTGTACAAATGCCAGAGATAGCGGTTCTTGGAAGAGCCAGATATTAGGACATGCCTAGGAAAGCTTTCAGATTTTTCCTAGCCCTGTCTGAAGTACGTGACCTCCCAAACAGATGGTAGATGCTAGTGGATGGCAGGGAATCCGTTGTGGGAACGCATCTTCCCAGTCCTATCTCCTCTGCCCATAGCACCTCTCCTGTGAGAGTGCTAAAATGCAGAGAAGATTAAGAATGACAGATACCTGTACTTTGCAGTTGCAGGATGTAATCTTACTATGTTAGGAGGGCAGTGGTGGGGCACAGGACAAACATTTCTTTTATGAACTCACCTTGAGAATAGGTACATTTTCCTGGTTGGCCTGAAACACAGCACGGTTGCAGAGACCTGCAACTCTGGACAGAGCAGTCCAAGTAGCTGAACTCTTGTCAAAAGAAGCACCTGAAAGCAGAGAAAGATTGTCAGAGCATCTCCCCACTCCCTAACTCACACACACACACACAAAAAAAAAAAGAATCACATAAGCCCCAAATCCCACAGGCTTAACAGCAAGAAGCCTTTACCTCAGAAACGGGAAACATTTAGAGCCTGCTAGTACACCACATATCTTTCATTCCTCCTCCTTTCCCAGATAATTGATAAGCAGCTCATTATTTTAAGACTCGAGGGTCAAATACTAACAGTGCAAGAAAGTAGCTCTGCTTTAAGATTTCAATAACAGCTGCATTCAGCAGCAGCAAGGCTGACAAAGCCAAGGAATTCCACACAGATAACTTTCCTTCAGAGGGGCTTGAGCAAGGGATGCTGGGTTCCACCTCCAGGTTGTCTCACTTTATCCATCACCCAGAAACTGGATGAAGTATCTCCCAAAGGAATAATGTTTAAACACAGATACTGCTTCTCCCATGCTGGCTCTTAAGCTGGTTTTAAGGGAGATGAACTGAGCAGACAGTTAACTGATAAGCTAATGTATTTTCCATAAAGTGAAATCTTCTAGGCTTACTTCTACTGCAGCCAAGCCAATCACTGCCAGGCTCAAACCAAGTGCTTCCAAGTAACACTTTATTTATAGCTTGTTACTTTGCACTAGTGTTAGAGACCGAGAACAGTAAAGCAGATTTTTAAAGTGGTTCAGACAAGCAAAATGTTTTTGAATGGTTAGGGACAGGGAGCATGGTGCAGCAGCACCACTGGGAAAAGTTTATGCTAATAACACGTTGCAAGAACAACATTTCACATGGTAGATGACAGCTAGGAAAGGAACTGTGTTTGGTAGGACTGAACAGTTCTGGAGAAGTACTTCTCTCATTGCACAGCACTCAAATTTCAGATTCTTATCAATATCTAGAAGAAACTTCCTGCTGGAGTGTCTTACAGTCACTTCACTCATTGCTACTGCTCTGCAAACACACCCAGGATGTTCTGGGAAAGCCCCTGTTCAAGGGCAGCCATCTAGTTCACCGTGAGAAATTTCCATCTATGTCCAGTCTCAAGCAATTTGTTACCACAGTCAACACTTTCCACACTTTCAGCAGACTTAAGATGGGGCAATTTAATCAGATACACTTTGGCAAGCATAATCAGATATTCTGAAGTACAGAACAGCAAATACCTCTACATACAGGACAAACTTAAGGGACTGAACCTTTAAGAGGCTCAAGTTCCAACAGAGCAATTTTGAGCAAAAAAAGTCTACGTGGAATTTGGAGATTAAACGGAACTGTGGTACAGTGCAAACTTTCTATGTGTCACCCCAATTATTTTAATGCTCATTGTAGAGCAGCATACATTACAAGTCCTTGAACTGTGAACTTCACTTGGACTAGGGCTAGAAACTCGGTTTCTTAGAAGTACAGGAAGCCCCAGTAAAAGCTGCTTTTTAAATGAGATGCCTCAAGCACAAAGAGATGGCCTTACCACTCTGGTTCTCCGTAGTATCAGCCTCATGAATCTGATTGTCAAACCACATGTGTGCAACCGTCATGCGATTCTGTGTCAGAGTGCCTGTTTTGTCAGAACAGATAGTGGATGTGGAGCCCAGGGTTTCCACAGCTTCCAGGTTCTTCACCAAGCAGTTTTTACGAGCCATACGCTTGGCTGTTAGTGTCAGACACACCTGGGAAACAAGGAAGACGATGACAGGTCAGATACATTTATGCACTAACACAGTGCCACCAAACTCACTGTGGTCATGGAATAACAACCAGTTTCCATGCCCTGTAGTGATTCCCTAACTCCATGCTCACCCTCCCAGTGCAAAATGAACAGCTATATTTAGGCCCAGCTGCTAGATTTAAATGACATGTCTTCCTTATCCCAAAACCTCCAGAAAGGACTCGCAAGGTTTCAGTCTCCTAGTTCTCAGTGCATTAGGAAGGAAATAACATGCCCTGGATTAACATTTTAGTTAAAGTTGCAGTTCCACTTATTTTGAGAGTTCCTATGATTAGAGAAGGAGGCCACATATGAGAAAGCTCCAAATAGCTCTGGTGATGGGGCTGCAACTTACTGGTGTAGGAAGCAACAAGCCCCAGCTACCCTTCCTCACCAGAGGCTCTTATCTGTTTGCAGCTCCGAGCTGTTCATTCCCCAGCTCAGTTGCTGCTCTGCTTCTTAAGGCCAGATGGACACCTCTAGCCCTGTCCACCACCACCCTCTAACACAGCTGTGTGCACCTAGATACCCCCACCGCTTCTTTGGGAAGCCAAACTTACAAGAATCTCTGCCAGGCGCCGTATCAAAAGCTGAGACTAGAGTGAAGTTTGCTGGATGCTCTGCCAGCCCTTAAGGGCTGGAATTCATAGGGATGTAAGAAACCTGAACAGTTTTAAACAGGAAGGCCTCTTCTTGCCACAGAAAAAAAGGCAAGTCCAGAACTCTTAGTCTGGCTCACTTCAATTCTTCACTGCCAAGCCACTGAAGCACATCTAACTTAGGAACCCATCTTCATTAGATAAACAGCTGCAGAACTTGACAATGGTTTGGGCAACTAGACTGACTACACTGAATTTATAAAATCTAACCCTACGCACTCACCATGTAAAGTACCTTCCATTACTTTACTGTTTATCTCTGCACACCGAGCATGAAACACTCCACTTCCTTAAGAACCATATATGTAACTCATTCAATTCCCCCCCCCTCCCCAGTTTCACTCACCGTGACTGTTGCAAGCAGCCCCTCAGGGACATTGGCAACAATGATCCCGATGAGGAAGATTACAGCCTCCAGCCACGTGTACTCAAGGATGAGTGAAAGGATAAAGAAGGTGACACCCAGGAACACAGCCACTCCAGTGATGAGGTGGATAAAGTGCTCAATCTCCATGGCAATTGGAGTTTTCCCCCCTTCCAGTCCAGATGCCAGACTGGCAATACGGCCCATCACAGTGCGATCCCCAGTGCTAATGACAACGCCACGGGCAGTGCCTAGGAGAGAGACAGGTTTTAGAAAACAAAACATAAGGAAAAGCTTTTTTACTTTGAGGTTAACAGAACACTAGAACAGGCTGCCTGGAGAGGTTGTGGAGGCTCCATCTCTGGAGATATTCAAAACCTGCCTGGATGTGTTCCTGTGCAAACTGCTCTAGGTGAGCCTGCCTTGGCAAGAAGTTGGACTAGACAATCACCAAAAGTCCCTTCCCACCCCTATCATTCTGTGATTCTGTACTATGGCACTATGCTCAAAGACAAACCACATAGCTGCTCTTCTAGGATGAATAAGAAAAATAAAAACACCAGCCAACCAGTTAGTGCTGTGGAGTTTTCTTCACCCATTGTACAGTATTGCAGTTAGAACAGGCAGACCCTTCGCTGGGAACTTCCAGCCTGCTCTTGCATGGTAGGAGTAGGCTACCAACTAATACATACCTTCCACACAGTTGGTGGAAAAGAAGGCAATGTTCCTGGTCTCCAGCGGGTTCTCATTGGAGAAGTCTGGAGACCTGGTCTGAGGCTCTGATTCACCAGTAAGTGAGGAGTTATCCACCTGCATGGAAGAGAGTACTTTGTCATACACAAGGAGGCCTTCAGCAATGAAAGCAGATAAAACACTAAGCACCACCCCTCTTCTCTTTCACTCCACTGCCCAATCACAGCAGGGAAGACATTCTTTGAAAACAGACTGATTTACTATCCTTCACAATGAAGTTTTCAGACAGCCTGTCACTGCTGTACCTTGCAACCATGTGCAGATATGATCCGAAGGTCAGCTGGAATTCTGTCGCCTCCTTTCACCTCCACTAGATCTCCAACTACAACACCTTCAGCATTTATGCTCATCTTCTCACCATTTCTGATTACAAGAGCTTGCTGAAAACAGAAAAGAAACCACCTGTGTCAAAAGCAACTCTTAAGAAGGGGTTTAAGAGATTCAAGTATGTTAAAATAGCTGTGCTATGGTTCTATAATGTTTCTACTTGTACCAAAATGTTGGTCTGATACATATGTTATTTAAGAAAAACAGCATTTTCGCTTTCTTGATATTGAAGTTCCTTGTTGCCAAGGTGACAATAAGATGGCTGATGCGATACAGGCTCTGACCATGAAGGAATCCAAGTTTTAGTGCTTATCACATCAGTTACTAAACTCCCTAGACTATCAAGAAATGTCTTATGAGTGGTGGAACTCACAGGGTGCCAGGAACTGACTTGGACTATTAGTACAGTTATTTGGAGCATTAAGAGGAAGGAGTCTCCTAGATCCCTCAACGTTAAGAACTAGTAACCCACAGTAACAGCTTGGCACAAGAGACATCTTGTCTGCTAAACGCCAGTTCACACCATTCAGAGCCAGACCTTTTGCAATTGAAGGCCATGTTTAAAAAACAGTTAATAACCCTGAGCAAGCTACAGCTTGGCAGATCTCAAGGAAATGTGGCATTCCATACCTGAGGCACCATGTTCTTGAAGGACTCCATGATCTTGGAACTTTTTGCTTCTTGGTAGTAAGAGAAACAGCCAGTAATGATAACCACAGCTGCCAACACAACACCCAGGTACAGCTACAAGGAACAGAGAAAATGAGTCAGATGATGATCTGCCCGAAAGGTTTCCAGTTCATCCAGATAAATTGCTTGATATTTAAGTGCCCCATTAACAAAGCACGGAGGTACTTGCAGACTCTGTACATTTTGTACACAAAGGCCATCCACAAGCTAGTGTTATTAACACAACATGAAGGAAGTCGGCTGTTCAGTTCATTACGTGGAAGCACTCCAAGATGTGTTAAGCTCACCCACTGAAGTTCCCGCGCTTATGGGAAAAGCTTCTGAGCTGAATGCTTAGAGGAAGTTAATTTGCTTTGAGCCAAACAGGCTGCTCAGTCTGCCTTTGAGGTAAAACAGACATTTTTACTTACATTATCATTGTTGGGCTCCTCCCCCATGACACTTTGTATGCCGTAAGCCAGAAAACATAGAATAGCACCGATCCACAACAGGAGCGAGAATCCTCCAAAGAGCTGCCGACAGAACTTGACCCATTCAGGAGTGGTGGGTGGGGGGGTGAGGGCATTTGGGCCATCACGAGCCAAGATCTCAGCTGCACGTGCAGTAGTCAAACCCTAGAAGAGAGGTTTCTTTTATAGGCATTGTGGCAAGACTGACTGGGGAAGGTAGCTCTGAACTCGGTCATCTTCTGCTCGAAAAAGCAGGCAGAGTCCCACCGCAACAATATGGGTAACAGATCTCCACAGATGCCAGGGCTCTGCAACACAAGTGAGGATTTGAAAGCTGAGTGCCAAAAGAGGAGTTACAGGATGCTGGATTCTACTTGAGGAGCCTGCAGGCCATGGGGCTACAAACACTGAAGAAGGGCACAACAAGAAGGCTACAGCAGTAGACTTTGAGCTCTGAGAAACAGCTCAGTGCAATCCATCAGTGCAATCTATCAAATTATGGAACAAGTGAAAGCTGGGGGCCATAAAGATCATGACACTTTGGATTGGCCTTCCAGGAAGTTCAGCTTTCAGAAGCCAAGGTCTTTGACAGAAACATGCAAATCTCTGCTGTTACAGAGTAAGAGCAGACTTGTATATGCAATCACGCAAAAACCACATTAAACAACTCACAAGAGCAAAGGTGCAAAAGAACTGCAGTACTTCTGCACTGGACTTTGAGGCTAGCTAGGACATTCACACACCTCTTACTATAAAAAGGGTAAAATTTTAACCACTGCTAGCCATCATTAAGCCTCTAGGCATGTGCTATCTCACTAGGCTACATTGGCAATATAACAAACATTTGCCTTTATTAAAAGCTCCTCAGGGGAAAAAAATAAATCCAAAATTCAACTTGACCTTGGAACAATTCAGAGGCAGATAACAGTGACTTCGTTAGAAACTAAGTCACTAAATTATTGCAGCCAGGCTGTACAGTGGGAGGATGAAGAGAAGTATTTGTGCACTCAGTTCCCCCAAATCCTGGGAAACTTAAGTGGAGGATGGGAGATGACCACAAAGGAAACAAAACAAAAAAAAGAAAAAAAATCAGACCACCCAGATATCCCTTTGTGAAGTGCTCTGAGCCAAGGCTGTTCTTTTTAAGATCACAGCAAGGAGGGAGGGAAAACAAATTCTACCTACCCGGCTCAAGTCTGTTCCATATTTGCGATGAAGTTCATCAAGGCTCAGCTTATGGTCATCCTGAAAGACAAGAAATTGTTAGCGGATGGAAGAGATCACAGTCCTCACAGGCTGATCAGCAAGAACTCGGCAATTCCACCCCAGGTTTCCTATCAGTAGGAGTTCAGTGAGATAGCAAAAATCGAGCTCATCTTCTCTGTGAAGAGAATCTCAGTCTCATTCCACAACTCAAAGCGGTCTCACCTTTAACATTCCTGTGACTATTTGGGTACAACATAACAGTTTTTTAAATAAAATCTGACTATATCTCAGTGCAGTCCTTATGCTCCCAGTAGATTCTGTGAAGCCTCAGTGGGTTGGTTTGGGTTTTTTTTTTTTTGCAGGGGTGAGGGAGGAAGGGAAATTAAAGAAGTTGGAAAGGAAGGTACAGAACATTAACCCTGTATTTTCACACAATTTTAAGTACAGCTGCCAGCTTTACTTTGTTTCTTTCCCCAAAGAGAGGAGGGAACAAATGCTTTAAGGTAGCATTACTACTGAACAAAAAATTGGAGCAAGCTTTAGTATTGCCTCTCCCTAATAGAGGGGCCAAAACCACGAGAGCCCAGACTCAAATCCACAGCACAAAACTAAAACCTGTATCAACATCAAAGAGAGCAGATTAAGCTGGCTGATGTGCATAAACAGATGTATAGCATCACCCAGCATCTACAGATGGGGATGGGAAACACTCCCGACTGCCTCAGAATACGATTAGATGGAATAATACTACTGAGGTCAGCCTGAGCTGAGGCCAGCAGTAAAAGGAGCTGTACAGACTCAAACTGGAATGAAAACAGCAGTCTCACCCACATGACAGGACAATAAAGGCTGAAATGCTGCTATCCAGGCAGTGCTTGCCTGGGTGAGGAAATGCAGCTACACTGTGCTACAGGTAAAGCAGGCAAGCAGAGACCTGGGTTCTGTGTCAAGTACCTTTTGAGAAGTGATGTTTTCAGGGCTATGTGGTCATCCTGATACTGAAACACTTGTAGCGTGTCTGGCTTGGAAACAGAGGGGACCAGACAGGAGATTGGTGCTTTCAGTCACACCATGCTGTCAGCACACCAGCTCTTTTCTCTTTTAGTGATACAAAAGACAGGGCTACGGGGCAGTATCCATGCCCTATACTCTTACCATTGAGACTTCCTTTTTAAGTTCATCCATGTCCCTCTCTTTCTTCCCCTTTTTCTTCTTTGTGCCATGCTCTGATGTAGCAGTGGGCTCATACTTGTCTCTTCCAGCCTGCAAGAGAAGCCACAGTACCATAAGAAACACTCAACTTCTACAGCAGTAGACATGAACTATGCACACGAGACTGCCAGGCAGACAAAATTATTATGGTTTATTAAAGTTATACCACTTCAATAGAAAAAATAATAATGAGCTACTGAGCAGACAAGTCTGCTCAACAGCATCCCTGATACAGATTACAGCTAAACATTGTGCAAGTCTAGCTAGGAGGAAAGCAAGCTACATGCTCTTCAGTCATTCTTCATGTGCGAGTCCTAGCTCCAGCTGAAAAGTGATGAGGAGCAGAAGAAACCAATTCCTGAGTGCATACGTATGCTCCCTTCAAGGCACTGACTCCTCCTCCCCCCTCAGTCTTCCACATCCTCTGGGCAAGGAGCAGCCTATCAACTGAAGATAAATAAGAGGTGGTATCTCTAACTGGTTGAATCTGGGGGATAAACTCCAACACTTTCATTCTCAGTTTGGCACTCCAGCTGGCTGGTTACGCAACAGAAATCTGCTTTCAATTTATGGCAGTTTGACCAGCAAGAATGGTATACAAAGCAGCAGTACACTTTCACAGATTCAATCTGTGCTTAGTCCTGCTTACACTTCACAGAACAGATGATAAACTTAAAGCCTCTTTACTCAGATGCATTTTCATTCACTTTCATTCTGGTTAATTCTACATGAAATCATGACAAGATCTAGATCTTGTCATGATGGGGTAAACAAGCACCTAGGGACAAAGACCTCATGACATACCACATATAACCATCATTTGAAAGACTAAAAAAAGTACTGAAGAGTTACACACAGAAATAGTTGTGTACTGCAAGAAGTTTGGACACCCCATAAGGTACAACAGACAGGCACCACTACAGCCTCACAGTGCAGTTCCTCCATTAAGTACTCCATGCATTTCCAGACTCTCACAAGCCTCCAATAGCAGCTTTCCCCTCCTTTCCCTCCCGTGTGGGACCTATTACATCCCTGCCAAGTTTCATGCAATGAGATTTTCAGCCAGTAAGATCCCCGCGAAGTATTTTGAGATGAAATAGCAGCTAGTGGCAAACCGTTAAACAAGATTAAGAAAAGGTTTCAAAGGTACCTCAAATTGCCAACTGAATTCCTGAGAGCAATCTGGACACAGAAACTATTGTTAGGATGCAAAAAATTGTCCTGTTGAACAGCAAGCACAGGAAATTTTTTATTTAATCCAATAGAAGTAGAAAGCAAAACCAAAAGTGAAACTACATGAGAAAAAAATAAAGGGAGAAAAATCATGACTTTTAGAGAAGAATCCAGTCACATCTACACAAGGATTTTTTTTCTTGCTCTGAGAAAGCTCTGCACACACCACTCTGCAGCCATATTCACACATTTCACATGCGCAGAAGCCCTCTCTTGCCCTGTTCAGTAAAGGCAAGAAGCAGTTTTTAGTAAGTGGAGCGAGGCAGAGCCTAAGCTGTTTGCCTCCTCTCCCTGGACACCAAACCACAGACTATCAGCATTCCTGGCATTCTCATCCCTTTACCTAAACTCATTTCACTTCTTAAAAAAAGGGAAAGCCTTGCATTCCTGCATCACAAGAATTTGCCATGGGGCAATTCACAAAAAGTCACCATGAAGCATCTCTCTCCTTCCATCTCTGAAGATAACAATTTTGACTTCTGCTAGAACTCCATCAGAAAAGCCCAAACACAGTCCTGCACAAAACGCATGCTTCCTGATTACTGTGTAAGACAAGAAATTATTTCTAACGAAGGTGAAGGAGCTGGTATCTTGACTAGCCATCCTTGACCTTCAGCTTCACTCCTTCCCTCCCAAAAAGCTTGGCAAGCTCTTTCAGGTGATCTAAAAACCTTACAGTTCTTTGAAACTTCTGTGAGAAGTACAGTTACTCAGCTTATCGGGGGCAGCAGCAAACAGCCCAAGAATATAAGAACCTTTAGCTCCTTCAGCTGCAGAGCCGACCTGCAAGTGGGCAAACAAGAAAAGGCTCACTGCCCTTGTTCAAGCATGATTTGCTTAAAAAACAAAACAAAAAACAAAATCAAAACCTGAACAAAAACCCCAGCAATCAGCTGTAGTTAGGACAAAGAGTGCATTGTGTTATTCATTTCTTTAAGCATTCAAGTGAGGAGCTCAGAGTTCCTCGGCTTAAGAAAAAAAAAAGAGAAGAGACAATACCTCCCCCTTCTGTTGCTTTAGTACCACATCCCACCTTTACAGAAAAGGTAAGTCAGTAGCACTGGTTTCAGCTCTTGCTATAGGATGATTTCATGCATAGTGAATTTCCTGCTCCATCACTCAAAATTGTCCTGCCCCCGTTCAGTGCCTTCAAGGCCATTGCCTCTCTTAGTGGAGAATGAGCCCAAATTGTTCAACAAAGTCTGAGGCTGGCTGGGCTGCCAGGGGACGAGGGGCTCATTCCACCCCTCCCTCAGCACTGTAGGATTTCCCTCCTCTCCCCTCCTTTTCCTGCCATACAATGAGAAGGCAGCCTACAGTACTCCAAATTCACATCTTAACGAAAATTAATCACATGGCCTAAACACAAAGGAAGGTCTGTCTCATCAGAAATGTCACCCCTGTTACTTGACTTTGCCTAGGAACTCTGACTCATCAAAACTACCACAGAAAAAAAAACCAACACAGCCCGTTTTTCCCCCCACCCCCCCCCATGCAAGATTTTTTTTCCATTGGCTTAAGCACAACATTTATACACACCAGTGTAATAAGTTTTATACAGCCCCCAGAAAACCCTATTGTCTTTCAGATACAGCTTATGCTTTTCCGCCTTGGACTAATTGAGCCATTCATGGCTGATGTTCTCAACACAAGCCATGATTGACCAGGAAACGGGAGGGGTGCAAATCAGCAGACAAACTCAGAAGTACCCTTATTCTAACAACACCTAATCCAAAAAGAAATATCAAGTAAGAGCCAAAATAAATTACGCAGTCTCTAGAGGCCTGGTCTGTTCTGGTACTTATGTCATTATAATCAACTGTGCAGAGAAAACAGAAAAGTTACTGTCCTGCTGCCTCATGAGACAGTCTTCAGTAAATATATTAACCAGATGAGTCATGATAAGGACCATGCCTATTGGATTGGAAACACCACTCCATGACCCTATGTAATCTTAGCAAGGGATGCAAATACCTCCCCTGGATCCTTCTTACTCCCTCCCTAAGCGCTGTGTTATATCTTGTATCTTTAATTGAAAGGCTAATCAACTGCATCAATTGAACAGACTCAGCATCTAGGACAGTACCAAGCAGTTTTTATTTAACAACTAGCAATTGCTCATTATTAGCAGGCTGCTGCTTCCCAAATTATGGGAAGGACAAGCTACCCAAACTTTGCAGGGGGTTTTCATCAACAGAGTCAAAATGGGACCACCCACACACCTTGACCCTTTATTAAGACAAGCATCTTTACTTCTCATGGAGCTGCTTGAAGACTCAAGACAACTGAGCAACTCTTTCTGGTTTTTCAGTGCTTTGCCAACTATGGAATGTCACCTCCTACACTTCTTTGCCTGGAACATTAGTGCACCTTTAACATCAATCCAGAAATCTCTAGTAGTTGTCAAACACAAAGATCAGAGGACTGAACACAGTCCTCCCCTAGAGGAGCTGGTAACTTCAGCTATCCCTTGAAAAGCCCTGGGTGAAGCATGACTTTCTTCAGTTTTCAGCAGGTCAGGATCCCATTGGGTTGCAGGATTGCAAACCACTAGTACAGACCACTTCAGAGACAGAGACCCTTCATCCTGTCACATCGTTTTGTGAAAACGTGTGATGACTAGGCACAGGGTTTTCTTTGGCAAAAGGAGTATCCTCTAGCCATAGTAATAAAAAGCAGGAATGAAAGAGACGGGGGAGGGAGAAGAGTAATATATTAAGATTTCTTAATCGCACCAGATAAGGATTGCTTTGATTTGCATAATTTCCCCTGAATTTGTCCATTATGCAACAAGCCTTCCTAGCTTCTGACAGGAAAAAACCCTTAACTGGGAATCAGGCATTAGTCCTGACCTCCAGAAGCCACTCAAAAGCACATATTAACAGCTATGCGCTACGCTAGTGTAGCAAGGGAGACAGAGTAAAACCCTCTGCTGTCTGCAGACGGCTTCCAGGCAACTATGAACAGAAATGAAATCCTGTCGGCTTTCTTCCACTACGCACACCCCCTTGGATAATCTGCTTTTTGGGCTGAACAGCATACTCGGGCAGCTCATGGCCCTCCCCTCGTCCTGTTACCATTTAAAGTAAAACAGACACTTGGCTTCTCCTCACAGCTGCAGAGACTAGGAACTTGTTCTCTCACACTTAATGCTCCTGCCTTCTCTTCCACGCCATGCTCCCGTGGAAAAGAGGTTTCTTTTTTGGGACCCTAACTCCAGACAAGCACACGGGGTTTGGTGTTGCAACCACACTCGCCTTTTTTACAGCCTTGCTCTCTCACATCCCCATTTTTTCAAGGAGTCCCCATTGACTCTCATGTGTTCTTACTGCTACCAGAAAGCCTGGGGCAGCCATACAATGTTGAATTATCTCCTGTCACTGCTTCAGTTGCGAGCCAATTGCTTTACTATCCATGCAACCTATGAAATCTGAAATACAAGCAGACAGACTGTTGTCTTCTTTCTAATGAAAGCTTTTGCATGTCCTATTAGCCCAGCCAAGGCAGCCCCTGAAGCCTCTTGCACATATACACAAAATCCAAGGTTTCATTGACGATTTAAAGCATCTAGAAGACTGCAACACCATCAAATACCGCCCCCTCAATGTTTTAGCTCTTTGATGACCTCTTCCTGCGCACGCTGCCTGTTGCCCACTGGACTGCAAAACATCACATTGGGCTGACACACATCAAAAACACTTCATTGATGAAGAAATATCACAAAAAAGGAAAGACCCCCAAACCCCCCACACACATTCTACCACCCACTTTTCCACGTAACCAGCCATGTTTTTGCAGGTCCCCGACTATTCATGCAGTTATGTCAACACTGCCACTGTTGCACCGTGTGGATGAGGACAATGCAAAGTCAAGTCAATGTTTGAACAGTGCTGGGGAAAGCACAGAACACCTGTAGGCAGGGACAACACTACCACCTCTGCGCCTCCAGGCCCCACGCCATCACGCCCTCCTCCATAGCCAGAGGGATTTGGGAATTTTCCAGGAACGAGTCTAGAAGAAGAGTAAATAAAAGTCTGCACACTTCCCAACTACACAAGATACACAAGGAAGTATTTGAAAGGGAAAAAAACCCCAAACATCAAAACAATATACCCCTGAAACAGGTCCTTACTCTTTCCAACATAAAATAAAACTAGAGCAACCCAAAAGGCATCTATGCTCCACATGTGGGCATTTGACCACACCACCCAACTCCAGAAAAAGGCTTCACTCCTGTTTTTTCAGAGCCTTCAGAGACTTCTCTTTAGTTAAAAGAAAAGACAAGATATGAATTAAGGATCTTGCCTCCTTATGGGCTGTAAGGTAGAAACAACGCTGGTTCGGGGCAAAATAACGCTGCATTCAGGGCCTCCTGGGAGGCGTTTATCACCCCAATTAAGAGGGCCGACATGTCAGAGTTAGGGGCGACCACCTCCCTCCTGACACCAACTCCCACCTCGCCCTCGCTCCTACCAATAGGCAAATTAGCCTTAATAAGCCTTAATAATCCAAACAACCTTCCTTCCCTTCCGGGCCCTCGTGTCTCAAGAAGTCTAAAGTACTCTTTAGGAGACCGGGGCGCAGCCCACACTCCGCAGTTCAGCTCCAAAAGGGCATCAGATAACACCAGCCCCGGGGGCTGCGGGCCCCACATGGGCCCGGGGCGGGGGAGGCGGGAAGAGGCCCCCTTTCGAGGTGGGGGGGGGACACTCGGCCTCAAAGCGGGAGAAGCTTTGGGCCACCATCTCCAGTCCTCCCGGACTCACCGGCACAGGCCGTCCCCTCCCGCCCCGTCCCACCGCGGCCATGTCGCGGCCGGCCACGCGTGGAGAGACGGCCGGCGCCTCTCTCCGCCCGTGGCCCGTCTGCTGCCGCCCCAGCCCGTTACTTCCTCTCCTGGCGGCGGCCGGAGCACGTTGCTCGGGGGCAGGCAGCACCGGCGCCGCCCTCCAACGGCCGTTACACACCCGCCCGCGGCCCAACTCGCACACGACGTGGCCGCCCCAGCCCGGCATCAGACAAAGCCGAGCCCCGCCTGCCCCCAGCCGGAGAGGGGAAGCGGGGAACCGGCCACGGCTCCGGCTCCTTGAATTTCCCACTCCCGGCCGCGCACCACCGCCTCAAGCCCATGCGCTTCGCCTCGTCCCCGTCCCCAGCGCTCACCCCCTTGCCCATGGTGCCGGGCGGCTGCGTGCGGGGTCAGGCGAACAGGGGGCGAGGAGCGGGACTCAAGCGGCGCCACGTGTCCCGGCCGGCGGCAGGTGCGGAACAATGGCAGCGCCCCGGCCGCTGCTCTCTTTCCTCCTCCTTCTTCCTCCTCCTCCTCCGCGGCTCGGCTCCTCTCCTTCGCTTCGCCTCACCTCGCCGCCGCCACACCGCCCCCTCCCCTCTTCTGCTCCCGCCCGGGTCGTTCCTCCCTGTCGCCGCAGCCACCCGCAGCTCGCAGAGCCGCCGGCNGGCAGTGGTGCCCGCGGGGCCTGCCCTCCCGAGTGCACCGTGGGGTTCACTCACCTCGGCTGCCCTTGTCGCGCCGCGCCGCGCCTGGGTCGGGGGAGGCGGGTCGGGGCGCGGGGTGGAGGGGGTTGTCCTCGGGCTACAGGGAAAGCTCCGCCCGCCCTCCCCCGGGGTGAGGCCGCCGGGGGGCGCCGGGCTGAGCCCCAGCGCCGCCGCCATGCCGAGCCGGGCCGCGCGTTCCCTTGGCTGCCCCCGCGTGGGGGGCGAAGGGGGGCATTTCTGCCGTCGTGACCGCTAGAAATCGCGGGGTGCCCCGTGGGTTTCCCGCGGGTCTTGTCGGCACTGCTCCCCCGCTCACAAGATCTCCGGAGGGGCCTTTCTAGCCGAACCTGAGCCTGTGCCACTGCGGGAAGAAGCGGCATTGGTGGGCTTGTGAGGGACAGACGTGGACTGTGAGGGGGACGTTGGTGGGCTGTGAGGGGCAGATGTGGGCTGTGAGGGGGACATTGGTGAGTAGTGAGGGACGTTGATGGGCTGTGAGGGACGGTGGGTTGTGAGGGGCTGGCGCAGGCTGTAAAGGGGCAGGTGTGGGTGGCATGGTGCCTGCGGTGCTTCAGACCTTCCGAAGCTAAAGCTCACTCCGTGCACTGGGAGATGCGCATATACTTGCCAGAAACTACTTTAAAGCTTGGCGGTCGCTATTCTTGGTGATCGAGGACTTGGTGAGGAGCTAAAGGGTGGCTTTCTCTGCCCTCTGCTGCTCAGGGAGCCTGGCTAGGGGACCATCATCCTCTTACACTTCGACGTCTGGGAAAGACTTGTGACTCTGTGTTTGATCACTTTGCTTTTTTACTTCTGTCTAGATGCACTGGCAAAGAAATTCAGCTCCTGCTCTTTTTCATTCCTGACAGCTTAGAAAAACCTCCTGGACTGTGTATGAGCTTGGAAATGAGAAAGCATTTCAATAGCCTCTTTCCCACAGGAGGTTTCACTTACTGAGGGTCCATAAATTAGCTGTGGGGGTGCTATGAATGTTCTTACTCCACATGCTTCCCTGGTAAGCAGGGGTTAAAACTCCCCTCATAGAGGAGAAATGAACTTAGGCTTTAAACAGCAGGCTCTGGGCTGCATAGGAAAGAGCATGGCCAGTAGGTTGAGGGAGGTCATTCTCCCCCTCTACTTAGCACTGGTGAGGCCACAACTGGAATACTGCATCCAGCTCCCCAGTTCAAGAGAGACAGGGAACTACTGGAGAGAGTCCAGTGTAGGGCAACAAAGATGATGAGGGATTGGAGCATCTCCCTTATGAGGAAAGGCTGAGAGAGCTGGGGCTCTTTAGCCTGGAGAAGGGAAGGCTGAGGGGAGACCTTACTAAATACTTAGAAGAATCTGAAGGGTGGGTTGAAGGAGGATGGAGCTGGACTCTCTTCAGTGGTTCCCAGTGACAAGATGAGGGGCAGTGGGCACAAGCTGGAACACAAGAAGTTTCATTCAAATATGAGGATAAACTTTCTGGTGAGGGTGCCAGAGCACTGGAACAGGCTGCCCAGGGAGGGTGTGGAGTCCCCTTCTCTGGAGACCTTCAAGCCCTGCCTGGATGCAGTCCTGAGTAATGTGCTCTGGGCAATCCTGCTTTGGCAGGGGAGTTGGACTAGGTGATCTCTACAGGTCCCTTCCAACTCTGACGATTCCAAGATTCCACGAAACATCCTGCACAAGAGCTTGCTTATCAAACTGTCACACACTCATGTATGTAAGGGGAAGGGATGCCATAACAACCTTTTCGGCCTTTTCAAAGGTGTTGGAGGCACCACACCATTGGTGGAGCATGGTCCTGTCACTGTGCCCGAGATCTTTGGATGAGCTTAGAGCTTAAAGCATAGAGCATTAGATGGATCTGGCCCCTGTGGACATGCAGGATGCCCTTTCTTTGCAATTCCAGCTGGATTTACAAGGGGCTCAACTTGCTCAGTACTGAAGTGCTACTGGGACTTGAAAGAGTGAACTTTTAAGTAAAAACCAGCAGTGAGATTAGATGCAATTTTAGATGGTAGGCCAGTATTTCAGAGGCAGGTTTTTCGTTTTCTGCATAAGCTCCATTTTATGCTTCTGATGGTCTTTATTGGATCTGGCACTGTGTTGACAGACTTGGGAGACTGAAACTTAGAGTTTACCTAGAAAATACGTGGCACCTGGGCAGCCGTCTCCCTTCCAAGCTACACTGTCTCGACCCTGAGGCAGCACTCTTATTTTGCTGTCATTACTCATCTTTGAGGTTTTCTTTTAAGACTTCCCATGAAAGGCCTCGCTCTTGCCAGTGGGTGGGGAGAAGGGGGTAGGCATTAGGAACTGGGTAGAAATTTTCAGAGCCTGAAGTCACCTATTCCTTTAATTTTCACTCCTTAACAGCATTTCACTGCTTAAGAGCAATCCACTGTACAAAACTTAGGTTTCTTTGAATGTGACAGTGAAACACCATCGATGTGACACTAAAAGAAGACCTCCAGAGAACTTCTGAGCTGCATTTCCACTGGAAGTGCCACTTAACCAGTGTTTGGCACACTATTGGTTTGAACTATCTTTTTGGCATTGGGATCATCGCCACTTTGCCATTTCTTCATGACATGAAACTTTAACATCCAACCATGGTGCTGTAAACCCAGACCTAGTGTCTCTTTCAGGAGAAAAATGCATCTCAGTTCTCTTACTGGCAGTGAATTAAACAGAGAGCAAATCCATACGGGTCAAAGGAAATTTTATTATGTGAAAACAGGCAGGGAGGGTAGAGTACTTGCATTCTCCTCCTGTAATAGGTATCAGAGAGATTAGCTTAAGAAAAATCATGAGAGCTGTTTTCAGTATCTACGAGCAATTACAAGCTCTTTTTGATACCCTGGCAGGGCAACCGGGAGAAGCAGAGATAAGATACAAGGGAACTTCACTCCTGCCAGTGGGTCAGATCCAAATCAGGTTTTAATACCTGAAAACACCTGCCCTTTGGCTTGTGTGTCCTCGTTCCGGGTGTAATAGTGAATCGTTATTTTGCAGATTTGCAGCAATGCATCGCTTTCCCCTTTGGACTGCTCACTGACTGTGGTGGTGGTTGTGGGCTGCTCCACAGCAGTTGAGTTCCAGGGGTAGGTAGCATGGGACGTTGTGATGAAATGAGAAGGGTGGGCTTAGATAAGCAGTGCAGGGTGTTATGTCAGTGCTTCTTGCTGCGGTCCCCGCACGGCCCTTCCGCTGCATTTTTTACTTCAAGAAGCTGAGAGTGCTTTACAGAAGGAATTTTTATTATGGCCACTTCAGGGGCGGGAAAACGAGTCACAGAGAGGGAAGGCAAGCACGCAGAAAAACTTTAGTACGTTCTAGTTAAAGAGTCCAAGGGTCTGACAGCCCTTTGCTCTTGCTGCTGGATACAACAGCTTCTGCTCAGGCATACTGCTGCTTCCAGTAACAGACTGCATGTAGCTCAACACGGAAAAGAAAATCTTTAGCCCTTCTGCAACTGCCACAGCCTAGGACAGCATTTGCTGGGAAAACTGGGATCCCAGCTGTGGATACTACCCAGAATAGGAAAGAATGTCGTCTCCTGCCTTTTTGTTTTCTTTCTGTGACACCTCCTGTGTACACCAGCGTTTTGTATGTGTCACAACAAGAGCCACGCTTTGGCCTTCACCTTGAAAACCACAGCAGCAGTTAGTATATACACAGTGGGGCAGATTGCCTGGGGACGGGACAGTGCCCTTCACAGCAGAGGCTCCCACTTACTCAGCAAAACAAAGAATGGGGCTAGGCCCAAATAAGCTATTTTCTGCCACCCACTTTTGCCTTATCTCAAGAGTCTCCAGAGGATGGGGTTACCTACAGCGAGCTAAAGCAGGTAACAGAAGTGGCAGCAGCACAGATGAAGTGAGTTGTGCTCTGCTGTGAGGTCTCTGTCGGTGTGGTTCAGAAAGGCGGTCAAAAGGGATTAATGCTTTTTGAAGGGTGACTCCCTTAAGAGGGGACGAGAGAAGACAAGGGGATTGTATGTTTCTATCGACCTTCCCTCTGTAATTATGGGTCTCACACCCCCTGCTGGCTTGTCCCCTGCCTTTAATGAGATCACTTTAAAAGATAACGCTGTGAGCCCATTAAATGCGGGGTGGAAACAATATATAACTATGGGGTGAGCAAAGATCAAGATCCACTACACCCGGTCAGGCTTAGCTAAGCTCCTTCCTGTGCTTTTTTCCTCCCCCTGGCTGAGGGATACAAACGTTTTGCGTTTTTGACAGTATTTTGGATTTTTTTCTGAAGCCTTTCACATCAGTCATTTGCATACTGTTGCAAAAACGACTCCTCAGAGGCCCTCTGAAAATTAGGGCACCAGCCTTTGCCGCTGCACATAAATGGCATTACCTTCCTTCAGAGCAATGGTGTTCCGGGCTGCAGAGGCGAAGGGCAGAAATACGCAGCATTCCCGTCATTTTGAGTGCCTCACTGTTATGCCTGTACAAAATTCCTGGGCACTTGGCACTTCCGTAGGTGGGAACTAAGGCTGCTCAGCCTTTCTCCATAGTAAGCTCAAAGTGGCCCAGCCCAAGAACTTAAAAACTGTGGATTTTTTGTATTTTACCAGAGAGGAGGTAGAGGATTACTAGAGTCATGTAGTGAATCAGGTCAACGTCTGGAATTGAGGAGAGCGTGGTTTCTGTCTGGCTGCTAGGAGACGCGGTTTTACTACTGGTTCATAAATCCCCCACAACTACTTGGAGGTGGAGGGGGGATGCTGTGAGAGCCTGAAAAGCAAAGCTGTCACCAACAGACTGAGAAACACTATTCGAGGATTTGCATGTCTTCAGGAAAAATGTTAAAGTCTTGCTCTGGACAAAGCCGTAAAATGCATTTAAGTGACACTTCTTTTTTAAAGGCCGTAATCATAATCTACAGTTCCATTTTTAGTTACCAATGCTGTTTTTAATTCACCCTTCTTTGCCAGTGAGTTATCTGGGAGATAAAGCAGCTTTGAAATCCCTAGACTCCCTGGAACCACGGTGTATCTGTGTGTGCACTTTGCCATGCCTGAGCAGATAAACCGAGTGCCATGTAAATTACGCCGTCTCTGCAAATTGCTTGAGCGCTATTGGCTGTATGGGAATTTATTTAAAAGAGCATAAGGTTGAGCAAAAAACCTCTGTGTGTACCCTCTTTTCTTTTCCTCCCATTTGCACCTGACGATACTCCATGGCAGTGAGGTGATTGCATCTAAGTGTACATACAAGCTGGTGAAAAATTCCAGATCTCTTTCTTTTTTGTTTTTTTTTTTTTTAATCCATAGTTCCACTGGTTTTTTTACCTAGCTGAGAAGGCCAATGGGTGTATTATGGATAAGGAAAAGGGATTTGAAGATTGTTGCTCTAGGGTGGAGATGGAGAGAGAAGAACATATGTGTCCTCTATTAGAAAAAGCTCTCTTTGACATTTTACTATGCTACAGATACGTTTGCAAGCGTATCAAAGATATCAATAACTTTCCATTAAAAAGTTTGCGTCAGAAAAGTAAGCTTTCAAAGACAAAGTCTTCAATGCTGAAGTCAGGATGTGCCAAGGTGCAACCTCTGCTCTCTCCACCTGTCTGCATGCACTGTGCTGCAGCCTTCAGTTACGAAGCGCTGCTGCACGCAGCATTTCAGGTGAAATGCTGCACAGTGAATGAGAGGGAGCCAGCTTTAATAGACTGATGCTTATCTTCACCTGCCATAATGCTTCTTTTCCCAAGATTAATGTTCTCTGACTTCGAGAGCCCTTTTCAGCAGGACAGCTGGAGGTGTTAGAGAGAGCAAAGCAGGCTGAGGGGGACCCTCTCTGGCTGCAGCCTCAGAGACTGAGGTCAGCACAGAGCTCAATGTCCTGCCTGTTGACCGGCTGCCAAGTAAGGGTGGTGGCAGGATCTTGAGACCTGTCTAGTGATGCTCCACCATGTTGACCATACCTTCTAATATCTGATCTGGCCTACAGGAGGCCATGCCTCACTTCGCCATACCTCATGCAACCAATAAGGGTACGAAAGCTGGGCGTTTCTGGTAGAAAAAGAGAGGATATGGCTAAAACTTTTTCATCTGAAATAGCCCAAATGTGCTGAGCTTTTAGGCAAGATACATAAGCTATCAAATTGACAGGGCACTGGGGGAGGACTGAGAATATTCTTCCCAGCATGACAGGGATGGATTTTCTGGAGGTGGCTGCTTCTGTTCCCGTACAAGTGATTACTTTAATACAATAAAAAATGAAAAATATGAGTTTGGGCACCTACAGCCTTAAATAGCCACGTCTTTAATTTTCATTTAAGTCTGCATCCATCAATAAAATATTTGATACTGTTCACTAGACAACTGAGTTCTGCACAAGATGTTCAATCTGGCCCTGGTTCATCAAAACACTTAAGTGCTTTGCTGAATCAGGGACTTGCTTCTCATTAGAGGAGAGAGCATGGTGCAACCTTACCTCACTGTGTGGGCTCTCTTGGCAAATGCTGGGCACAGTAATAGGTTATGGATTAGGACCCTGCTCTTAAGGTCCAGACTCTCACTCTGGGTCTTCTACCAGACACATTTTCAACTGGTAGTTATCCAGCTGGCATGGGAGTGTTTGAGCTCTGGGAATGAAGTAGTTGTTGTTTAGAAGTGGTACTGATTTCTTGGGTTTCTTTTCACCCCGAACCAGAGAAGTTCTTCTATACAGCCTCAGGATTATAGAGAAAAGTTTGGAAGTGTTGGGTTCTGAAGTGGACTGAGCCATTGTGCAGGTTCATTTTGGGGATAATCCAGCCCCCATGAAGATTTTTGCAAAAAGCTACAAAATCAGGTGTTGTGGTAAGCGCTACAGAGTAGACATAGGAGACCCTCTATGTAATTGTCTAAAAAGCAGCATGTGGTAAAGAGGAAACTAAAAATAAGAAAGGCATATCCCCCAGGTACATTCAAAGCATGTCTTACTGAGGAAGAGTGTAATCTCATCATTTGGGAGTCTAGGGCTGTTTCTGGCTGTCCCTGGATACACCCTAGATGTCCCTGGATGTCCCAAAACATCTGTCAGCACCAGGAGGACAAAAGCTTTGCCTCATTGCCATAATCCCCTGGACCTTCCTCTCACTGCCCTGGCACTTCCCATCTCTCCTAGCAGCTGTTGGCTCAAGTGCTGTGGACAAACACTGTGAAACAGGTTGAAGAACCAATCCCACTCAAAACAAACATGCAGAAAGCATCCCCCATTTTTTTGTCCTTGGAGACTTTTATTCAGAGATCTGTTCTCACATCAGGTTTGCACAAACAGCATTGCCAGCACAAGGCAGCATTGCCATAAACTGGCATTGCCACCACAGCATGGGAGGCAGGAGCACCCATATTTGCTGGTAAGCAGAGTTCCTATATGGGCCCCACAG
Organism: Nycticryphes semicollaris; assembly: GCA_013400055.1. Taxonomy (NCBI): domain Eukaryota; kingdom Metazoa; phylum Chordata; class Aves; order Charadriiformes; family Rostratulidae; genus Nycticryphes; species Nycticryphes semicollaris. The sequence continues at coordinate 362,617 of VXBJ01004556.1, read as the reverse complement.
TTTACAATGCCCAAAGGTTTCACAACTGTTCAGAAAAGCATCCTGCCTACCTGGAAATAGTGAGGAAATGCTCTTGTCACCGTGAGGCACAGAGGCAGGGCCTCAAGTAAGATGCTTCTGGGGTCCTGCAGAATGACAGAGCTGGGAAAGGAGCTAGGAAACACCCTAATCTCACTCCAGTTCAGATTTGGGACTGTCTGAGTATGGTGTAAATCCCTGATGCTCAGAAGTACTCTTGTCTCCTGGAGTTTACATGCAGAGAAATTGCTTGTCATCTTAGCTGAGATGCACAAGGAGTCTAGGAAAGAGCAAGGATGTCAGCTATACCAGCTGCAGCCAGCCCTTCTGGTGGCCAGAAAATGCAGGCTCACATTAGATCTCCTAAATCGTGTTTGTAGAGGGAGTTTTATACCCTGGGAAACATGAAGTCCATACACATGATTTGTGTTTATATACGGGGCTATTTCAGGACAATGCAATGGCTGGGGGAAAGGATGATTGAAAAAACGGTTTGAAAGTGACAGGACAGCTCCATAAAATCCTCCACTGCCCGAGACAGAAAGCCAGCAAAAATAAGCTTCACCAACAAATACAATTCATTCCAGCTCTTGCGGTGGGGAGATAAAACAAGAAAACTGCCAGAACAGTGGGTTACAGTTCATGGCGCGAGTGCATCAGTATCATTATAGCCTTGAGATGAGCAGTTACCCTTAGCAAGAAATGCACATTCAGCAGCAAAATTGTTCTATGCAGATGGGCTGTAGCCCAAGGATGCATTGTATTCCCAGAGCGTTCACTGCCCAGAGCAACTCAAATAGGCACGAGTAAGCAAAGTACTGACCAGCTATGGATTTTTGCTTTAAGTTCACAAGTCCTCCAGAACTGCCACACAATTTTGATTCAGTAACAAGTTCAGTTTGCAGAGCACCTTTCTCTTAAAAGATTTCAAAACCTACCTGTTTGCCTTGGTCACTGTTCTGGGGCAAAAGAAAAGAGCTGCTTATCAACACTGTGTAATATTGCCTAATGGAAAAAAAGTAAAGAAATTAATTACAAGAAGAGGATTGATGGGAGAGAGACAACTCAGGTAACAGGCATAGTTGATAAGGTTGCAGGCTTTCACAGAAATGTAATTTAAAAAGTTTTATGTCTATGTATTCAGAATCCAAGTGAGAGCCTAAAAAACAGCCTTGACCACCAGTAACTGAGATCTTGAGAAGGCTTCCTTTCCATGGTGGAGAGATGTAGCGTCTCTTTAAAGGCAAACACTTAGGAACCTATTCTGTCCTTTGTCACAAGAGTGCAGCTTAACTCCCTCTCCTTCCCTGGAATTACTTGGGGTTTCTGGTGTCCCCAAGGACAAGTGCTAGCCCAGAGATTTTTCCAGCAGTTTCACACAAATAAATGCATATATGTTTGCTTCATTTTCCAGATAAACTGGGGATGACTACTTGCTGCAAGGAGAAAGACAAGATGTAGTTTCCCTACAGTTTTAGAAAGAACCTGCATAAAGCTGCAGTTTCACCTGTACTGTGGATGAAGTTCGTTAGACCTTAGATAATTAGAGTGAAGTCCTAGCAGGTGTTGTCTGTATTGCTTCTTGTTCTGCATGAAGACCAGAGAACACAGAGGCTCTCTTACTTCAATCAGCTTCAACATGCGTTGCCAAGAAAGGGTTTGAATGGGCATGGACATGCAATACACTCACAGAAGCATGTCTGTATGCTGCCAGCCTTGCACCCCTGCACGACCCTGTGCTGAGCATGGCCACAGGCAGACCACAGCAGCAAGAAGCTCATCATCTTTCCAAAAGTTAGTGCAGAGCAGCAGTGGCGCAGACTCAAACCAGGGAAGGATCTGCGTTGTCTCCTCCAGGCATGCAAGTCACACAGTCCTTGTTGGCAGGGCAGAGCCAGCCACTGAGGAAAAGCTCTGGGGAAGATCCTGCTCCCTTTCTTCCTCCACCTTCTCTAACCCTGGGGCTCTGCAGGCCAAGGGCATTTGCAACCCTGCTCTGAGGTGGCCAAAAGGCTGCTCTGAGTTATCTGTCCCAGTGTGCTTCTAAGTTATAACTTTTGGCCGGCCCCAGGCACTTCCCTGTACCAGCAAGGCACCTTGGCAGTCCTTCCGTGCTGCTGAGGGGAACAGCATGGCAGGTCCTTTCTTCCCAGTGCGGGCTGCCCATCTCCACCCCATTGTACCGGGCAGACTATCGTGCAGCCGTCACACTCCTGGGCAGCGCTTCTGGCTGCTCTAGATAAAAGAGTTGCACATCAACCAGAGGCTGTGATCAGCTCTGTCTGAGGGATTATACCCAGATTAAGAAAACGTGGACCTGGGTTTAATCAAATTAACAAAAGCCTGAAGGATCAGCTGGCAGCCAAGAGCAGCGCCGGCTGTGTGTGTGGGCACAAGTTATTGCTGGGGAAGATCGTGTGGATTTAATAATGCATCAATTCCCTCGGCTGCCCAGGGCAATGCCTACTGAGGGGAGGATGCTGTCCATTTGCCATGAGTAAGAAGAGGTGCCCATGGTACACCCTTCTGAGAGCTCGCTTGTGCTCTCATAGCTGCTTAGTTGCACTTGCACTAGCCACTTGTGAATTTACCCATCTGACAAACTATCTCCCACGTGTAGTCCCACACTAAGAGCTATTACACCACACATTGTGCCATTATCTACATTGTACAGGAGAGAGAAAGAAACACAGCAGAGGGGGGCAAGGGCAGGATTTGTGGTTTTTTATACTCGCTAGAAAGCACATCTCCACCAAACTGAGTGAGGCGAATGACCGCAGAAGACCCCATGTTTCTCCAGTACCTCTGGCCCTACTCAGAGACCTAAGCTTTTGAATAAGCCAAAGTCAGGGGCAGTGAATTGCACCAAAATTTGTTTTGCCTGAGCTTCTTGCAGTTTTCATGGTAGAGGTAAGATCTGCTTGGGAACCCAGTTCCAGGTTAACCTGAAAGCCCAGCCTCTGCTTAGGTGGATACCAGCTCTTTACCAGGATACTAATGGTTCTTTCCAATGTTTTAACTGGTTTGGGGCAAAGCACAACTTTACTTTCATGTAACACGTACCTGTATCAGGGCTATAATGAAATTTTATCAGTGCTTGACATTGTGGTAAATCTGCTGATTTGTAGCTTGGGTTTTTCCCGATGAAGGGCAAGGTGTTTTGCTCCCGGCGCTTTCTTGTCACCCTCTTTGTTCTTTCCCACAGGCTGCTGAAAAAGTAGTGCTTCTCAGGGCCATAGCATTAACATCTAGCACTCCAAATGGCAATTACACTGGAGACAGTAGACCAGGGGAGCAGCTTTGAGGAATAGCATGTCCCAGGAGATCGTGCTTCGCTTCTCCAATGACATAGTGCACAGGTATTTGCCAAGTACATGCAGCCCAGCAGCCCAGCTCCCTATCCCCCAGTGTGGTTTGTTTTGGGTTGGTTTTTTTTATGATTATATAGTGTTTAGATACGTTTAGACCTTGGCTTGCCAGCACATAGCTATTGTCTGCATGGGCATGTCCTCAAGAAACAATGCAGAAAGCCCATTGTGGTTAGTGATAGACCCGAGCTGTATAATTGAGATCCACCCTTAAGCCTCAAGATGTTCTGATCTAATGTTCAAATCCAGCAGATTCCAATGCTGCAGATAAAAGCAAAAAACACCAGACCCAGCATTTCCAAAGCTGAATTTTCCCAGTTCCAAAGAGCCTGAGGATTTTATTTTGGATTGAGAGCTCAGTGTCAGAGTTCAGATCTTGTCCCATGCATCAGTGTTCGTGAGGACTGCTGGATGTGCTAGCTTGTTTCAAGCCTGGTCTTTAGTTACACTGAAAATGTTTAGTTGGGAGAGGCTAATCATGAGTTGAGTCAATACCTGGGAAAATTAATTTTAAGGCAGGTCTGTAAAAGTATCTCTTTTTTGGTGCCAGAATAGCAATATTGTTAAGGAACATCTTTTTTCCCCGCCGCCCTTTTTTTGGCAGAGAAGTTGAAATTTCCATAATGGCAAAAAACTTAGTGCAAATGCTGTTGAAAACACGTATAACTCTTTTTGCCAATATATAGTCATTTTTGTTTCACTTATCAAAATCAGCCAAACCAACAGAGCTCTCTTGTGACAGTAAAAGCAGTACTCCTGTGGGGATAGTTCGTCTGGAATACTTACCCCTGGAAATGTTAAGGATAAGACCTTGCTGAAGTAAAGTTGTATAAATATATATATGTTGCAAAGAGCTAGCGAGGAAAACAACCTGACTCATCTCCAGTCTATACCAATGGACAGGTGAGAAAGCTGTGCCTTACTTCCAGTTGCTACATTAAACAGTGGGAACTTCCTCTCTGTTATTTATGCCCTGATGAGTAGGAAGATGGTGGTAACAAACACTACCAGCCTTGTCTTCATTCTTAGCAGCTTATTACCCTCACGGTGTGCACTCAAGCCTGCCCAAGGGCATTGCCAAACTCACCAGACGGCCTCCCTGAGGTATGTTCTGAAGAGCTAATGTGCGTCACGCCCATGCAATCCTCTTTTCCTGCATCTCCAGGCAAGGGCACGCACCGCCCATAAAAGCATGCAAATAATTCCATAAGTATTGTACCAACGCGTAAAAGAAAGTATTTCCTTGCCCTGAGGTCGTCACTAGCAATGGAGAGATGGAAAAGAGCAGGGAAGAAGTGGAGGGGGTCAGCTCTTCTGTAGCTGAAATAATGGGTCTGGAGCTGGAACAAGCTGGGTGATGGGAAAGGCAAAACCTTCATGCTGGCCAGCAGTGCCAGGTAGTGGAGCAGTGGAGCAGTGGAGCAGGGCTCCCCTCCTGGCTCAGTGCACCCTGAGTTGATCAGCTGTGGTGGCCCTTGTCAGGGTTCAGGGTGCTGCTGATCCAGTAGGACCAGGGTGGCTCAGGTGCTGCACCCGGCCAGGACTTGCCACCCAGTCTGAGCTAGCTTAGCTCTCTTGGCCATCACAGGAGACTTCACCTGGGCAATGGATAGCTGGTCTTGGCCAAGGCCATCAGCTTAGAGCTAAGAGAAATATGTCTTCTGGGCCTGACTTTGTGCCCAGGGAAGTGTCAGAAACATGTTTTTTCAGCTGTGTGACCAAAGGAGCTGCAGTAGGCACAGAGGGAACTGCTTGCAAGTAGTTGATGCTCTGCTGGCTGACCTTTAGAGGCTGGAGCTATTGTAGAAAGGGCCTCTCACATTTTACAGATATTTTCAAATCTTGACTAATAGCTTGAGCAAATATCCTTTTCCTCTTCCTTCATTTTTGGGGCAACATTTCCCAGGTATACTTCCAGACTCAAAACACAGGCTTCCTGATGCAAGCTAAGTGTATTGAGCAAGAAGCTGGCACTACTAAGTCGGAGTGGTACCATCTTCTCCCGGAGAACCACAGTGCAGGAAACAGGTTTTGCAAACCTAATCAACTAGCCCTACAGGAAGTTATGAGACCACCTCCCCTCAAGCCAAAGCACTGGGTGCTTAAACAACAAATTGCAAATTGAGATGTTGATTAATAGGAAAACAGCCTTTTAAATCTATATTGGCCAATGCAGTTCAAAAGGGAGGTTTATTGTTCTAAGTGTATATACTATAAATAAGGGGGTTGTTTGATGTTCTGAGAATTGCGCAACAAACCGTTTCATGCAATCTTTCAAGAAATGCCTTTAGCATGAGTGTGGTGGATGGTTCTCTGAGGTATTGGGTTTCATGAATATACTGAGGCTTCTGAGAGAGCTTCCACCCTAAGAAAGATGGATCTGTCATGTTGGGTTTTCTGCCTCTCCCTGGTGACAGACTGATAAAAGGGCAAAACACCCTGAGAACTAGGAGGAAAAAAATAGAAAAGGGAAAAAAATAAAGGATTGTTTGGGTAAAAGAGGATGGGAGATTTGTTTACTACTCTTCCAAATAGGGAGTTTGCTCTACATTTCAGTTTTGGAAATACTTTTTGTCTGGATTGCCAACACAGGCAGCAGCATATTGGGAACTGGCTAGATTCTAACACCTCTGCCTGAGTCTCCTATAGCAAAACATGGGTGCCTTTGTGATCCGTGGCCATTGAGCAATCCTGAAATCAGCTCCTAAGGTGGTGAAAAATAATCACAGCACAACAAGCACCACTGTATGATCAGAGATGAGCACTCCAGGCTGGGTGCCGTGAGGCAGCTGTGGCAAGCTGGAGGGCAGCAGAAAGATGTCAGCTCCCCTTCTTCACCTGAAGGTCTTCAGGACTGCAGAGGGACCTGGGCATATCTGGTGTTCCACCTTATGCTGTTAATTTTTTAAATGTTCACTCTCCTGTTGTGCCATGTACAGCCTCATGTCCTCTGCCCAGGACCAGTGATTGCAAAAGGTCTCTCACAGATGCAAGACCATTAGGTCAGAGAAGGCTGAGGTGGAAAACAACCATGCAAGTGGATGCAGGCTACACCTCTGGTTCCTGCTGGCAAGTAGTGCTTGTGCCTCTGTTGATGCAGGATTTATTTTGTTTGTTTGATGTGGTTGGGGCAGGAAAGCCAAGCTTCTTGCTGTCAGTCCACCCAAGTTAATGTGTATGAACTGGGTCACTGCCACTATAAAAGGGAATGCCTTGAAGGAGTATTGTAGTGTAATAAAAGAGGTAATCAAAGTACTGCACCTAATTCTGTGCTTAGCACTGTGTAGCTGAGATGTTACTCACTCTCACTAGACCTTTACACCAGTCTGATTGTGAGACTAGATTTCTACCTTAAAGCTCAAAGAGAAAGAAAAATTTGATCTAAAACGTAGGGTTTAGAGCTGAATCATAAAGATTAAGCTGTAAGCTCCACTGCAGAGGCATCACCCGAGTTCTAGCCATACTTAAGGCTAAAACACGATGTACTAGTTGGTGAGTATTCACCACAAAGCCTAGGAAACTCCAGCTACAATCTCAGTGGAAACTGTAGTTCCCCATGGGGCTACACACTTGTACAAAAGGTGCCCCCATACTTTCTCCTACAGTGGGGATGTCTCTGTCTCTTGTCACCCAGTCCCACACAGCTGAATGAAGGGGAAGCTGACCAAATGCATACCTCAAAAGCCATCTTCCAAGGAAAAAGGCTGTGGGCTGTACCCAGTTGCCTCACCAATTAGCATATGCTGGTCTAACTCATGTATTGCTTTGAGCCAGGATGAAGGATACCTACCCCACCCTGCCTGAACTACAGAAACTTTTAAGAACTAATGGGAGGTAGCATAACAGCAGAGGCTGTGGGTACTTATTGGACTAGCAGCCCTTAAAAACTTGAAAATATTTTCCCAATGCTTACCATAAATCATCCTTACTATAAATCAAGCCAGGCCTGCCTTGCCTCTGTGGACATGGAGAATAATGCATTGTAACTTATACAAATGGACAGGTTCTCTGGTTTCTCCCCAGTTGTTATGTCAGCAGGAAAACACCCCAGACTTTGTCATGTGTTCCTCAGAGGCTGTCTTTTCTGAGCCCTCTGCCCAGCTTGCTGCTTCCTCTTAAAGTTTTTGCTCACCTCTCTGGTGTTTAACCCAATATAACGCAAACCTGGTCTGGATTCTGACCCAAACATAAAATTCCCCGTGGCCCTACGTGATGTACAATTTTCCCGTCAAGGGAATAGAAACAAAACCGAAACATAGGTCCCATCCATCTATGAGGATACTTGTCCCTGGGTCATAACTTAATGTGGTCTTTTTGAAAAAGACTGAACCAAAATCCCATCTTTAGCCATCTTCAAACTCTGGATAAGCTTACACTTCAAATGAGCTCAAAGGCCCATAAGCAGAGCCCGACCCACATTAATGCCTGAGCAAAATATTAATAATGCAGGAGAAGGAGAAACCTGGGACACCCAGCTTGATTTACCAAAAAGGCCATGCCCATGGATTGAGTTGCAGGTCTTAACACTGAGGCTTGCACGACCCCTCTGTGGTGGCAAGGCTGAGGAGCCTTTGCAGGTGGCTTTCCTTATCGCTGTCCCACAAGCGCGGGCAGCAGAAGGCACGGTGTGTGTTACTGATCTGGATTTCATGCACACCTACATGTGGTAACCAGAGAAGCCGTGGCAAAGCCCTGAGGAAGGCAAGCTGAAATCGATCCAAGAAACGTGTAGTCCATCGGCTATCCTGTTGCAAATCCCACCAAGAGGATGTCAGTACAGCAGTATCAGACATTATTGAAGAGCAGGCATTTCATGTTTTATGAATATAAAAATAAAAACAAATGCCAACCCACCAAATCTGCAGCTTACGTGTGTGTCCCTGTCCCAGCACTGAGGATCTGAGAGAACACGTGTAGGAAAGTGGTGATGAGAGAGCTAAATCTCATGGGTATCTGCTTGACCTCTGAAACTTAACAGCTAGGAAGAAGACTGGCGCATCTGGAGTGCCAGGCGATACACAGAGCAGGACACTTCTCTCAAGACAACAGCCTGGGTCTTGACTACGCAGGAGCTCTGCCTGGCACGACTGCATCTGCGGATTTCCCTCTCAGGAAGGGGAGGAAGGAGTTAACAGTCATACAGCTACCTCCTACAGCCTGAAGGCACTGTACCTGCCTTGACAGAGAGGAGGGGTGGATTGATGTGGCCGATGTGTACACAGGGAAAGGGAGGGTTGCAGGGTGATATCCCAGTGCTCTCAGGTGAGCACACAGCAGCACTGGTGCAGCTGAGTTTTGTACCAGTGCAGCAAAGCCACCCCAGGTCTCAAGGCAAAGCAGGCAATGCTCAGAGAAAGCTGTACCTGTCAGGCACTGTGCTTCTGGAAGTTTGTGTCCTTCAAACACACACACACACACACCCCCAACGGCAAAGCTGGCAAGGGCCACAGAGCCACCAGCAACACTTGCAGCCCTGCACCTGCCCCAGGAGCTCGGGTACCTGGTGCTTCACCCAGCATGGAGGTGGCTGCATCAGCACCTAACAATGTCCTCAGAAGGCTTCTGGTCAGCCTGGCACATCCCCACATGCTCAGGGCTCACTTCCCTTCTCTGGAGCTGGGGATGCCTCAAACCTTGTGCAAAGGGTGTGAAATCCACATCTCTGGCATTCATCTGCCTCTCTCACCATATTACAGGGCTGGCAGGAGAAGTGCTCCCAGTTCTGGGGCCGATCTCTAATTCCCAGTGCCTCTCAGTTGTGTCCTATTAATCTGAAAAAGGCACAGTGCTTGGGAAGATTCTGCTGCTAGGGCTGCTCTGGTGCTTCTGGGATCCATTCCACACATGACCTTGCCTGGGAAGGGGAAGGTGGACCCTGATTAGTGATCTGACATGGTGTGATAGGTTGGGGAGGTTGCCCCTCGTGCTTGCTGGTGTTGGGATTTCACTGAGGGGCTGCTCTGTTTGTAACAACCAGTGCTGGCAGAACTGCTCTGGAAGCTGTGGTTTTCCACTTGCAGGTTGCAGGGGCTATGTCCTCTCAAACCACATCTCTTGTCCTCTTCACAACACAGTATCACAATGACATGAGAAACAGATAAGGTTGACCCTCCTAAGGTCCTTCACCTGGGTAACCTGGAAAGCAATACCTAGATGACAACTCCTGCTACTGAGATGGGATCTTTCCATTTGATTTCTGCTGGACTTGTTCCCTTTCTCCTCTGCCTTACCTGTTCTCTGCCTCTTCAAGAGGCAAGAGTTAATGTCCTTAGTCTCCCTGAGTCGGGCAAATACCCAGCTGAGCATAGAGAGGGAGAAAGGACAAGGAATTGTTAGCAACCTCAGAGTAATGTGTGAGAAATTGTGGGCTGTTTCCATTGCTCAGCTCCATCACAGAGACTTGGACTGGATCGACACTGTGTCCCCACTTGTAAAAGAGAGATAATCAGTCTTCCCAAATCTGTTGCTGGGAGAAAGTTTGTTATTGCTCATTAAGCCCTTTGAGGTTGTTAAAGGGCAGAGTAGCTGGCTGAATGATGTGAGGCTATCACCCGGCTGGAAGGCACTATGCAACTTGAAATACAACAGCCCTTTGCAGGGGGGAGGATCATCAATTCCACAGGGCACCAAATAAACCAGAGAAGGTGAAAAAACAAAGGGGCAGCTGAAGTTTCAAGTCTCTTTCCCCTCATCCCCTGCCTTCTCCCTCCCACCTTTGCCATGCCAACATAATAATGGTGTGACAGCCCGCTCCATCACCATTCAGGGCAAAATCAGCATGGGGTTATGCTGCACCAGGTCCTGCTGCCCACAGACCCTGTCTCTCCTTCATGTCTGTTCCTCTTCCTTGGTCGGTAGATGGATGGCCTCTCCCCTGGGAAAACAAAAAGGAATGGTGATGGAGGGGGAAGGCAGGATTGGAGGAATGTGGGGGAATGGAGGGTTGCAGTGTGGAGTGGGATGGAGAAACTGGAGCTGAGCAAAAGGAGAAAGTGGAGATCCTGGGGTAAAATAAGGGTGGGGAAAAAAGAGCACACAGACACCCTTGCAAATGAAAGGCAATGGGTGAGAGCATGGAGGAGGGTCTGGTGATGGGAGCTGACGCTGCACGTGGACTTCCTGGCAAGTGGGAAGATACAGCAGAGATGAGAGGTCACATAGAGCCTCCTTCCCGGCACATGCATCTCTGGGCAGGTGCTTAGCACTCGCAGGAGGCAGCGCTGTTGAACACATTTAGCAATCATCTTCACCTGCCACCACTGGAGAATACTTTTGGGGGCAGACCAGCGATGCACAAAAGTAACACTGCTTTTATTTGACATAAGCAGTGCCCACCTCACCGAGCCTCGGCTCTGACTGTTTGCCTTCCTCGCTACAGGGTGGCAATCAGTCACACAGTGGTCACCCAACTTGTTCTACTGCTTTGGTTGGACATCATTGAACAGTTACAGGAGCCTGGATAGTTCCTGTGGGGGTGAAGACAAGGAAAACAAGGCTCTATTTAAAAGTGTTACCAGTGTAACCATTTTGGAAGGGGGGCTAGGAAGAGGAGGGAAGAGAGCACTTTGTCAGAGCAGCAACAACCCAAGTGCAGGTAGAGTTACACTGCAAAAGAACGCTTTTACTAGGAAAGCTTATTTCACTTGGAAATTCCTGCAAACAATGTCAACAACTGCCATGTATGGAGAAATATGTATATAAGAGCCTGGTTATGTACCAAGGTCGCTCTGGCGTAGCAAACTCCTGCTCATTGGCTGTATATTGCCTGGGAAAGAATCCTGAGTTCACAGCACTTGCAGGGCCATTGAGCATAGACAAACAAGGTACAATCATTATTTATTAGTAGCTTATTAGCATCAATACCTTGACAGCGTGTCTAGGCTCTAAAATGTGTGCCATGCAACAAATGTGGGGGAGGAGGCCGTATGGGACTAGCATGCTACTGACAAACCTCTTTGGTGAAGACAAAGCCTTCTTCAGTTGTTTTTCACTGCACAGAGGAGTAGCTACAGTGGTGATACAGAAAAAGCCATGTCCTCACTGCAGGGAGACTTCTCTGCTACAGCTTCCCAGGCCAGGTACAGCCACAAAAAGGGGACAAAACCAGAGAGGCTGCAACAGCTAGGTGGACTGACTTCAGCTTGGCTCCTTATGCTCTTGGACTCACCTCCAAACTCTCCTTCATCCAGAAACATTAACTCAAAGCCCCCTCTGACTGCATCCCTTTTTCACAAGCGATGCATGCTCAGGCTTGGAAAAACACGGGTCATTAATGGATCCTACTGTGACAGACAGGATCGGCAGGCTACTTGCAGCCCGTAGGCTGAGAACTGCATTCCCGGAAATGAAGGGCAAAAGAATTTGCCTCTTTGTTTTAGGGACTTTTCTCCCCAACATAAGCACAAGCTGAATATTCATGAACCTCCTACATGAATTAGTTGTCTTCTAAACGCAAACACAAAGTCCCCATTCTGCGTGAGGTGCTCAGGCACAGGACAAAGCCAAGCGTCTGCTCTAGCAGTGGTTTCCCAGGGACTCTGCATGCTGCCTTAAACCAGTTACTCTTGCCTATTAAAGCGGGATCAAAATTGAACAAAGACAAAGATCCTTCCAGAGCTGTTTGAGGCAGCTGCAGCTAGTTCAGACTTCTACATCTCTTGACCTAACATGACTCCCAGGCTGGCACATTGTCTGGATGGGAAGCCAGAAGGGAAACTAACGTGATTTTTATTGCTAAGTGCTGCTTACTTGTGCAGTCAGTCTAGTTTGTGTTAAGAGTTCAGGTTGCTAAGTAGCTTTCAAGTGCAGAGGTTCAAATTCATGTGCGAGCTGTATTTATGGTAGGAACAAATGGGTGTGTACGAGTACAACTGTGTGTATGGCTCTTTTGCAGGTGTTTGTGGTAGCATTCATGAGGGAAATGGGCATCTCTGAGTGGAAGCACTCTTGAGGTTGTCAAGGACATCAAAGAATGGTTCATTGTATACATGATGGAGCTGACATGATGGCATTTAAGAAATGGGTGTCACTAGGGAGGCAGACCCAGGTCCAAGTGAGATGGCAAGAACGTGCAAAAAATCCCGAAAGGTAAGTGATTGCAAGAGTGTGTCCTAAAAGAGACAGAACATGGACCTGCTACTCTGTACTGGGTCTGCCTGGGATGTTAGGATGTTAATTTTCTTCACAGCAGCCCATATGGCACCATGTTTTGCACTTGTCACTGAAACAGCACTGATAAGACTCCAGTGTTTTGGCTTCTGCTGAAAAACTCCTTGCACAGTGTCAAGGCTTTGTCTCCTCCCTGCACTCCACAAGTAAGTAGGCTGGGGGTGGACAAGAGGTTTGAAGGACACAGCCAAGACAGCTGACCCAAATTGACCAAAGGCATATTCTGTACCATACGACTATACCATATGTCATGTTCAACAATAAGAGCTCAGGAAAAGCAGGAAGAAGGAGTGATCATGGTTATGGCATTTGTCTTCTCAAGTAACCACTATGTGTACTGAGGTCTTGCATCCCAGAAAGTGACTGGACACATCTGCCTGCTGATGAGAAGTAGTGAAGGAATTAATCTTTTCGCTTTGCTTCTGTGTGCAGCTTTTACTTTTTGTGTTAAACTGCCACTATCTTGACCACGAGAGGTTTTTTTCATTGTATTTCCACCCCCTATCCTGTTGAGGTGGGGGTAGTGAGAGAGCGACTGGCAGCTGGCCACGGTCAATCCAGTGCTTTGTCCTTTTGTTCAGGTGGCCTATGTCCCCCCTGAGACCCCATGTGCAGATAGTAGTGATTATTAAGGACAGTTAGGCAGCTGGTGAGAAATTCAGAGGGGGAATTGCCTAGGGCCAGGGAATAGGAAGGAGTACCAGGATCAGACTGACCTTGTGTCTCTGTTCCTGGGAACACAAGTGTCATTGCCCCAAAAATACCACTACAGTACAAGTGATACAGCTGTACCCCTGTACAGCAAGTGCCTCTGGGCTGGCCTTGCCTTCTGAATCATGAGGGACCTTTGTCTCACTGTGCATTGAGGCAAGGGGGCTTTTGCTGAGACCTGGCCTTGTAGGTGTTTCTCATGACACATGCTGAAGAGCGTTCCTCCTCACACAACAGACCTGGTGCACATGGAGACTGTCTGGTCACCTATGTGACAGCCTCCCCTGCCCATATTAGTGGGGCCCAAAGTGCTGACCACATGGCTTCCTTCACCTGTGCTTCGTGCCATCCTCAGGTACGCCAGCTCCATGCTCTGCCTGGGCCTGCCTCTGCCATTGATTTCTATCCAGCCCAGAGCAAACACCTCAGAGCAACCAGGTCTCCTGCAACTACCAAGGGGGAAAGGGATGTCCTTGGTGAGTCCCCACTGTGTATCCTCCACCTGCAGATAGCAGAGAGACCCTACTGCTCCAGAGGAGGGTTCTGGCAGGTGTCACCAAAATCAGAGCCTTCTGGACTATAATGCCTGGATGCAATCTTGAGAAATGTGCTCTAGGTAATCTGCTTTAGTAGGGAAGTTGGACTAGATGATCTCTAGTGGTGCCTTCCAACTCTGACAGTTCTGTGATTCTGTGGTTGGACTCCACTTGCTTCCTTTTCCCAGCTCCTAAATGGAATCAACCCTTACCCACAGATGTGGAAAGACAGCACCAGGACTGCTTACTCTGTGAGCCAACTCCACACCCACAGGAGCAGCAGGCACAAGCATGGTTATAGCATGGTTTAGGGGGCCCTCAGACACAAATCCCTTGTGCAGCATGAGAGAGAACCTGGCACACATACACCTAGCGTGCCCCCAGCCCCTCTACCAGCTCCCCCAAGGGCCAAGTAGTTTTCTCCCCACCTCACTACTCACGCCCTCTCCATCTGTGGCCCCACCATGTCACAAGACCTTGGCAGCCTCCTCTTGGCCTTGGTCAGGCTGATCATATGCAGCCTGAGGAGGATGAGGATGAAGAGGGGGGACTACAGTGACTATTTCTCTCCCTGCATTTTGGGTGCTTCAAGGGAGAGGTGGGCATGAATGGTGGGACTCTGCTTCTTGTTCCCTGTTCCTCCTAGTTCTTGTTCTTTCTTGTTCCATGTTCTTCCACTTTCAACCCTCTGACCTTCATTCCTTTTCTCCTGTGAATTGTCCCCATTTCAGCTGTTTTCCTTTATGTGCTCCCATCCTGAGAGCTCTGTGGTTTAGTTAGGATCAGCTGACACCCATCCTAAGGGATAGGGTTTTCCCCAGCAGTCCTTGGCTGGTGGCCACATGATTAAAAGCAGCGGGAGAGCGGCAGCAGGAACCCAATCTGGCATTAATGAGAGCGAGAGGTTGTTGCATGACCGGCTGAGCAGCAGGAGCCTGGCCAAACAGCGGCATAACAAATGGCGCCATGTGTAGCAAAGCTCCTTGTTAGCATAACATGGATCTTGGTTACACGCTCAGCTTCCCAGCTTTGCCCTTTCCTAACCAGCCCTCTCACATAAGGGAACGTAAAAGATCAGAGTCTAGTTGTTCCTTGCAGCAAAAAAAGATGCCCTACATTTCTACTTTAGTTGTGTTTGTGTCTTGCCCATCTCTGGAGCTGACAGTGTAGAAGTGTCTTGGGACTGAGTGGTGTGGAAGAGGGCTATCTTTCTTCTTTTTGCCGGGAGCCTGCATTCCCCAATGGCTGATGAAGGTGTCCACAGGCAAGGAGGACCAGGCAGGATGCAAAGAGTTGTTAGGCTTTGCTGTCAAATAGCTCGATGCAGGTCTGATCCCTGCTTGGATTTTGCAGGGCTTGGTTACTTTGGGACCTGCCTCTGCTGCCCTTCAGACCACAAAATTCTTTTCCTTTCTTCATGCAAGTGCTTGGTGAGGCTGATTGTAGGCTGCTAAATGCAAAACTCTCTTGACTGGCCACTCTCCTGCAAGGTCTGTATTAAGAAACTCCTTCTCAAAGTAGCTCCCTGCTATATTGCACAGCAGCACACGCGGCGATTTACATTAAAGTTGTATTTGATTTTAAGTCCTCCATGTATAAGACAGCTGAGACTTGCTGACAGCCCAGTAAGCAAAAGATCATGCATCCTTAACTCATAGCAGATGTAGCAAAGGCCTGATCCTAAAGTCCCTGATGTGAACACTATCAGAAGTAATTATATAGTTTATTTCTTACTATACCCCTATACACATCAAGTCCCCAACTGGAAGCCTGGAAGCAGTCCATAACCTTTGTGCAATTTTGGGAACTGATTGCGGTCTGAGGAAGCTGCTGTCTATATGGGCCAGAGACATCAAAACAGGGTATTGCCCACAACATGTTTTTTGCACGGTATTGTTAGCTAAGGAATGACATATAATATGTGGTCATATCTATCATCTGTTTAGCTATGCCAGCATAATTCATACAGTCAAAGAAGTTATGTCAGTAAAATTTCCCAAATGAACAAGCCTCATCATGGTTTTCTCACAACCACATAACACAATATTTTCACACTGCTCAGGGCAGCTAAGCAAGCATCAGACCTGGCTTTCAGTGTAAGAAACTCTCTGAACAAAAGCAACAAGTTAAAAGCATAGGTCGTCATCAAAGCTTTTCTGGAACACGGAAATGCATGAATGGTTTCTGCCCTTTTCAAACATGAAATCAGAATAAGTGTTGCTAGAAACTTAAAAAGTCATCGTTTGGAGCTGGAAACGCCAAAAGACAGGCAGCGTTTGCTGGGCATGCATGAGGAAAGTTTGGATTTGCAGCTACATTTCTGCAATGTGACTCGTCAAACCTCAGGTGGAAAGAAGACCGACCCAGGAGTTTGCACAGAGCTTATCTGTTTCCACACATCTCCACTGGAAAACTCTCATCGCAGAGCAGGGACTCCTAGTTTTGGCCTCAATAGAAGTATTTTGTCATTCTTCATGGTTTCAAGTATGTTTCTTTTCTGTGCAACTTGAGCAGGGACCAGTGAGGTCGACCAAAATTCCAAGTCCAGTGAATCAGCTGTTCTGGGGATGGAGGCAAAGCCATTTAGCACCGAGCCTCCAGACACACTGCTGTGCTGGTTGCTGAGGACATGGTGTGGTCCCCATCTGTGTCAGTGACCAAACAAAAACTGCCATGGGGAGGGGGCATCCAACCACCAACATGGAGTACAGCCTTATTTGCAGCATGCAATTGCTCTAGTTGTGAAAAGCACTTAACCTGCTCTTGAAAGCTTGTATGACTATGTACTGGTGGGGATTATAAAGGTCTGCTGTGTTGCAGTGCAGGGGGCCTCATAGTGGCTTTGCAGGGCCTTCTGGGGGCAGAACTTCCCCAGCAGTAGCACTTCCATGCTAGATAGATGCCATAACTGGCTGCACCGGCAAAATCTTCTCTGGTAAAGGCAAGGAACACCTGGCAGAGAGAACTCTATAGCTGGGTATTTCCCAGGCCACCTCTATGACCAAACCCACCACTTCATTACCAGAATGTTGGTGGGTCAGAGGCTTTTCTTTCTGAGTGCATGAAGGAGATGATACCAGTAGAAGTACATGGAGGTGCTACAGGTCATGGCCCTGGCCACAGGAGAAGTGCAAGGCATACCATTAGGGATGTCTGTGTGGTTGCAGGAAGGATGCTGTGATGTTGCACTGAAGCTAAGGGGAAACCTTTGGAGGACGGGGCCGCAGTGTAAGGTCCTGTCAGCATACCAAAATTAAGATTTTCAGCATGCCAATCTGTGCTTAGCTGAACACCTTAAACATGCCCCATGCTTCAGTCTGGCTAAGGAGAGCTGTTGAAATGTGACCTGCAAACATGTTTGTGTCTTGCTGAATATAGTGAGACAATATTGCACCCCATTGCAATACTGATGGGGTGACACTATCTTAAGTGTGGAACTAGATAGTAACACTAGAGATAAAAAGTGTGTCCATGCAATAGGTTAGATATGGGGCAATGTCCTGTCATAAACAAAGCTTGTCCTCACCTATGTGGATGGGATGAGCCTAGGTTTACCATATCACAGCCTTGCAGAAACCATGGACCAAATCCTAACATTTCATTAGCTTCGAGAGTGGTGCTGACTCAGAAAATAGTTAAATGCAGTTTTAGTTCTCTGTGGATGAAAAAGATTGATTTTCCTGTAACATGATAAGCAGCACAATACCTGGCTATGGTATTTGCAACAGGGATGGGACTTCAGCAGGCCAAGGAGTAGGAGGCAAGAGCAATCCACAAGCTGTATGTGTGAGCCCACAACAACAGATAGGGCTGGAGACAAACCATCCTGACAAAAATTGTCCGTGGTTGAAGCAAAGACCTGCTTGCAAAAACCTGTGTCTGAACTTGCCCACGCAGAGCGGGTGTTTGAGTCTCAGTCCAAGCCTTCCTGGAAGCTTAGTCGTGCAAGAAGTAAGAGTCAGAGCAGAAGAGATCACAGGGTTTGTATCAGTAGAGGGTACAGTACAGACCAGGTAAGAGAGTCCAAATCCAGCAGCTCCTTTATCCTGTGACTCATGAGGACAAGGGGAGTTTTGCAGAATCACAGCTTCAGGCCTTTGGATGGTTTGCAAAAAGGCATCTTAGTGCTGATGCACGTGAATTGCTCTCAGCTGAGCAATGTGAGTACAGAGCATGGGCGGTATTTAACCTGTCCTAGTTTTATCCACTCCCTCAGTATCATCACCATCACAGACAGTGGAAGAATTACACAAAGGTTTGCCCAGTTGCTTTCCCATCACAGTCCCCCCACCCGCAACTGCAATGGGAGGTCTAGAAAGCATGGCTTGTGTTTTCATCCAACCTACAGGAGACTGAGAGGAGCCAAAGTAATAGGCTTCAAATGAGTGAAAGATCACCGCAGAAGGGAAGGGAATGATCCATTCTCCTTGCCCACTGGGCAAAAGTAAAACTCACGTCCCTAAAATGCAGTGAGAAGATCTAGGTCAATACCATGAACCATCTCTAAATAATAAGGTGAGTGAATCACTTCCTTAGTAGGCTGCAAGGCTGTTAAAAGCATGTCAAAAAACCCCCATCTGTCAGGCATGGGCTAGGTTTTTAGTTAATCCTGCCTTAGAGAGGAGGATGGGTTAGCTGATTCTAAGGCCCTTTCCTGTTCTGTGTTCAGTGATTTCACCAGTCCTCATAGTACACAGGGACCAAACGCAGCTGTGTAAGATCCCTACTGGTTTGTGTTTCTTCTATAAAAAATCCCAAAACTCATATCAAGCATGGCTTATATAGGAAGTAAACAGATATTCAGGGAAGGAAAAGATCCTCCATTTACTCTGTAGCCAGTGCTTAAGGGCAGATAGCAAGAGGAACCAGGCAAAACTTCTCCTGGGAACAAAAAAAATACACCACAGCCAGCACAGCCATCTCTCCCATAAATTCCTGCAGTTTCTTGGAACAGTGGCTTGGAATCTTTCTGATTATAGATCTTCACAAGATTTTCTTGCTTTGAAGACACAGGCCCCATACAGGGAATTTAGGCTGGACAGCAGAAGGCTTGCTCTCCTTAATTACTTTTAATGGACCTTTCAGAAATAAGGAGTCTGCAGACCACAGGCCAAACGTCACTTTGTAGAAGAGAGTTCAGCTCTTTAAAATTGAGTGCAAGGGATCAGGCATCTGAATGTGATATTGGCTAGTCTCTACCTTGGATTACGTTCCCAGGAAGCAATTTGTATTTTGAAGCTCTTCTTTGGGACAGACTGAAAAACCAAGCAGTTCAGAGTTGAGAGGACTGTGGACAGGCAGAGGGAAAAAAAAAATAATCTTTTTGATTAACAGCAACAAACTGGTCTATAAACCCCCTGAGACTCATCAACAGCCTCATCGTAACTGCCATGCCATTTCTCACGCACTCTGAAATGAAGCTGGCTGTTTGCTCAGATGCTGGACATAGTGTCTTCCAAGGCCATTTGCAACCCTCACAAAATACCCTGACACACACATCTCCCCGTGGTGATACCCCACGGCTTTGGACTCGGGGTAGAAGCCCCGTGGCAAGATCCTGACTGCTGCATTTCCCCCGAGGGTTGCCAGGAGTTTCTGTTTCAACTCATGCCCCATGGGGCTGGAGCAGGCTGTAGTGCAGCACGGATCATTGTTAGCGGAGACCAAAATGGGTTGTGCTTGGCAAGCGCAGTGGAAAGGAAAAAGAGGGTGACCTAGGAGCATTGCTGTTCTCACTTCATTTTTCCATTGCATCCGCTGCTTTATTTTCTCCTATCAGGCCCAAAGAGAGAAACAGAACAGAAACAAAATATAAACAGGTTCTGTCACCGTAAATACTACAGGAAGGGAGCATTGCCAAGAGGAAAGCAAGAGGTCTAGATTATAGCCTCCATCCTTCCAGTCACTCTCTCTTCTGTCTTTTATTCCTGTCAAACTCTTTTTCTCCAACATCCCACCACTGCTGCCACTCAGGGTGCTGAGCTGATGTTTGCACTGGTGCCTCAGCAGGGTACCATATCACTCACAGGCTGGCTCTGAAGAGACATTTTTGGACACGCTTCAGCTCACCCCACAGCATATTGTCAACAGACACAATGGTTCAAATAGGACAGCAACAGGAATTTTATTGTCATTTGTGCTGCTGGGAGTGTCTTTGTGAAGCATCGGCAAGCCCATTGTTCAAAGCTCAAACTATGTAGAAGGTGCCCATCTCCTGCAGCACCACCCCCAAACCATCCTCGGCAGAAGATGAATGTCATTGGCATCTACTTCCCTTAAAGAAACCTGGCCATTGACAAGTGTTCCAACATAGCCCCTATTCTGGCTGGCTCAGCTGAATGACCAAGGAGTGAGTGGTCCAGACAGGTCCTGTCCTGCAAAGGAGCCCACATAGGGGAAGATTGCTTTGTCACTGGCTGGGCCGTGTCCTACCTCTCAAGGGCTATGCATGCAGCATGGGGCTCAGGGACATGATAGGTCCAAAAGGCAACCTGCTTGGCCCTTTACTGCCCACCTGCCTCCATCCCCATGCAGCAGGAAAGCTACAGCATGTGGGTTATCCATGCTCTACTCCAACAGTCCAGCAACTTCAGCTGCCCGTTTCCATGACAGTATCAAAGTCTGCAGAGAAAGGTTTGCAGAGGACACGATGCCAGGAAGGTCCCCAGAGAAGCTCTATTTGGAGTAGATTCCCTTTTGAGCCAGAATCTCACCCATGGGACCAATCTCACCCAGATGACCAATCTGCCCTAGAACTGGATTCAGGGAAGAGGTATTCATTTTTCTCCATTTGACTGGCAATGTTACCATCTGGGCAATGGGCACAAGGCAGACCCCCGAACCCGACTCCCCCTTTGCTGGCAGACCTGCAGGGGCTGAAGGAATCGCAGCTCCCACAAGCCTCGGAGCAATCATGTGCCTCCTTGCAAAAAGCTGGAGAACTCTTTACCCAAACCTGGAAGCAGAAAAGCCACCATTTCTTCCCTCCATAGCACGGTTCTGAGAACATCAGTAACTGCCTTGAAACCAGGTAACAGACAAAAGCACACTGCTCCTAACACCGGGGTGGAGGGGGGAGGAGGCTGCTGCCCCATAACCTCAGGCAAGTCACTGCCTGGGTTGCCTGCACCTGAAACCTGCTAAAAGCAGCCTTCCCTGGTCTTGCGTTAACTCTTCAAGATGGTGGATTCCTCTGCAAGCCCAGCACATAGCAGGCTTTGCATTTAGCCGGCAGGTTTTGCAGTTGTGCCTGCTACAAGCAGACAGATAACCCCCTGGGGCTGCGGCCTTGCCCCTTTAAATGCTGCTCCTTTATTTCAAATGGTTCTTGGAATCCTTCTGTAACCTGAGCAGCCAAAAATTGGTGCTGGCATTGGAAAGCAGTTACACAATATCCAGGAGGTGAAAGCCTTTTGGAGAGGAGATGCAGGTGGGAGGCTCCCATCCCTGGGGCCAACACCCACACATCCCCCTAGGAGCCCCAGAGAGAGGAGATGGCCAAATCCACTCCAGCAACTGTCTCTCTCCTGGCTGTAGCTCCCCCAAACCCTCTCTGCCACGAATCATGAACAGATCTGGACAACTGGGTGATGGCACTGCTGGCAGAGAGCTATTCCGAAAAGCCATCAGACGGGAGACCCACACAGATCTTGTTCACCCTGCACGGATTTCCAGCGTCGCCTTTCAGTGTCCAAAGTTGTCAAGTCAGCCACGTGTTCCTCAAATTGTATTGTGTCTTCCCTCTCCCGATGCTACCTCAGCTGTGGGAGAACCCCCAGGCAGAGCGAGGAAAGTGCTGGGGCCATGGGCAGCCTGAAATCCTCACCATGCGCTGCCCCAGCAAGTGTGCCATGCCATGGTGTGTCACAGAGCCAGCTCCTACACTAGCCAGATTCCTGCTGCTCCCAAGGGCAGGGTTTGGCTACGGCAAGGCCGTCTCTGGCACGTGTGAGCGGCAAGGGCATGTCTCCTCTTTCTTTGCACGCGCTCGCTGGCATGTGCATCGCTGTGCAGTGGGACGGTACCAGCTCAAGTCTCCTTGAGGCTGGTCCCACCTTTTGCTGACAGGGGAGTTGCTCCAACCTGTAAAGGCAGGATTTTGCCCACAGCATCATGTTTTTTTTTTTCTCCAGCCATGCAAATTAATTTGCCGGTAATCAAGAAGTGCGATCTAACCAGTGCTCTGCACCATCTACACGTGTCGGAGCTGCTGGGGATTCCTGTCCTCCTTTTCTTCCCGCTCAAAGCCCCAAGATCCATGTATCTGCCAGGAGAGACCCGGCTTCCCACGCTGCCAACTTGCTTGCAAATGAATGCCCATCAGCTGCTTCCTCCTGCGGGAGCCATGCAAAATATTTGGGCCGTGGCTGCAGAAAGCCGCGCACCCTGCTTCTTCCTCACCCTTGCGCAGAAGCTGCCAGGTTGAGCACATTCCTTCCTCTCTCCCTCCTCGATTCGCTCTGCCCTGCAGCTATTTCCAAAGCATTTTTGCGGCATCTGAGACCCGGAGACAAATTCATGAGGTGTGGAGATGGTGGTTTTCCCTCATGCGCCCTCAGGCCCGAGTGCTCACAGGCACAGGGGGCTGCACCAGGCACAGACACCCGGCCCTTCTCCTCTCCAGAGGGTCCAGGTGTGCTTCTTGTTCCACAGCTGCCTCCTTTTAAGCGGAATTAAATTGCGCTCCATGAGCTGATTGGGAAAATATCGTGTCTCCTGCTCTCTCTCCCTGCTTTCTGATAGTCCAAATAATAATTACATGGCCTGGGAAACAATGATAACTACTCATAAGCCTGGGAACTGCTGCTGCTATTCAGCTTTATGGGAATCCATACAGCTCCCATGGAAGGGGATTATTTACCTAGGCCCTGAGAAAAAGCCTAGGAGCCTGTGTGCTCCTTCTGGCTATTGTATTGCCGAGTCCCACAGCGATGCAGCCAGAGAGCGGTTTCCTCTAGCTGTCATTAAACCTTGCGTGCTTGACTGCCTCAGCACGTGGCATCCTTCTGGTCACCGGCTGCTGGGAAGCCAGGCCATTGTTTTGGGGCTTTTGTCCCAGACGGAGGGCTTGCTGTAGCTGAGGAAGCCCAGCTTTGCTGGCATCCCACAGTCACCCAGTGACTGGCTCGCAGCCTGATGGTTGCTCAGGCCCTTCCTACCTCTGCTGCTGGGAAGCCAACTGGATTTGGACTCGTTTGACAAGGATGTAGGAAGGACTGGTTGCAGGATGTCCCAGTATGAGCTGTGCTGGCCCTGTGTCAGCCGGCTTCCCTGCATGCCTGTGACTGCAGTGGGGTAGGCTCCACCACAGCCCCAGGGATGGGACAGGACACTTGGGACCCCCTTGCTTCCTCCTTGTCCCTAACTCCTATCCTGGTCTTCTAGTCCCCACAGCGGAGAAGCAGGAAAATCCAGTTTCAATTCAACACATGAACTGAAGCACAGGAAATGTTCTCTTGCTCTAAGAACTTGAAGAAAGCTCACAGAGGAGACTTTCTAATAGGGATAGTGCCAATGACATGTATGTGCACGCATATGCATGGAAGGAATTGGGGCATGCAGAGAAACCCAAACAGATGCTTGGTTCCTTGCTGTGGGCTTGCAGAGCCCTTTGTGTTCCCTCCTCCTACAAGAGACACTTGAAGTGGCCTTCAGGAGGTGAGAGGGAAAGAGGAAGATGTGGGAGATCAGAATCTGTGATTCAGCCGTCATCAGACCATTGCCGTTGTGCACTAAACAAGCGGGCACAGCACGATGCTCAAGAGCAAGCATGCAATAGTAAACCGGCAGCTACAGGTCAGACATCTGCAGGATCTCAGGCTGCCCTACAATAACCACACAGCATATCTTCTTCCAGGCATCATCAGACCAGCCCACTGCTTTCCTGGCCAGGCCAGAGAGAGAGGGCCATCGCTTAGGAAAGGCCCCAGCTTAACGAAGTGTGGCACCAACCCTTGCGAGTCTAAAATGCCCGTGCTGTATTACAGGCTCTGAGATGTGAAGCAGCGAGCTCTGCAAATGTTTTTTATGGTGGGAACTTTACAGGAAGGAAAAGAAATCTGAATGTTTTCTGAGTCAAGGTTCAAAGGGAGATTATAGCTCTGATGGGAAAATCTGTTTTCCAGGTTGCCTCTACCTCTGCACAAACTACATTTCAGGGACAGCTCAGAAGGAAGCAAATTGTGATTTCTTCTGTGTGATGATTGCAGGAAATGCACCAGCAAGCCTGGAAAGAGCTGCCTTTTCTTTCTCTAGGTGAGGCACACAACGGGGAATGCCTACGTGTGGGAGGAAGCCCCCAAATCACTCCTGATTTCTGTTCCTTCCAGGGCTACTGCAAGGCCACAGATCAAAGCAGCCAGCCCCTACTGCCCACCCAGCTCTGCCATTTCATTGTGACTAACAGCTCACCTCCCAGGCTTGCTGCAGAAGTCTCCCTCCTCCTCCCCTCTACAGGGGCGTTGGGTGCAACCGCAACTTTGCAAGCTGCAGCAATATTATTTTGATGCTGCAATCACTCCTTTAGGTAAGTCATTGCTTTGAGAGGTGCTAATGGATGTGGAGAGGGCTGAGATAGCCACCTTTTATTCCAGCCCAACAGTGATGTTGAAAGGGCAGCCAGGATCTGGAGAAGCTCTGTCTGATGGCCCCCGTAAAATGGAGCTGTGCTGCTGTACCTTCCTCTGCCATCCAAGCAAAGAACACAGGGAGAGTCTGTGAGTCCCCCCACCCTGCACAACACAGGTCTGCCTCAGAGACCCCCCAAGCTGTTATGGCCCTGTGCGTGGTGCTGGTCCAGGACTGGGGCATTCCAGCATGGCTCTGTGCCTGGGCTCCCTTGCCCATACCTCGTGTGTGGAGCTGCAGGGACCCAGCTGGGCAGCCTCAATGCCTTGCAGGGATCATGAAACACCAGTGCGGCCCAAGGGACCTGTGTAAGGTTCCTTGAGGAGTCTGTAGCAGAGCAAAGACCCAAGCTCTGACCCAGCCAGCGCCTGGCAAACGCAGAGCCACCCTAGCCCCTGCAAAGCAGCACCAGCCTTTGCAACACATAGGGAAGTGGGTTGATGCCAGTCTTGGGCTTTGATCCCTCCGTCTTCTCCCCTGATTTTTCCCAGTGAGCAGTGAGCAGCAAGCAGGGGAGCGGAGGGACAACCTTCCCCTCCCACGTGCTCAGCGGATGCAGAGCGCAGTGGCAGCCAGACAGAGCCGCTTTCTCCAGCACAGTGCTGCTATTGTCTGGCTGGGCTCTGTGGCTGCACAAGGCGCCTCTCATCCCCACCAGGCAGGCACAGTTGGGATCTCCATGGGGTCCAGCAGCACAGATGACAAGGTGAAGGGGATGGAGGCAAGCCTCTGGAGTGGGCAGCCCACTTTTGTGTCTCCCCAGCGCAGCCCCACCACTTTTTGGACTCTCTTAGAGGATGGACACTAGGGTGGGGGTTAAAAAAAAAGGAAAATCTGAATGAAGAGGAGGGGGAAAGGAGAGGGAATGACGTTGAGATGCGAGGAGTGAGACAGAGCTGGTGAGGCAGAGCTGGTCTGGGAGCTGGAGAGGGAAAGCTGTGAGCCCCATGGGAGCTGGGTTGTGGGAAAAGACAATGTGATAGAGGGGAAGGAGCCAGCTCCTGCTCTGGAGCGGGAGCTGCTCCTCCCTGTGCAAGGCTGTAATTAGAGAGAGGAGACAGCTTGTCTGCCCAGGCTGGGAAATCTTCTGCTAGGGACGCCAGTTCGGACAGGGGTTGATGCAGAAACGTGCTGACTGCTCCCTGCCCCTCCACACAGCTCGCCTTCTGGTTGCACCCCAAGGTGGCCAAAAGCACCGAGGGTAAGTGCTGGTGGTGCCTGCAGAGATTTCTTCTCAGGTGTAGGGGACTTTGCTCTCCAGTGCCAGGACAAGGTGCCTGGTGGTGTTTCATGCTCACCATTGTGGCTGCATGGGCATGCTCCCTCCCCAGGTTAGCCCTCCACTCCTGGCTGCCCTGGGCAGCCCCCTCCTGCCTCCCAAAATAGCTGCTCAGATACCAGCGTACTCAAGGCAAGAGGGTTACTCTCAAGGCCGGCAATGTGCCTTTCAACAGGTTTTGGGGATTTTCCCAGACGAGGGATGCTGTAGACATCTGCAACTCTGAGGCATAAGCTCTGGTTTTAGTGTCCTCCCTTGTACTGCAATTATCCAGCCCCCAATGGAAAATTAAAGTTTGTTTAAAAATAAAGCCTTTGGGTTTGGCTTGGAAAGGCTCAAAAAATACTGTGTAAGGGTCACAAACTTTTAACACGAACCATGTTTGGCCATGGATGTACACCAGGAGGAAGGCAGAGAAGGAACAGGAGTACACACCATTTTTGCCACCACAAAGCCTGGCTGGGAATCTCTTTGTGTTTTGCTCTCTCTGGACATAACAGTCCAAGCAAAGAGTTAGATGCTCTCAAAAGAAAGTAAACAAGCAGTGCAGACAGATTGACTGATTTCCAAACTTTACAGTTCATTTTCACTGCTCAGCCAAGAGGTGGATGAAACAAAGCTCCCGTGACTTTCCGCAGGAGTGACGGCAAAAAGGGATGCTTGAAAAGAGCCAGAAACTCATGGCAGGAAAAGAAGAAAGAGGAGAGAACTAGTGAGACAAACATGGGGGTTTTTTTTAAACATAAAATAACATACTTCAGACTCACAGTGGTTTTTGCTTCCTGCTCAACAGTGTGAAACAAACACAACTGTTTTCCTCCTCTTCTGGTCATTTTAAGATTTTTTTTTTTTTTTCTGAGGGGGAAATAAATAAGAGGCACGAGGTGGTGGGGGTGGGGAGACCTACTGGTTTCCCTGCCATTCTCACCTGCGTGGGAGTGGCAGCAGAGATGAGTTAAGGCAGAACCATGTATTGACTGACCTGTCATGGAGAGAAGCCTGGAAGATTACTGCAGCGTATTTAGAGCTGTGCAGCAATAACAGCTAATTTGTTTTTGCTTAAAGAGCAGTTAGGGTTGGTTTTGTTTCATTTTAAATGAAGACATTTGGACTCCAAAGGTCATTTCCGTGGAATAACAATGCGCCTTTCAGAAAGGGGTACCGGCAGGGTCTCCGGTACACCCAGTGCACCCGGTCTGGTTTGAAAGCCCAGCCACAGCTCAACTGGATGAGCGTCCCCAGCGCTACCCTGTACCTACTGCAGAAGCTGGCTGTCCCAGCAGGCCTGGCACTGAAAGCACAGGAGCTCAGGAAGGAGTTTTGACTTCACCGGGTTGTTTGTAAGCACCCAGTACTTATTTGTCAGTAAAACAAGGATGGGGTCCATCCCTTCTGCCCTCTTTGCCCCAACCTCAGCTGCACCCCTGTGCCTTCCAGAAGCACTGGCAGAGGATGGTGCATCCCCAGCAGGCAACTTAACGGCCCTGCATTTCCCTCATCCTCATCAAGTACAGCATGAGGATCAGCTATGACCAGAAATACTGATTTAAAAAAAAAAAATCTGTTTACAGTGTGGGATGGTTTTCCAGGTGCTGCTGATTTTTAAGGGTGGGTGAACATGCCTCACTGAAGCTTTCAGCAGAGCTGGGAGAAAAACCAGGCAAAGCAGTTCCCTGTTCCAGTGAGATTCCACATTTCTTTTCCTATATGCTTTCTAAGTAACTGCTCACTCAGGCTTTCAGCAGCGATGGAACTGTGAAAGAGAAAACTTGAGGCTCAGGCTATTCTCTGTCTTGCAGGCATGTATTTGCCACAGATTTTCTCTCTGCTGCAGTGCAGCCCCCAGCACCATTTTCTGTCAGTCAGTCTTCATGTTTCAGGTCATTTTGCTTTAAAAGTAAATTATCTTTTACTCTGTGCTGAGAAAGAATCTGCTAAAAGAAAAAGCCTGCTGGTTAAAAAAAGCTCCCCTCCTTAGTGAGCACTGCTGTTTGTCACCCTCAGAAATTTGTAAACTCTTTTCTCTGTATTTATCTAACTTTGCTATTCTTGGATTTGCCATGGCTGTGCGTGCCGAGGATGTGTGTATGGAGGGGAGAGCATCTCTGCTGCTTAGCTGGTATATTTGCCCAGTGCATCACTTGTCACCAGGAGCTTCAGTGGGGCTCGGGAACTATGGGAAGATGAGTCCTGATCCCCTGTATCTGCCTCTTCTTCCTCCTTGGAGAGCAGTGCTGCTCTGCCCACCTTCTCACCATGGCTCAGCAGTCCCCAGCCAAGGCAGCCGGTGCATATGCCATTGGCAGTCCTGAGGGCTGGAAGAGAAGAGAAAAGGAGCCTGAGTCAGATGGCATGACTGGCTGTGGTGGCGCCTTCCTGACGTCCTCTCCCCACCCCAGCTCTCTTATGGCTACAGGAAGGGTCACTGCAGTAGCTGAAGGAGGTCTGCGCAGTTTTGCCTCCCAGGGGCATGGTAGGACCAAAATGGTCCATAGAAGAAGGCAGTTTCCCTCTGGAGTCCAAGACTGTCAGCTCTGGCATGGGAAAAAGCAGGATGGGACAAATGTAGCCACCATGCACAGAAAGGAACCCACTCACCTCCACGGGGAGATGTGGGTATAGGCTTCTGTGTATGTATGCATGCACATGTACGTACCTCAGTACTCTACAGCTTACAAGACACTGACAATTTTAGCTTTTTTGTCTTGCCACGAGCCTTTCCAAAACAGCTCCAGCTGTGATTAACCCAGGCTGCCTTATGCTATCCCCAGAGGTGGGCTAGATCAGGGAGAGAGCAGCTGGCACTGTGGGAATGTCACCATCACCCCTTTGCAACCAGGGATGCCCCAGCAGCACGCAAACAGATTCCTCCATAATCCCTAAACAGTGTCAGTGTATATTTATGACTGAGACAGGGGGTGGACCCCAGCACCAGGCAGTGATTCACTCCTCTCCCCCCAGGCAGCAATGCCACATCAAGGAGAGGCACAGCTCTCCCGTGCTCTCAACAGGGTGATCTGTCCTGCCCCAACTGAAGTTCTGGTCAGAGCCACCGTGAATCCACTATTCACACACAAAGCTCTTCCCAATTTCTTGGAGGCTTCTGGGAGCAATGTTTTTCAGCTCCAGAGTTTTGATTAGAGCTTGTCTTCCAGTAGCCAGGAGGTCACAGTGTCTGGATAGATCACAACCTGAACATCTGCATCCTATTACACAGCATGGTGATTATTTTTCAACATTCCCCATGTCTTCTAGGAGTGACAGTCATGATTAAAGCCTGGAGTGGATTCCTGAGTAGCATTTCAACTTCCTTTACTTTCACATCCTGACCGTAAACAGGAGAAGAGGGCTTTCCTTGGGCACTGGGTCAGGAAGCCTGTGTGCCTTATGGTAATACTGCTATATTGATGAAAGCCCGGAGATGTCAACTGGTACAAAGCAGCTGAACAAACCTGCCAAGGGGTGCCAACAATAGCAGGATGTCACTGCAGCTTGCGGGGAGGATGTTTCCATTCACTGATTTGGCTCCCATGCCAAAAGCCATCCACTGGTCCAAGGAATAGTGTCTCCAGGAAATATCCGTGAGCAGATCCTGGTGGCTCAGAGTAAGTGATGGGGATTTGGTTTCCCATCTACAGAGCCAGAGCAGCAAGAGGAGGTGTGTGAGGCCAGCTCTGGGAAGGGCACCTCTGGGCAGCCACATTTGCAGCTCTCATGTGGTCTGGAGCTCCTGTTAAAAGAAAAAGAAAACCTTCTAGTTAGAGACTGGGACTCGATCCTTCTCCTTCTTAGGAGAGGGAGGAGAGACGGCTTAGGAAGATCAAGGAGCCAAAAGGAAAAGGATTAGTCAGGTCAAGTCCATAGCAAAAGGCTGGAGCTGCCAAGCAAGTACTTCAGCCAAGGAACAGCCTCAAAATTTCCCAACCAAGTAAGGATTTTACTCTCCTCTCATTATGCAAGGAGGCATTAATGAGCCCACATTTCTATGTGGTCAGGTTTGGGTTTGGGCTTATGCAGGTCAGCATTCAACACAACATTCAACAAACTTTTTTCATCGTAATTTTCGCTGCAAGGTTTTGTAAAGCAGCCAAGGGCAGGAAGCCGTCTGTAAATGAGCCCGACGGCTCCGGGTGGGTCCCGGCGCTGAAAGCAGCTGCTGTCTACGGTCCAGATCCTGCCAGTGAAGAGGGAGGAGGCCGGACTCATCCAGCCACTCGCCCCTTCCCTTGGGAACACGGGCTGTGACACACGTCTGTGTGCACAGCCAGCGCCGCAGCTCCTGCCCGTTCTTCCTCACCACGTGTCCGTGCAGCTCTTCCTGTCCTTGTCCCTCTGTACCTGTCTGTTGCTTCTCTGTCTGTCTGTCTGTCTCTTCCTGGGCATTGGCCGATGTCCTGTCCCCACGTGCTGCCTGCCTGCACATGTACCAACGTTTGCGTGTCTCCTGGAGTCCCAGCACATGTCTTGCTCCCAATTGCTGGGGTTGCCTAGCGGCTACAGGCACATCTACATGCATCTGTATTTTTCTACTCGATTACGGTCGTGTGCCTCTCCCTGCGCTTGCCTTCCAGCCCTCGCCTGCATCTCTGCTTGCGCTTGTACATCTCCCTCCACTGGCTCTTTTTTACTGTGGTAAACAGGACGGACACGTGCGTCCAAGCCATGTGTGCGTAAGTCAGCTAGAATCACGCCGGCCAAGAGCTGAGGTAGAAAGATGGGGAGGAGGAGGAACGTGAAGGGGAGTAAAAGACCTTGGGGACATCCCAGCTTGGGGACAGTGTGCCTTCCTGCTCCCCTATGCGCCTGCTCTCATGGAAAAGATCCTGAGATAAACCTGCTTGTTAAGATAATGACTGGGTGCCCATAGAGCTGCAAGCCACTCAGCTGGAGAAGCTGAGCACCTGGTTCACCCTCTGAGGAAAGAAAGGGTGCGGGTGTCCCAAGGCGGTGTGGAAGGTTGTCCCTACTGCCCTCCCTGGGGCTACTGGGCATTGAGAGTAGGGGGAATAGATGTGCAGTAGAGCTCATGCAAAAAGGGAGGGCTCCAGGGTGTTGGGAAATGCAGGTGCAAGGCAAAAATACTCCAATTTCAGAAAAAATGTGGGCTGAGCAATTAAGGTTGTTTAAAACAGGAGTAATAGTATTTTCCTCCCTTCTGGAAAAAGGGCAGCCAGGACTGCATGACATAGCTTGTAAGTACCTCTGTAGAGCCTTGGCTAAAACTTTGTCCTCCAGATGATGATGTCGAATGTTGCACCATATGCCAGCTGAATTGCCACCCCACACTGGGGGGCTTCCTTGCTTTGCCTGCAGGCATGGTGGGGCAAAAGGGGAGAAAGAGGAGGAAGGATGCTACCGTAAAGCCACAGAGGCTCTAAGGGTTCAAAAGGCCTAGCAAAGGGCAGGGAAGAGAGTCTGCAGGCAGCTGTGGGCAGCTTGGAGAGCGCAGAGTACCCTGGTGGGCCAAGTCAGAGAATTCAGAGAAGTCAGGTGAGAAACCTGGGGTGAAGGAGAGACCAGCAAGGTGCCTCATCTGCATATATAGCTGGGGGAGGAATGGAACTGGCTGGCTCTCACCTCCTGCCTGGCATATGCCACACGAGTGGTGCAGAGAGGCAAGGCAGTGGCTGTACTGGGGTGAGACAGAGGGGTGGGGAGAGAGGAATAGGCGTAGAGGCAGGCACAGCCCTCAAAACAAGATAAAAATGAGTCAGCTGTACCAGCTGACGACTATGGGGGGTCCTGGAAGATGTCAACCTTTCTGTCTTGCTTTCTGGAAAATACCCAACCTTGTACACATTCCCTGATGGAAAACTACTGCAGCAGAAGCCACAAATGCGGCCACACACCATGCGTGTGGGAGGGCTGGGGAGACCAGGCTGTGGTGCCCGGCAGAGGAGCCATGCTGCCAGGCACTGCTGGGACCTGGTGGTGCCAGAACCTGACCGGACCCCCCTCTCCCTCCATGGCCTTGTCCTCTACAGCTGCAGACAGCTAGCTCATCCCAGGAGCAGCCAGCTCCTCTCCTTGGGTAGCTTGAGACAGACATCTGTGTCCTTGTCTGCTACATCCCACCTGCAGGCCTGCAGGCCTGTGGAGGACAGTGGGGCTTGGCATTTTTCCTTCATTTGGGAAACTAAATTAAGTGTGGTTTTTCCCATGTCCCCCACCACCACCCCTCCCCATCACTCCTGATGCTCATGGGGATTCAGTAAAAGCAGTGAAGCCACACAGAGCTTTGCAGCAGTGCCTGGCTCCCCTCCCATTGACTCGAGGAACTCTGTCCTGGGGCTCCTGCTCCCACTGGTCACATCAGCTGGTGGGCATCTTGGGTTTTCATCATATTTCTGGACTTCCTTCATGTATGACTAGCAGTTAATTTAAGAGACATGGAAAAATCAGTACGGCCAAGGCTAAAGGTCAAGGGAAGGATGCCTGCAGCCCTGAGTGACCTCAGGTGCAGCAGCAAGAGGAGGCATCTTCACTGTCTGCAGGGGAAGACTAGAAACAATCTCACTACTTTTCTCTCCCTTAACCACCCATTTAACTCCCTGTGCCTTCCGCCTGTTTCTTGCTGTCTAATTAAATTTCCTCAGATGACTGTGTTTCAGGGCAGAAGCCTGGTGGAGGGTGGAGGGAGGGGGGCAGGGGCAGTGTGCAGGTCACCCAGCCCTTGTCCAGCCGTGGGGAAAGGAGCATGTGTGTGTGTGTGCACCCCCATGGCACCCGTATCCAGACTCTGGCCCCAGCTGCTTTGTACAGGTGGACGGAGACGTAACCAAGGGCACGTTGCAACCTCCACCGCAGGTTACAAGATAAGCAGCCCTCCCTTAATGAGGACATGATACACCTGGCAAGGCTGTATCCTTGCAGGGAACAAAAGGCTCTTTCACGCCAGGTGCTGGCACAGCTGGGAGCAGTCGTGGGACAGAGGGTACCACAGATGATGAATCGGCTCAACACCACCAGCCATAGGAAGTTGCCAGGGATGTGGGGTCACCCCACTGGCCCCACACTGATGGGATGCCCCTACGTTGGCTGCTGTTGGGAAGCCCCAGGATGCCCCACATTGGATTCCACCAGCAATCGCAGCAGGAGAGCTAATCTGTAGGGCTACAGCTTTGCTAAAACTGGCTTTTTCAGGGAGCATCAGGTGGGGATGGCAGCTCTCCAGTGCTGAGGGAAGAGCTGCATTTCTACCTCTGGTATCTGCTGAGGCAAGCCCGTCCCAGAGGGATGGGGCAGCATTACCACTACCTGCCACCTGGGAGGCAAATTCCCCCGCTAAAAGGAGCCAAATCTTTACTGTGCATATCCAGAGGCACTGAATTATTAAGAAGTATCTTAAGGCTGCAGGTGGAGCAGAAAGCTTTACAGATGGCTGGCATTAAGTGTAATGGACCCGTGATGGAAAACCGCCTCTCTGATTGCTGCAGGATGTTTTCTCAGCTTTGGAGCCACACAAAGCAGCCAGAGTGAGTGTGATACAGATCATCTCCCCAGGGACCAGGGACTTACTGGTTTTTGTAATCTAGTGCAGTCTTTGGGAGCATTACAAGTATGCAGAGATACCCACTCCCAGCCTGTACTCTGAGCATATCCACGAACTGGCCCCTTGCCTTTGCTGGATGAGCCCAAGGTACCCTTTCCCTGTGTCACCAGAGCAAGGAAACAGGCCTTGCTAGCCTACAAAGAAAAAGTACACCAGGCAGGCCAACCAGCGACACCTGACTCGGAGGTGTGGGGAAACACCATCACCTTGCGCACTGCTTGTGAGTTTCAAAAGCAGCAGAGGTCCAAGCAGGTATTGCTCACAGAGCCTGAGGCTTAGCATCTCTGGCTGGCTGGGACAGATGTGTGCAGCATTTGTCCTATAAAACTTGGGCTGTTTGTCAGCAGCAAGGAAACCCTCAAATACCCTGGAACCAGACTTCTTCCCACCATTGCGCTTCCACGTGATTTAGGTCATGCTAAGAGCCGGCTGTCATTTCCAAGCCTCCTGAATTTGCCAAAATTAGGCTGGATTTGTGGAAACTGGCTTCCTGAGACCTCGGGCACTTCCTGCTTCGAACACCAGGCCAAAAACAACACAGCAGTGCTTGCTCTCCCAAATTTTGGTATGACTCTTTCAGTCCCACACGGAGACGCATGTTACAAAACTCATTGATTTTGAAATCCTGAAGGTCAAATATTTTGGCTTTTTCAAGACTGCTCAAGCAGAACATTGCTACGACACTGGGTACTGGAAAATTTTCGAAGTCCATGCCACAAAGAAACATCATCTACTGGATGCTAACACCAGCACCAGGTGGTCCTTTGTGATTAAATAGCACCCCGAGGCCAGAGGAGTCTCACCTAACATCGAGTGGTTGTGGGAGCTATTGCTGCTTATTATGGGGATCACTAAGAAATGCTTTTGGGGGCTGAAGAGTAGGAAAGGGCATTACAGCTGACTGCCCTGCTGCACTGGGGCAAGAAAGATTTTGCTCCAAGATCTCATAATCACATATAAGATGAACAAGAAACATGCAATAACTACAGTAGGGAGGAAGCCAAGGGGTGGAGGAAAGTGTGATGCGTACCAGAGCTACAGGGACTGAGGCTTTCTATTCCTAATTAACAGACTCACTTGCCTTATTTTCTGCTCTAACCACTATATTAGCCTTTTAAATATAGAAGGCTCCTCCTTGGCTATGTACACAGCCAGCCAGGCACCACCATCCATCTCAGCTACGTTGCCACAGGTCATATTTTCAGAACCACTTGATGGGTGGATTAATGGCTGCCTTTTTATTGCCAGCTCCTCAGCTTTTGGGGAGCAGGGCAAAGATGTAATAATAATAAAAAAAATATACATGAGGCTTTCCAGTGTCATAAAGATGACTAAAAAAAGACAAGTTTTTTTTTTTTTTAAAGGGATCTGTAGGGTTTTTGTTTGCTGCTAAGTTTGAAAAATGTGAGGCTTATAGGCTCATTTTTCACACTTCCCACACACACACCCCAGTCCTGGAAAGGCGCTTTATTATTTTTAAATGAAAATGTGGTGTTTTTCATAATTACATGACTCCGAGTTCTGGAGCTTTACAGCAGTAACTGTTGAGAGTGCTTGTCAGTGCTGCCCAGTGCAGCCACCGGCAGGGTGCTTGGGGTTTCAATCACATTTGAGATGAAAAGCAAGGTCTCTCATCTTCTCTTTAGGGCTTTGAGAAGGGCATTTAATATGAAAATCATAGAAGCGATTTACAAATGTTTGTGATTGTTGCTACACGCTTGACATACAAAACAGTACAAACCGAAAAGGTGGTGGTTTTTGGTTTGTTGGGGTTTAGGCTTTTTGTTTGTTTAAATTATCACTCCCAAGAGGGAAACTACCCAGATTTAAAAGTTTCGCTGCAGGTAACACAAACAAAACCCCAGTGGGATGCAGAAGAAGGTCTGGGCACAGACTGTGTGGAAGACAGCAAACAGTACGGGTGGTGTTAAAGCTGGAAAGGGGGGAAAAAAAACCAAAAAACCAAGGCATGACTTGCTCTCTCCATCACCCTGCAGAACTGCAGCAAAGCAGTGCTTCGATCAGAAATCTCCTGCCCAAGCTGATGTTTCTCATAGTGGAAATCCAACCCCCTGCCAGAGGACAGGGAGGGATTAGTTTAACCTCTCGTTCAGAGCCAAGTCTCCAGCCGCGCTACAACAGGCGGCAGGCTGATCCCATGCTGTTACCGCTGCGGCACAGCTCCAGCCCCTGCTCCTGCTCCCACCCAGCCATAGGAGCTTGACTACGGCAGCGCTCCTGCTGCGGAGGGATCCGAGATGGCCTCTTGCACTTTGCATACACCCGCTCTGGCCAGAATGACTCAGCCTCCACCCTGGCTCGCCCGACACCTGTTATTCTTCAGAGAACCAGGGTGACATGAGTCATTTGGTCACACCAGCACAAGGCCGAATGCTTTGAGCTCCCCACAGCTGGCTCAGCTGCACAGACTGTCCTCACCCCCCTGGCCACAACAGGGCCA
This sequence comes from Nycticryphes semicollaris, assembly GCA_013400055.1. Taxonomy (NCBI): domain Eukaryota; kingdom Metazoa; phylum Chordata; class Aves; order Charadriiformes; family Rostratulidae; genus Nycticryphes; species Nycticryphes semicollaris. The sequence continues at coordinate 326,898 of VXBJ01004556.1, read as the reverse complement.
CGCTCATCCTCTGCGCTGCCCATGCCTGTGGCTGGAAGCACCAGGCTGTGACATGTATGGGGATATGTATGTTGCATTGGACAGGGGACATGGATACTGGGGGCCCACCAACACACTCACAAGAAGTACCTGTCTCCCTACCAGCAGCCAGCTGCATGGGAGCATGCTTTTTGCTGCAACTTCTTTGAGTAGGGGGCAGCTATAGGGGCCAGGTCATCTCTGACATCGTATTTCCCACACCTCATCACATTGCATGCCAGGCTGCTGTGCTACAAAGGGAGGAGAAGTATCCTTACCAGGGTCACCCCTTCCCCAGCTGCATCCAGGGGCTGCTACATGGTTTGGGGCCAGTGGCAGGGAGGGGAATTGCTGAACAGGGGATACTGCAGGGGGCAGGGGCAGAAGCCAAGGAGCCATCCCCAGGGCTGAGCTAAGCTGCACCAGGTGCCAGCAGGGAGTGACACCGACAGCTTGCTGCTCTTTGTGCCCCAGCTGCCTGTCCCTTGGAGCACTGCCTTCAAAAGTCATGTCATCCAGGGTTGGGCTGACTTGCTGACACAGGGCTTGCCCTTGCTCAGCAATTAATTTAGATGCAAGTAGCATTTGCCTGTTAATTACTCTGCCTAAGTAACACCATATGTTGAGTAAAGAGCGACTGCTTTTCCCCTGCTCTGAAATAACTCCTTTTATAGACAAGCTCCTTGAGAAAGATGAAGCTCAAAGCAGATACCAAGGAACTGTCTGCAGTTTCCACACAACATGACCCTGACTTTGTCATACTGCTACATGGCATCAGGGGAGACCAGGGGTGCCCCAAATCAGAGCAGGAGGGCAGAAGCTCTGTGCTAAGTAGCAGAGGGTCCCCCCATGCCAGCTACCCTCACTGTGGACTTTCTTGTGGGCTGGCACAGCACCAGCTGCCTCCATGAGCTGGTATCTGGGTGGGTGGGAAGGAATTTGGACCCAGTGGATTTGATTACCAGCCCACAGCACTGCTGTTAAGGAGGGACACACTGCCATCACCGGGCTAGCAAGCTGGAAGTCTGGCATTAGGACTAGTGACTGTATCCAAAGTGCCGGGCGGCATGTTGACCCGACCTTGACTGAGGACACCTCAGTCCCAGCCAAGGAGGCTGCAGCACTCAGCAACCTGCAGCCTGCGCCTCCATCCAGGGAAAAGATGGGGGGGGGAAGTGAGTGACACCCCCAGCTCATCTGTGGGTTTAAAAGCTCTTCCAGAGAAGGAAGAGGAGGGAGCTGTGTGAAAGGCTGCTGAGAAATATTTAAATATTTCAGTTTCCAGCATCTCTTGAGTCATTTGGAATGGAAAGTTTCCATTGCCCAATAAATCTTGCATACTCATTTGGAAAAAAAAAAAAAAAAAAAGAAAAAAAGAGAAAAGGACAACTTTTGGTGTTGGCTTGAGGAACATAATACTGCACCACCCACCAGCAGGTACATAATGTTCTTGGCCCAAGTTGGAGCCGAGAAGGGACATGGGGCAATGGAGCAGGCACAGGGAAATGGGAAAGGCAGCATGTTTGCTGCCCAGGAAGAGCCTGCTCGCTCATGCTGGCAGAGCTAACGCAGAGGAAAATTTAGGCTTGGATCAGACAGGTAGGGGAAAAAAAAACCACGCACCTTTGGATGAAATTAAAATGCATGAGAAGCTTTTCAGGAGGGTTTTTTTTTTTTTTTTTTGAGGAGCTACCCAAGTCTGAAGCAATGCTCTTTCCGTTACCTGACTACAAGGGCAAATTTAGGCCAGGGGTGCAGATAGACTCAGGTGTGGCTTCTGCCCAGGGAGCCCACTGCCTTGGCGGGGGTGGCTCTGGTGCTGGATTACCCTGAATCCAGAAGTTTAAAGTATACATCGCAGGATGGGGGATCGGATCACCCCAGCGGCATGCCCTGTGGCCTTCTGCTGCTCCCCACAGGTAGAGCTTATTCCTAACAGCATGCTTTCCAGAGGACCACGTTCCCCACATCAAGTTACAGGGGAAAAGAAGGAGGCTTATGTGTGCCTGGACTGCTATTTTTAAGCAGCCCTCGGCCACACTGATGGCTCCCAGATGCAGGAGCCGGGAAAGAAAGATGCAGCCGGGACCCGGCCCTCCGCAGCCGATGCCCAGAGCCGTCCCCGTCCAATTGCCCGTCGGGGTGGATGGCGGGGCTGCAGTGCACCCCAGCGGCCGCCGATCTCCCGCAAGCCCGGTGCGGGCCGCTCCGTTGCCGGGAGGCAAAGAGAGCTCCCTCTGCATCCCTTAGAGCATCCGCGAAAGACCCCAGCGCCTGCCCGCAGCCCAGAGCCCGTCCCCGACCGCCTTTCTGTGCATCACCGACGCCTCTCGGCTAGAAAGACCTTTTCGGTATTAAAGCCACTCTAGTGGAAACAAGCTTCTCCTGCTACCTTTCTTCCCCTCTGCCCCAGCCTCCCTCCAGCAACGCAATGCAGCTCTCCAGCCAAAAAGGAAGGTCTTGTTCAAGGACCATGGGCACAGGGTTTGGGAAGCCAGGGGCTGCGTGCAGCCCATAAGGGTACATATACACAATGTAAGTAATGGCAGCATCTTCTTCCCCAACACAAGAGAGACATGGGGCACAACTGATAACACAGCTGAGGTAACCTGGAGCCCCTGCTCCCACAGCTTTTTCTCCCCAGTGTTTCCAGGGGAAGGAATTGGGGGAATCACACTGTGGCACTCTGGCGGGCATGAGTGGGCATACGCAGGCTGTAGGACAGAAGAGGGACAACCAAGCTGCCCCTTCCTCAGCTCACACATGACAGACCTTACAAGCTCAGAGAGCGGAGGAGGTGAGCAGGGGAGGGCTCTTCCTGGAAGAGCAGTGGGCAGTGCTTGAGCTGCTGGAGTTGCACATCTGCTGTCACCTTGAAGGACCATAGAGCACCCCTGCAGCAGGGCCAGAGTGATGCCCTGACCCTGGTGGGAGAGAAATAAATACAGGGAGGTACCCCTCCACCTGGGATGCAACTGTGACACAGAACCTGCCCCACCAGTGTAGCATTAGGACCCTGTTGTTTTTGTGGAACTGAGACATGGGCAAGCTCATAGCAGGGCTCTCACCTGAGCTAGCTGGATTAGGTGGCAGAAGAGGGGCAGAGAAGTATTGCCTCCTTGCAGCAGGTAAGTGCAATAACACCCCTTCACATCCTGTCGCTGTGTTTCTGGGAAGATAATGACAGTGGTCCCGATACTTGTATAGCTTCCTGCCCAGGCTAGAGAAACAGAATTACTGCAAATACTGTTGTTTCTGGTCGGTGTCAGAAATACCAGCCTCCCAGTCACACCTGCCCTGTTGCAGGACCAACAGAGACCAGGGCAGCAGTATATATTACATTCTTCTCATGACAGCTTTGCATTTACAGCCAGAAACTATTAAAACAAATGAAAGCTCTTTACATCCAAGGCACAAGAAATGCTGCAGACAGAGCACTGCAGTTTGACAAGAGATTGCTCCATAATCATCCAGAAGGATTTAAACAAACAAAACCAGAAAGGAAACCATACCATTAAGAATATCAAATAACAACAGAGGGAAAAACAAGACAGCATTACTAACAGCAGCAGCTTTTCAGCATGCAGGAGCAGCCCTACACTCACAGATGACTTTCTCAGCTCAGAACATGCTAAGGAGTCAGGCCAGAGGTCTCGCACCTTAGAAGTCCTGGTAAATCCAGCTCAGATTTTACTCAGTCTTTACAGGCTCTCAGAGATGGGCCGATGCTTCCTCTGCGTTCATATATTACCCAGGGAGAAGAGAGAGTCTGAAGATGCTTTTGGGGATGTCATGGTAACAAACTGAAGGGAAAAGGAAGGAAGCAAAAGAGGGAGACCAGGTGATTTTAATGGTCATCTTCTTTCAAAGCACTACCATGTGCCTTACATCACAAGCGTTTCAAATGAGACTCCAGCACCTGCATTTCATTTGCCAGGGTTTTGTTATTGGGCTTTTCCAGCTGGTAAGAGCAGGCTACTGAAAAAAAAAATCAGTAAAAACTAAGTTGGAATTGCAGCCTCTTATAGAGTGAGCTTTAGATTGAACAGTTGTCCAGTGTAAGAACAATTATATTGTTACCCTATAGCTCTGCTGTCAGCATTATAAGATTCTTGCTGGGCAGACATTAGTGCTTCTGTCTATTAAGCCACAGAATTTGGCACATATTATAGTTTTCCTTTATTATTGGTTGCAGACCAGATTGGTCTCTCCGTCAACCAGAAAGGGATGCAACTCTGAGTTCTGTGTGAAATTTCAGTGTAGGCTTAGCGCAACAAGTTTGTAGGTACCCAACCAGCCTCTCAAAGAGCTATGCCTGCAGTGGCTCTGACACAAGGAAAAGCACATACATGTTAATACACTCAGCTCTTCCAGTCTGCTTTAGGCTGTATTTTAACTACTGAATATTGCCAAAATTGCTGTTTGGTTTTTAGGTATTTCCTGTTCAGGAAAGTAAACCCAGACTCTAGCGCCCTCCTGTTGACTAACCATGTCTTACGCAGAGCTCAGTGAGCAGATGCTGGGTTTGGATGCTAGCATGTTTTTCATAAATTACATATATTTTGGATATAAACAGTGACTACTTGTTGAAGCATTGTTTTCTGTTTTCTTGTTTTGATTGTAGGCTGAAAGCTCAAAGAGATTCAACTTGTGAACACCAAGAGTGGCCTTTGCTGTGGTTTCCTAAGTAAAAGGGGAAAGTTAAATACTGTAACACAAACAGGGATGTGGTCCCCCACTTTGCGTGGAAAAACTCTGCTCTCATTAAATCCTAGCAAATGAAAGCAGCCAGTTGCTAACAGCTTTTCCATGCTGCGATCACTTTATGGCTTTGCCCATGTTTTGCCACCTCCATGTCCCAACGTCTTTCACATCCCAACCCCCTTCTCCTCCCAGCTGCCTTCACCTCCTGATCCCCTTCACATCCCAACCTCTGTCAGTCTGTTGTGCATGCAACAGGCAGAGCAGGGATTGTCTCAGGTCTTTAGTCTTGTTTTGGAGTCTTTTTAACAGTTCTTGAAGTACTTTATTTGCTGGAAGGTTGGTACCCATGCTTTTAGGTGCTGCTTTTCATAACCCCAAGTCCCCTTTTCATAGGCCCCAAGTCTGTGTGTATCATAGGGTTTCACTTTATCACCTCTGATGTCTCACTGCTGCGTGTCAGATTCCCCTTTCTCAGGGGACAGTGCCTGGTGGAAACTAATTATTTTCAAGTAAGTTCTTGTGTTGTAGCAGCTCCAAGAGGCATAGTGAAGACCCCTCTTGCATGGGGGACTTTAGCAGGATCACTGCTTTTAAGAGCCTTTAATACAAGAACAGATAGTGCCCAGGCTACTTTATCTGAGGAAGTCACCAGAGCAACGGAAGGACAACATTTGATGGGGTCAGTCTCCTCATCTCGTATTGTGCTTTGCAATGTGCTTACAGGGGCAGCCACCTTTGGTTCCAGCTGGGTGCACAGGCGAAAGAGAGCTTGGGCTCTGCCTCTAATATACATTGCCTGTGTACCTATAGACAGTGCTGGAGGAAAATACAGCCTAGGTCTGGCTAGATTAGTACATACACTATATAATGTATATCGTATCCATATTGCATATGATCATCATCAATTATTAAACCCTTCAGCAAGACCTGAGATGCCTTTGCTGAGAGCAACATCTTTCATCATCAGGGATGCTTTTGGGACCGTCTGGTGCCAGACAGGGAGGAACTCCCGAGGACACATCGCTGCTTTCACCCCCATGCAGCACTGTCTCAGACCGTTGCTGCACTCAAGGTGAGCTCAGCCAGCCAGAGCAGGATTTCTCCCCCTGCTCCGCTCCCACCATTGCTATGGGCTGAGCAAAAAAGCCTTCAAGCTCTGCCGAAGGGCTCTGCCTCCAGAGCAGCTTCTCCAGCTCCTCATGGGGCCAGGAGCTTGCCCAAAGTCAACATTCTGCGTTGAGGTACTGGGGGCAGCCCAGGACTCCAGATGGCCTGGGGGGAGGAGTGAGCATTCTCCCATCCTGCTGCAAGGTTAAAGAGTGTCACAGCTAGATTTATGCTTTCCCATTGTGCAAGTGCCCTTTCTCAGTTTCTGTCAGGCACCAGGAGGGGAAGACAGTCTGTTGCCATCTTTTTTAGGTTGTGAACATCGGATGCAAGTTCCCTAAAGCCATATACTGAGCACCTGGCACCACCATCCCCTGCACACTGGCACTTCATCATCCTAAAACAAGGGATGTCATTAGTGATCTGCACGGCTGTAGCACTCACGCAGACTGGGGTGCGAGTTTCTCATCCATCTGGTCCCCCCACAAGTGCCTCCTCATCACCCCAGAAGTCATCTTGGGTGACTAGAAAGGCTCTGGCAGCTTTCCAGTTATTTAGATCAGGATCTCCTTCGTTTCTCTGAGGTTTTGCTAGGGGTTTGCATTGGGTTAAGTTTCAGGAAGCACAATGAAACTGAAGAGCTTTCTATGCCAGGCTCCTACCCTAAAGTACTTAGTTTCTAGGGAAAGGAGAGCAGACAAAGGAGAAGGAAAAGGGTACAATATCTGAGTGAAAGATCAAGCTGATGAGAGAATATATTATTCATGAAGTATATTCCCAGGACACGTAACAGCAGGAGTATGGGGACAGATCTTACAATTATCTTAGGTACAGTTTTTAAAATTTTATATAACCATTTTTATTTCCACTTTTTTTGACAGCTATTTGCTTTATTTGGGATAGGACTCATCCTAGCCACTGTTTTTGAATGTGGGTATATTTATTTGTTCCTGCTGGGTTCACTGGTGATGACAGGACATGCTGTGATTAGGTGGGGGCATGCACCTCCTCTGAACCTGGAGCTCCCCTTGAGCCAAAGCAGTTCTTTTTACAGATTATGGACCCTGATTTGGCTTTAAGTGTCTACTGCCTATGGGGAAAAAAATACAAGACAGGGTTTCCTGAGCTGCACTATGAGAGCCAATATTTTAAAAAATACCTGCTGCCCATTGCAATGTCCATGGAGAGAGCTGCAGAGGTCTGACTTGAATACTGAGGTTGGTGGTAGCTAGGGCCTCTCCATGAGACCTGCCCATTAAATGACCTCAGGACAGAGACCAGAGCTGCTCTGACTCACGATCACATTTCTCTCTGGTGGCAGAATTTCATCTGCATATTGCTTTCCCACCTTGCCAACTGTTCTCTTATTGCTACTTTTAATACTAGCCAAATCTGGTCAGAGGAGCTCACAGAAGACCTCTTGTATATTCACTTTGCAGGGCTCCTGCTGACATTTGGAGGATGCCTCCTGCTCCCAGACTGCTGGAGGACTCATAGGATACTGTGGTAACTGCACTGGAGTGGGAAGGACCCGGACTTCCAGCACAGAGATAATGAGAATAAAGTGGCTAGGGCCAAGGGCATCCCTTTCCCAGAAGTACCACGCTTCAGTGCACACACAGCTTTGGCTTCTGGCATCATTTACATCCAGTGGGTTTTCCTTCTGTATACAAGCCCTCAATTCAAGTCCTTATCTGGGAAGCAAAGTATAGTGAAGCAGTCCTGTGGCGGGGCTGGTGCCTGCCGAGCTACCCCATATTTCAAAGCGGCTGCTAAAATCCTTCGGCTTAAAATCTGAGCAGGGGGACCGAGAAACAAATCCTCCCCAGCTCAAGCCTCCTCAATTGCTTTCTACCCCCCTCACCACCCCAAGAAGAGGCAAGTCTGCACTGTCACACAAAATTAAACTTTCACTTTATTCTCCAGTCTAATCTCTCCCTCCACAATATGATCCTGAGGTTTAATCTGATTACGATTCTTCATATCACGCTATAACAAATGGCCCCAGCTGCCAAGCTAAGGAGTTTAATGAGATACCATGTTGGCTATCAAATGAAAGGCAGAGGAGATACTGCAAACAAAGGCATTGCTTGCTCAGTCCCATCCCTGGGATGTGGTGCACAGGCTGCAAGGAAATGCTTGTGCAACTAATGTCCTGCCTCTTAGAGAAGAAAACCTGCTTTCCTGCAAGAGTTTTGGTGAAGAACTATGCTTTACCAGGCAGGGTGGTTGGTGGATGCTGCGTGACTGGAACCCTTGAGACACAAACACAACACTCACTGACTGGAGGTCTGAACGCAAAATACAGAAAATGCAGTTTGTCTTTGTTTAGATGTTATTAGATCTGATCTAAACATAACAGCCCGAGTCGTATCATGTGGTGAATCAATATCATTATTGATTTTGTTAATCCAAATGCAATCAGACATTCTTTTTTTTTTCCTGCCTAGATAAGATCCACCCTTCCCCCTCAGAACTGCAGCCATAACGTAATTCTCTCTCAGCAGCTAATGGCATTCATAAATTACACTCAAGACCTATTGTTCATTTAATCCTTTTTGCTGCTATTAGCTCTGGTCACTGATCTGTTGCCTCTCCACTCTATGGTATTTTAATGACACAGCTAGAAAACGGCCAGTGGTAAAAGCCGGATTTGTGTTTCAAGGAGGGACAGTGTCTACCACAGACTTGTGGGGAAGAAGTGGGGGGGAAAAACACAGCCCAGAACCGGCTGTTGACTGGAGAAGGCAGAGAGGAACACACTGAAACGTACTCATTGATTCTGTCCCAAGCTTGGGTCTCACTGAGATGATGAATCTGTTTGCTCACAGCCTTGGGAGTCTGGTTCACTTCCAAGACAACCGAACCATGGCAAACCTTCCAACCGGCCTAACCTGGTTTGCCAAAGGAAATCATTGACAGTAGTCACTCCTCCTTTGAAGTTGCAGTTATTTTTTAAGGGAACTTGACCCTTAGGCGTGCTTTCCTCTTCAGCACAGAGGATACACTGCAGGGATTAGTACTAGATATGTAACATGCTATTACAGGTAGCACAGATGAGACCCCAACTGGAAGGTTGCAAACCACCCTGGTTATCCATGCTGAGGTGAATTACATGCAGAAAAGATGCAGAGCAGGACTGGAACAGATGCTTTATGAGACCAAAAGAGACCAAAGAGTTTGGCATATCTAGTCATGCTCAGCTGAAGCCACGAGGGCTTATGATCATCGCTTGTGATGGTTGCATGGACAGCAAACCCTAGGGAGGAGGAACAGCGGCTTGAGTCTGTACTGGTACAAAACCCACTTTATGGCTTTGCCCATGTTTGTAGGCTGAAAGTTCAAAGAAAGCACCTAATGATCTGTGTGGGTTTGAAACAGTCTGCCTGCCCAAGGAGCCAGGGCCAAAGTATCTAACTACCTTTGAAACAGTTGTCCGTTTATTTAGGGAAAAGGACCAGAAAGAGCAGTGGATGGATTTTGTGGGTGATGAGATCACTCACAGCCCTGTCTCCTTACCCTTTTTAAAGGTAATCCACATGAATTCACCACTTGATGCTCATTTCCTTAAAAATTCTTTTTGCAAGGGATTTTTTTTTATTTCCCCTGAGCTGTGGTTTGTTTTTTTTTT
>VXBJ01004556.1:287594-317414 GCA_013400055.1 Nycticryphes semicollaris | reverse complement strand
TTTTTTTTTTTTTTTATTCATTACTATATTGGACCTGGACTTCCATAAGCTCTCTTAAATTAATAAAACTCCTTCCCTGGAAAGATTTACCTAGCCCCCTTCAGTTACAGCGCACGCAACCTTGCCCTTCGGGTCCCCCAGCCTTGTCAGCAACAGAATTGACACTAGAAGGGGCTATGACCTGGCCTTCACTGCTGGGATGCTGTGCAGAAGCAGATGGGTCTAAGGCTGCCTGCAGTTGCAACAGAAGGGGTTTGACTGTTTGGGTTGCTGGACAACAAATAGTACCCATCTCCTCCAAGGCAACAGTAAAAATGCGATAGGCCGGATGAAACCGAGCCATGGCTTGGGATCAGGCTCTGAACCACCCCACGTGTAAAGCGCTGCCTGGCCAGGCCAAAGGAGGCTCAAAGCACATTTCTCTGAGCTGTCGGCACGTATAGCTGCCTGATTCCAAGGATGTCTTCTCTAAGAAAGGAAACAAGAAGATATTTATCTTTTTAATCCAGAAAACTTAAAAGTTGCACAAGCCACAGTTGTGCAGCTGGTAATTACAACCACCCAGGGGAGTCTGAGAAGAAGCCATTCTTTTTCCTAATTACTACAAAGCCTTTCAATCTGATTAATTCTTTCCTTGATGCATTTCCTTGTAATTTCTATTTGTGAGGATGCTATGAGTAAATTAGAGAATCTTTCCTGTGGAAAATACATTCTGCACTCTCCATGGGCCTGGTCTCTGGTAGCATCTGTGCAGTCCTCATCGTCCATCCAGGAGATGCTTTCAAAGTCAGGCTCTGATCCTGTCCTTTCTTTCAGACCAAAGGCGTTGCTCGGAGCAGAACTGACAAATATCTGTATCATGATGAAAGCATTCTCCATGTCTTTGTGCTGCGATTACTTGGGTCAGAACAGGCTAAAATACATTCGCTACCTGGAGCTGTTTGATATTCCTCCAGCCAGAGAAGGTTTGCAAGACACTCTAACTTCATTGCTGAGCACCACTTCAAACTAAAGATGAGCATAAGGGGGCAGGAGGGGAGGGAATATATGATCTGTAATGGCCTCTGTGTACACCTGGGTCCCATGACATAAAGGAGAGACAACATGCACTCAGAAATTACCATTCCCACCAGAGCCAAAGGGGTGGCATCAGAAAACCTGCTCAGAGAAAAACTCCCAGGGGTTGGTGGAAGGGGAAGAAGGAGAAAAAGAGGGAGTTAGGCGCACGTGGGAGTCATGGTCACGTTGCTTTCTCAGCAGGCCTGTGGCCCAGCCCTGTGGAGAGGTGGCGAGAGGGCAGGACACGTGCTCCAATGGAGCAGGGTGGCAGCTATTCCCGCAAGTTCACTCCTTCCCAGAACCCTGCCTGCCCTTTGCTTGTTGGTGCTCACCCCAGACGAAGGCTGTTGGGAATTACTGCGAGCCCATCTTTTGCTGCAAAAGGCAATAAATCCATAACCTGACTCTTGGAGCAGTTCCGGGAGTTTAGAGACTTTTTACCCGAGTCTTGCTATTTATAAGAAAGCTCTCCCATGGTCTCTTTCCTTCTCTCCTTTTTGGCAACAGGATTTAGCATTAACTTAATCGAGTTAATTTGTCTCCATCCAATAATAACTAACAAGATGCTGAGGTCCGTGTGCATGTTTGAGTGAGACATTGCCCTCTAGTGACTTAAAGGCAGACAGTGTAAAAGGACTAATGTTTGTATGCCAACAGAGCAACATGTTTCAAATTCAAGTTTCTGATAGATGGTGCAATGCTGTCTGTGGTGAGGGCTGAGAATGCCATGCAACTGCAAAGAAGCCCTTAGCAGCCATCTCCAGCATCCCCCATCCCAGTTCAGGCTCCAGCATGACAGTGAGGATCACACACACCTCTCCTGCCAAGGCAGCAGCTAGCAACAAGCTACCTTGAACAAGGCACATTTCAAATGCTGTGAAAAACACCCTCAGTTAGTACTCAACCTGAGTGCCATCACCTTGAGCAAAGGCAACAGCGGCCAAGAGCTCACTCATGAGTCAGCTGAAATTCTCTCACAGTCACTGTTTCATTTTGACTGACCAGAGGATTTCTATAAACACAGCACCCCACGTCTCATCTCAAATATGCACTTTAATTTCTCCCTCTTTTGCTTATGTGAATGCTTTGGGAATGTCTGTTGTTCTTGAGCGCTATGCCTCACATGCATGCAAAACTGTTTCCTTTTGGCCACTGTTTGTCCCTTCTTGTTTTAAAGACAGTAATTCAGTTGAGGGGAGAAAGAAAAATTTGAGAAGTAAGCAAAAAGACACAGCCAACCATAAAGAAATTATGAAAATCAAGAATGCTTCTTCTTTCCCTCACAGTACATTTGCAACTCAGCAAATATTTATGAAAGCAATTAAAAAGTGAAGGAGAACAAATGGCTATCACATTCCTTCCAGATCACAGAGTGGTTTAGTTTGGAAGGGACCTTAAAGATCATCTAATTCCACTCACCCAGCCATGGTCAGGGACACCTCCCACTAGACCTCGTTGCAGATGCTCTGAAGATAGAGTTTTTGATTAATTTTATATATTTCAAGGAAATTTGTAGTTGTGAAAATACTACCATTTCTTTAAAACAAATATGAAAGATAAAACTTATTCTCTAGCCAAAACACAATGTGTTATCCTTTTATTTGGAGGAAAACTTTAAGATGAGGGCATGATTTTGCAATCAGGCTGGATGTGTAAGTGAAAAGCTATTTGCAGAGAGTTTACTGTGATAAGGAATGCAACAAGTACAAGGGTTTTTTATCAGAAACCTCCTACATAACTCTCCCACCACCACAAAAAACTGCCTCACAGAAACCCCATACACCCAATCAGCATATGTAGTACACCCTCAACCTATCTCTGAGGTTAATACTTCTTATATTTATATACGTATATTCAATTACTTCAATTAATATATTAGTTCTTTCAAAGCCTTTTCCCTTTCCCTTTGCTAGTGGCCAGCTGTGTCATGTCTTGCTGTTCTGAAGAAAAAGCTGGGGATTGTTCAGTGCCTTTGTGGTCAGTAGGAATGCACCCCCTGGAGCTGATCTTTAGTTTTATAAAGTCGTGATGATACTTCCTGCAGCAGCATATGCTAGCTGATGCATTTGCCTGCGTATCGACGAGAAAAGAGAGATAAAAAAAATGGATCAGACTTGACTCAAAGCAGGGGTCCATCATTTTGTGCTTACTTACAGGCTTTGCTGATTCATTCCTGGCAGAGAAGCAGCACCTTCTAACTTGGGGCTCTGCAGCACACGATGCATGCCCACAATTTCACTCCATAGCAGGTTGTGGACTGCAGCAACTGAGGACTCTGATACACAGCTGCAGCTAAATTAAGATATCACGACTGAAACACTTTCCCCCCCGGCTATGGAGGGAGATAAATTCTTCAACATCCACAATTAATCCCAAACAGATCATGCATCAGGTCCCTAAAAATATCAGACTTGGGATTAAGAGCCCTGAACATTTTTCACTCTCCTTTCAAACCGCTTTTTCCCTCCTTCAACTTCAGAAACTAGCTTTAATGGTGTGTGTGTGTGTTAATCATGAAATTGTCACTTGTGCCCCATGTAGAAATGAGCCTGGAGAACAAAGGTTTGACCACTCTTTCAGTAAAGAGTATCTTCCAAATGTCCAGTCTGAATCTCTCCCATTTCAGCTTTGAACCATTCCCACACATCCTTATTCAGATACTTATTAATGCAGATATTAATTCAGGTACTTATTGAAGTATCTGAAGGGTGGGTTGAAGGAGGATGGAGCTGGACTCTCTTCAGTGGTTCCCAGTGACTGGACAAGGGACAATGGGCACAAGCTGGAACACAGGAAGTTTAATTCAAATATGATGAAAAACCTCTTTCTGGTGAGGGTGCCAGAGCACTGGAACAGGCTGCCCAGGGAGGGTGTGGAGTCCCCTTCTCTGGAGACCTTCAAGCCCTGCCTGGATGCAGTCCTGAGTAATGTGCTCTGGGCAATCCTGCTTTGGCAGGGGAGTTGGACTAGGTGATCTCTAGAGATCCCTTCCAGCTCTGACAATTCTGGGATTCTGTCCGATCACTGGATCCCCAGGAGACCAGCACCTGCCTTTCCACTTCCCCTCCTCAGGAAGCTGTAGAGAGGAATGACGTCACCCCTCAATGCCTGCATCCAGATCATTGCTAAATATATTGAACAGAACTGGCCCCAGAACTGAGCCATGAGGAACACAGCTGGTGACTGGTCACCAACCAGGTGTAGCCCCATTCACTACAACCCTTTGAGCTCTGCCCTTCAACCAGCAGACCATGAAGCCAGAAGGATGTTATAAGGGACAGTATCTTTAAAAGCTTCACTAAAATTCAGAAAAAAACTACACCCACTGCCTTCCCTTCATCAACTAGGCAGGAGACCTTATAGCCGAAGGATATCAAATTAATTAAACAGGATGGTCCCTTTGCGAACCCTTGTTGGCTGTACACCTGGTGATTGCATTGTTCTTTAAACACCTTCCAAGACTACCCATTATAATAGTACCCAGTATAGTATTCTCCATAATTTTTCTGGTTACTGAGGTTAGATTAACAGAGCTGTAGTTCCCTGGGTCTTCCCCTCATGCCTTTTTTTGTAAATTGGAATAACGATGGCTGGCTTCCAGTCAGCAGGGACCTCCCCAGACTCCCAAGACCCCTGGTAGATGATCAAGAGGGGTCCTGCCATAACATCTCCTACCTCCTTTAGTATTCTGGGGTGAAACCCCTCAGGCCCCATGGACTTGTGAACATACTTCTGTGTAAAAAAATCAAGCCAGAAAGCAGAGGATGTGCTAAAGATGCATGGTTAGACCACAATTTGACACAAGGGGGAGATGCTCTGCCACGGATGGTCATCTCGCAGGCCATCCACTGCAGCAGCTCCCTGGAATATGGTCTGCAAATTTCTGCCACCTCCTTTGTCGAAGGAAATAGTTATTTACTTTCCTGTGCAGGTGTAAGGAAGGAAAAAAAGCTCACTTCGGTTTAGTTTCAGTGATTTAATAACATTAAAGCCAACATTCTTTATACTCATTCTAGAACTCTGTTATTTTGAATCACTAAAACAGATTTTCTTTTTAAACATCCATAATATGAAAAGCACTGGGGGTTTTGGAGCTAACAGCCTTTGATAAAATATTCTCTTTCTGTACACCACCCAAAAATACATTAAATACATGGGTGGGAACAACTAGGGAAAAACCTGCTCCTCCTCCAGCCTGCTGGATGGAGCCAGGGGTGGGACTGAAATCTGCTCCGGCAAAGCCCGTGATTGTATGGCACTAACACAGCTGGCAAAGGCAAACATGAAGGAAACATATTTGAAGCAACTGGAAGAAAAATGGAAGTAGAGAGAAATATGAAGAGGCCGGAAAAAACACCATTTCTCCTCTTGCTTCCCTTAAGCTATTCAACATTAGCTGCATGTCTATCTCTGTACTAGAGCTGGATCCCATTTAACTGGAGATGGAGGGACTGAAGTGCCTCTGAGAAAGCTTGCAGCTTCAGTACACTTTAGAAATGTTCCTCTGCTCTTCTGCAGAGCTGGCCTGTGAGGAGGTAAGCAGGGAATTAAACCCACTGCCCTTGTAAGAAAGGGGGAGGCAGCAACAATACAGGTGCCAGGTTACACAGCAGGTAGGCAGCAGAGCAAGACGTCTCCGCACCGTTGTTCTGCTTAGGTATCACAGGATCAGAGACAGAGAACAAGGCAGTTTCCTGCTCTGACTGACACAGAAAGTTGGGTTTCACTGGCTGTAGCTTCCAGGCAGGCTGTCACTGTTGAAAGCACATTAGATCAGCTGGGCATCAAGCAATACCTCCCATCAGTTTTCACCGCCCACTGCTGCCAGCTTGACACTTCTCTTTCACGCTGCATGTGCCAACTGTCTTACAAAGCCAGCTGCAACATGTACTGGAAGGACACGAGGAACAACCGCAGGTGGGGAGAGGAGATGAGGCATCTGCTCAGGCATGGGGCGAGGAGGCTTTTTCCTGCCTTAGTCCAGGCAGAAGACAGGGTTCTCCAAGAAGACTGCGAGCTTGCTGGCCACCAAGTCCAGGTCACTGGTGTTGGCATATTTGAGCAGATTGGTGTTCTTAACGAAGTAATGCTTGAGAAAGTGCTGGCTTACACACTTGTGCAGCTTCTGCACCAGCCTCAGAAAGGCTTCAGGGAAGCAGCGCCAATCCTTGGTGCGTGGGTATTTTTCACACGTCCAGAATAGCACTGTCTGCAAGAAGCAGATGGAAGAGAAGAGGTGTTAGAGGTTCTGTCGAGGGCTCACACAGCTTACTAAGGCAGTTTAGTGCTGGGAAGTGGCTGACAGCCTTGGAAATCAGAGCGACTTGCACTGCTCTCTCCTTGTGTTAACATTTCTGCGACAGAGAGATCAGAGCTAAAGCCTCCTCTGGGGATCAGGCAGAGCAACTCTGACGTGCCTGGTTAGGATCCCTCCCCAGAGGAACACCTCTCCATTGACTTGGGCCAGGAGCCCAAGGAGAACAGTCTTGCTGAAATAATCTTAGCCTATCTGCCATCCTTAAGCAGCAGCCTCTGTAGAAATGCCAGACATTTTAGGCTGTAGAAAATGGCCTATTGTACAAGTGTTGAAGCCAGTAGGTGCAAGGAGGGAGAGAAGAATAACTAGATCAATGTAATGATTTGATATCCTCAGCTGTATTTGTACTGAAGATGCACACAGATCTGCATTCCAAACAGATTTTCCAAGCAACTATTGCAAGTGCAGGGCATGCTTTCTGGTCAAGTGCAGCTTGTGTTTTTCTGACACATGATACTAACAGCATGCACTCTGTTCTATTCCCCCAAGTTTATTTTATGTGGTTTTACATTTGAGAAATCCATAGTTCCAATAACAAAATGCATATCATTATTGGTCTTATAGTATTATTTTTATGCTACCCCTCTTGCGTTTTCACTAACTTTCCTATGACTGAGAAGAATTTTCTGGAGATACTTACACTTATTGTACCAAAAAAGCCATACCAATTGCCTTGGTCAACCCAAATTCTCTTTTAGAAATACAAAGTCCTGGATTCAGTAATTCTAAGTTCCTTATTGTCCTCGTAATCCCAATTTTATTTTGCAGGTTCAGCAACCCTAAAGGGGACCCAGAGACACTGTGAGATGTGGCTGAACTACAGCCTTTAACTCCTCTGTTTCTTCAAGGGCATAATGAGTACTTATACTCATACCTTTGAGGCTTTCACAACTTCTTGGGGGAGGATTTCCTCTAGCATAGAGGGCCTTTTTTTTTGTGTGTGGAGTCCTGTTTAATAATACTTGTTGGCTACTTCAAACAGTGGAAACCTAATTCAGCTACTGAGCTACTGGTTTCTCCATTGACTGTTTCCTGTTTCTCTCTTTTTTTTTTTCCCTTTTTTTAACGTAAGCAATATTGAAGCATTCTTTCTGTCTGGTAAACCAATCCTCTCTTGCAGTAAAAGCCTGAAGGACAGATACAGTAAAGAACTAAAGAGCTTCTAAAAGGCTTTTTATTTTGATTGAGAGTCCATGCAGCAGCACTTTCTGCACCTCTTCTCCCTGAGCCAGCACAAGAGATCATTACTGATGGTTAAATGGTTTTCCACTTGCTCCTATCTATGAGTTTTTCCACCAGGTTGTTCTTACAGGCAATGAGAAGTTTTTCATTCTGCTAAGCTATAACCAGCCTTGTCAACTTTTTTTTGACTCCAGCTTGACTTAGACTAGTCCCATGACTATAACAGATTTGATGGTCACAAGCTTTTCTTTAGGAGAAATCTTGGCATCACATCTGGTTTTGGACACCAAAAGATCAGTAACTACTGTGGAAGCCTGGTGGCTTAAGGCTTCAAGGTGGGAGAAGAACAGCCCTTCCTTGGCAACGTCAGGAGGATGGAGGTCCAGAAAACAGGATTGCTCTACTGCCTGATAAATAGTTCTGCCTGTTGTCATCAATGTCTCAGGTGTGGCAAAATCTTGTGTCTCTTCTTCACAAATGTTGTTTGTAGAGTGAAGCCATCTTGAACCCTGAAGTATGTGCAGGGAGGATGCTACCACCCCTTTACCTCTTCTTCCTTTCCCACCCCAAGTAAAACAACACCAGAACCATCAGTTTGCAACCTCATTCATGAAATAATGCTCACTAAAGAGAATTTTTTGTGCACATCCAGAAAGAGAAACACACAAGTTTCCACCGGACAGACAGATGGACATGGATGGTTGGGATAGTCAAGAAGCAGGAAGTAACTGTGCAATTAAAGACAATATTACAGTGCCTATATGAAGTCACAATAGAGCAGGGGCCTCAACTCTAACTTTATGTTGCGTTGCTGCAATCATAACGTTCCTACAGACTACTACTTTCTTGTTGAAGTTTGGAATTTATATTTACTGAATTTCATGTTGCTGTAAGGCAAAGCAATGGTGCTGTAGTTTTGACAGTTATGTTAGAAGTTACATAGGAGATGCTACAGTGATATATGCTGTAGTATTTTGACATTACTAGATGGAAGCTCCTGCAACAGATACTGAGACACTATCTTGGTATCATGGTGATGTTTACCTGAAGGTGATAAGCTGTGATGACAGGCCTATTTCCAGCACACCAGACATCTTCCTTCATCTGCCTCATGACCCTGAAGCACTTCATGCGACAACCACCATCTTCATCAAGGCCTTCCATGAGTATATGCTCAGCACGGGAGAAGCACAGCTGCCAGTGATAATTGGAACGGGCCAAAAGGTCGAAACCAAGTGACTGGTCAAAAAGAGAAGTGTGACACTACATCAGAGGCAAACTTCTGAGCAATGCAGAGGGATGTTACAAAAGGGATATGTAACATCTCTCAAAGCGGGGCACTGTATTCTAAACAGGGTTAGCCAAGGCAGCAAACATGGGTTATGCTCCCATCATAATTCCTAGTCAAATGACTGTGCAATCTGATTTATTTCCTTGTGAGCTGACATCAATTACTCCCAGGAGATCCATCTCTAGATTCATCAGGTGCAGTACTAGCAGTGCTACTAAAGCAGAGGCACAACTCTGCAGGCACCTTGCCATGAAGTAGCAGATTGTGCATGAGGGGGGAGCAGGAACTGGAATGCGTAACTGGACCTGCAGGAACATGGCAGCTGGGGCTGAGCTGGAATGCCAGAATCCATCCACGAGCTTTGTAGGGGAAGATGGGGTTAGGCTAGAGGGAAAAAACTGCAAGATAGTGGCCCATATGCAGAAGGCTTACATGAGGCAGAGCAGAACAGCAAGAACGATGTGGGTCAGGACAGAGCTAGAAAGGCAGAGCTGCATGCAAGAAACTTGTGTAAGAAACTGCTAACTCAGTTTTTCTTCCATAGAATTCATCACTATACGGGGGAAAAAAATCTCAATAAAATCTGACAGAACACTTTGAAATAGCACTTTTCTCTAGAGAATATACCCTTCCAACCATGCTGTCACCTGCCACCACCATGCAGTCGTTCAACTGGGAAACCACTGTCAGACACCTGCAAAGTAAATTCCAGTGCAGGGTTAGTAGCACTTTTCACACTCTTCACCTTGATGCACTGCACTTTCTCCTGGGAAGGCCAATGCTTAAGGCAACGAGGCCATCGGGCTTTCTTGGGCCAGCAAGTTGGAATCTCCACAGCAGGGACCAGTTCCACCTCAACCTGGGATTCTGATGTCTCCACAGCCACCCGGACCACTGAGCTGAAGCTTTCCAGCACTGTCACTTTACCTGTGAAGGAACAGCAGAAGATAGTAAGAAGGAAAAGGACCTTTTCCAAAAGCCAAGCAAAGGGCTGTCTAGGGCTTTGCAGTTCTATTGTTCTGTCTTAACACTATCTCTTCAGTGCCATAAGCAGAATACAAGAAAAAACTTATCATCTTAATCTACCCTGGGGAGTGAGAATAGGAAGAAGATGAAGTTCACAATTTTACACTCAATTACCGTGCTTTTGTTTTCCTCTGTAGGTCCTCTTAAATCCTAGGACCATCTTCTTAAAAATACAGATAGACAACTGGTGTAACGTAACATTTCTAATGGTACACTACAAGGACACCACTGTAGATTAGAAGGGACCAGATGAACACTTCATATCTAAAGATCTCCTCATTCCTTCAGGGAACTTGTGATCAGACAAAAAGACTTACCCTTGCTGGTAAATAAGAATGTTTTGTGGGGTATCCATAAATTCTGTTCCTGGAGATGCACTTGTACAGGAGACAATGCCAGAATTTATGGCCTGTTGTACAGAGCAGTCATACAAAAAGGGCTAACTGCTTGCCTCACTGGGACTGCTGAGTGTCAAAAAGAGTTCTGCTGTGATTTGGAGGAAAATTTCCTTGGTGAAAGAAGAGTGGCTCATCTCCAGGAACAACACGCTCTAAGAGAGCAGAAAGGAAAGAAAGCTGCAACTAATGGACTTAGTGAGATACTTCCTGTTGGTGCGACTGTATTCATGGAAGAATTTTCTGCTCTCAGTTTCCCCTATCACTCCGGCAGGACCACCGTCCCTTCAGCTTTGCCAGCTGAGCCAATTGCTTGATCATGCTCTAAGCCACTGAAGTAAGAGACAGAGCAGATTGCCATAAGCAGGTTAAACAGTAGTGTGTTGATCCATCTCATCTTGACTGGCATGGGCTAAGGAGCAATTCTACAAGGAACCCACACAACAGACTTGAAGGGACAGTGATGAACATATTCTACCCCCACAGAGGAAAAACCTTCCTATTCCCAATGGTAATTTAGCATCTCCTCCAGGAAGCACTGGTGCAAATAGTGGAGTCCATCCCAACCAGAACTTCATAAATTTGTTGTGTTATTTCCCTGCTGAACCAAGCCTGGCACCAAACCAGGAACTGTACTCTCCCAAGCCTTCAGCAGGGATCCCTAGCAGTGGAAAAGCATTAGAGCAACTGCTGTGTCAGCACATAAATACATTCATAGCATTTCCAAAAACAACACAATTATGCTATCAATTTTTCCACCAATGAAAACTGAGACACCTCAAAAAGTCTCATTTTGCTGGTGCTCAAAGAATTGAAAAATAGGGAAGGAATGAAATCAGAGTGTTTTTCTGTAACTTTAGTTGTACTGTGGGATGAAGAAAGTTCATTCAGTTCAGAAGTTCAGAAATGAACTTCTCCTGACTTCATCTTAGCCAATGTTCTCTGCGTCAATCTCCTCCCAGCTGGCCTTACAAAAAAAATGGGAGGTTTTCACTTTAACACAATGACTTTCACATAAGTAAACCCTCAGATGCAAGCCCCATTCCACTTGGTCTTTCAATGGTGAAATTTCATTCCCATCAACCTTTTCATTTCTATGATAACAAATATTTCCTGGAAGAATGCAATGATCTAGCTGGGCTTGACTTTAACATGTTTTCTGCTGTGACCAAAATACAGAGTGCAATCAGATGAATGGAAATGGCTTCTATTCCTTTGGAACACAGAAGACCCATATCAGGCTCCTGATGAGTAAAGTTATTCTAGAAACACTATGAGAAGAGGCACCACAGTCTGGATTTGATCACATCACAGCATCTTAATGTGAAAAGATGGACATGGATGATTTAGCTTGGACCAAACACAGTGTTCATTACCTGAAGTCTACAACACGCCTCTAGGATGCTAACAATTAAGCATGAAGATCGCTATTCAGGCAGCATCTTGCTAGCGATGTTGTAGTTATGAAGGTACCTTGCTTGCACCACTGATTGTGTTATGTCAGTGATCAGCATTTCTAGTATAAATACCCACAGGAAATAACAGTAGTGTGTTGATCCACCTCATCTCGACTGGCACGGGCTAAGGAGCAATTCGAATTGCTCACAGAGGGATCAGTGCCACTACTGAAAGCAAAATTCCTGAATAGGACTGGAGTAGCCTGGACACTGGAGAAAAGAGCACTTGGCCAACTGATTTTGCTTGAATATAAGTCCTTCTCCTTAGTTCCTACCATCCCATGCTGGAAATCTATGGGTAAGCTAAGGTTTCCTCAGAGCATTATCGGCCCTATACACATCTTCAAGCATTTTCTCCTCTGACTTATGCACCTTCCCTATATCAAATTTCCCTGTATTATTTTCCTTGATAGTCTGGGTATATTGCTGATGCTGCAGTAGAAAAAGATTTTTTATAAACAAATTGCTAAATGTTCTGAAAATCTGAGTTGTACCCTGATTGAACTATGAAGGGGATGTTACTGGAGACCCTATCCAAATTCCTAAGAAAGGAGTAACATCTTGGGTATGAGAAGCCTAAGAACTACTTAATTCCACCTTCAATGCAGGTCTACACGCATCACTGCAGTGGGCTAAATGCTCCATGATTTTGGAGGAGTTTGCTGTTTTTTAACTTCCAGTCTTGTGAGCCAAACAAATATTTTGTATGTATGATGGTTTCCCTCTATCAGCTGCAGAAGGCAGACAGCTCCCCTTACACCTTTCCCCACTAAACTCACTGGAGAGGTTACAGGAGATAATCGACTTCTCCACCAGCTCCCGGAAGACGATAAGGACTTTGGCTGGAACCAGATCACCTTCGATGTTCACGTCTGTTTCATGCCACTGCTGAAGGCTTTTTGAGAACTGCTCCACCTCTAGCCATTGATGCAATTCCTCAGGGTCCCGCACAGAAGACAGGAGCTTGGCTCCATGCACGGTGTAATAACGCCAGTGCCGTACCTGGCATTCCCTGTACCCAGTCAGGCCACGCAGAGGGACTGTGATGAGGAATTGGCTGGGTGCTAAGACCTAGGAGAGTGCAGAGACATTGAGAAGGAGACAAGGGCAGATCCATGAGCCTGAAGTAAGGAGAAGGGGGTTAAGGAAGTAATATTGTGGGCTTTGGAGTAAAGGAAAAGCCATGGTATAATGGGAGCAATTGAATACATACAGGACCTGTTCCATGCCTGTCTGAGGGTTACTTTGGAGGTACACAGACTAAAAGGAAATTGTCTCAGAAGGAATCTGATGTGACAGCTACGGCCCTACAGAAGACAAGAGTGCACTCACTCATTTGCCACCACACCCTGCCACAGTTTCCCCCATTCCTTCTTATTTCTAGTCTGTAATTGCATGACATATTATAACTAGCAGCTTCCAAGAAGCAGGAAAATATCAGAGAGCGTATTTTGAGATCCAGCAAAAGGAAAAAAAGTAGTATTTACTAGTAGTTATTACCTCAGAATTGTTGCTAGAGATAAGCCTAGAGTTCAATAGTAGCAGTAACTATGGCAAAAAGCATATTTTTCTGACCTCTTTCAATGTCCACTACAGACATTAGTAAAGTAAGGCTACACTCTGTTAATTTTATAAGGCTTTCACTCTGCCTGACTGATCTTGAAGAGTTGGAGAAAACGAGGCAAGTGACGTGCCTGAGCCTACACAGGCAGTGGCAGTCTCGGACGTAAACCCAGGTTTTGGGTGAAGTGACAGCTGTTACTGCAAGGTGAATACACCCAAGGGGAACGAAACACGCTTGTCACTTTCCCGTACTAATCCAAAATGTTCTGGTAGATCCTTCCTGGTAGCTCAGGTGATTTAAAATATTACTGCAAAGGTTCAAGGGCCCTGAGGGCACTAACAAGCTTTAATGGGACTTCTACCCACACCTTCTGCCCCTGAGCCTGGCCCCACCATTTACTGCTGGTCTCCAACTGTGTGACAGCTAAGCCCGTGCCTGGCCATAGGCTTTGTTGTCCTACCTACAGACTGCCATCCCAGCCTGACCACAGACCTTCCTGGCCACTACGGACTTGTCTGACAGCCAACAGACTGCATCCAATCCTGGTCATCATCTTTGGGCCTGATCCTGACCTGAATCCAGACGAGTACTCCTGGCATGACCTCAGACCTGCCTTATCAAGCACAGACTTGCTTGATGATCCAGACTCTCAGCAGACCCCAGCTGCCCTCCCTAGGTTTGCCTTGCTTGAGGTGATGCTGTGCTGTCATGCTCACCTCCTGGCTCCTTTTCCCACAGGGAGCAGGTGGTCTACTCTGCAAGAGATTTGAAATACAAAAGATAGTAGCTGCAGGTGTTATACAAGTGCCTTCAAATACCAACCACAAGGCTTCTCTACCTAAGGCTTACCAGGAATCACCAGAAATCACAAGCCTGGGGATGGCACTGTAAAGCTGGGTAGCTGGTGTCCTCTTGGTCTAAACCAAATCCCAGTCCCACACCTCTGCTCTGTTACACGATGCTCTTAGGCACTGTATGCAGATTATGGGCTCAGCAAGCCCCAAGTTATTCAACAAGAGCTTCAGATTCTAGGATGTGTAACTTATGGCCAATACAGCTATATTATAAACCTGCCTGCAGTGTGCTGGACAAATGAAATACAGACTCATTCTTGCAATCCTCACCAGGATATTCCAGGGAGGCAGAAGGAGTAGGTTAGAAAGAAAACATTGCTTTGAGAAAAAAAACCAGGTATTTTGTGGAGAGGATGAAATAGTTACAGGAGGATCAGTTAGGTGGGTGAAGTTGTCTGGAGAAGAGGGTGGGTGAAGGAGAAGCAGGCACAGGGATGGGCAGGCACCAGGTGGCAGGAAGGCTTTGTACCTGGATGGATGGGTGGAATGGGCGCTTCCCCCGAAGCATAGCTGACCACTTGGCCAGCAAAGCTGGCTGATCCTGAGAGAAGCAGAAAGGAAAACAAGAAGTACCCAGGAACAGAGAGAAAGCATGTGCCAGGTCATCCATTCACAGAGCAAAGCTGCAAGCTTCCTTCGAGCCTCTTTGTTAAAGGGAAATCATCCCTCCCCATCTCATGATTACAGTCAAACACCTGGCAATGCCATTAGGCAGTGCTGTACTGGCAATTACTCAGGCCGCTAACCTGCTCATCACGCCCTGCTGAAGCCTCCACAGCCTTTGCATCAGCCCTGCACAGCTGACAGCTGCGATAATGGTGGGCCACAACTAAACCAGATTTTTAAAAGTTTTAAAAATAAAATGTTCCAGTTTGGTCCGTTTGAATTTTATCTCAAGTTTTTTATTAAAGATTTTGTCTTTTTGTCCCCTGGGTTGCAGAAAAACGTTGACTATCTGAAGAATTTTCTTTTATATTCCCCACCTGGCCCTGCATATTTAGAAGGAGGCTTGTAGCTTCACAACAAATCTAGACCCCTCACCATGTTAAATCAGAAGCTGAAAATTCTGAAAAGTGCCTAAAAATTTAATTCACAGGAAAAAATGTGGCACAATTAAACACAGAATAATAAATACATTGGCTTTCCCGTGAGATGAGTATCTTCTATGTTGATTTATGTCAGCAGTGGTTTTAAAAGATTCTACTTTTTTGGGATTAGAACACCCCAAGCCACAAAAATATTTATTAACCCATTCTTTGCTGCCCCATACCTACAGAACAGTTATCCAGTGTGACTATCCTCTTAGTGTGACTATCACAGATTTATAGCACTGGTTTCAGTTAAGTATTAATAATAAATCTGCTACTTTTTAAGGAAATAGATTTTGGGGATTCCTTTTAAGCAGAGATTGTTCCGATCAGCCTGCTGTAATATCAAATTACTCTTCAGACTAGACTGCCTTGGGTTTTGTTCCGTTTCTTCTCCAGAACAGCAGTTTTGTCCTGACACTGGTCTTGTCAGACTTCATTAGCCAAGTAGGTTTGTTCCAGCATGAGAGGTAGATGGCATTCTATGGCACTAAGGAACACATGGACCAGGACGTGGCACTGTTTTATGTCACTGTGGTTATTCCTACCGGCAAGGCCACATGCCCTGGGATAGGCACAATTCCAGAAAAGATATAAATCTGAATGTTTGTCCCCAGAGCATGTCCACCTCCATACCCTTCCAGCAACTTGATACACATATACTTCTTCCCTTTCAAGACCAGACAGCTGCAAAAGTTGTCTCATGCTTTTACATGTTTGCTGTGCTTTGATCTGTAACTGTCTGCGTTTTAGTGTAAGAGTTGACATAGGTAGAGTATGTAAACTAGTTCAGATGAAAAAGATCATTTTCATCTGAAGTTGCCATTGCTATGATTGCTTCTTATATCCCTGTTATTCTTGTCTTAGGTAGTCACAGGAAATAACTAGTCTTGTCCACAGCTGGAACAGCTGGTATTGTGGTATTTGATGGTCTAAAATGGGGAGACATTTAACTTCTCCCACTAATACACATATTTCTTCCCAGCAAAAAGAAGTTCCAAACCCTGACCAAGAAAAACTGTATTTTTCTGAAGGAGCTTTCTAGCGTTCACAGTGGAAGAAAGATTTGGGTTTTTTTTTATGTGAGTTAACAGGTTTTCCACCTGTGAAAAATATGAGTCATAGCTCACGAAGGCATGAGCATCTTTTTCTTCTTATGTTAGTGCTGTACAAGTTTTGCTTTCTGTCTCCAAAAGAGCTTTGACTTCTGCTTGCAGATTGACAGCTCTGGCAATAGACACTATTTGTAAAAGCAGCAGTTGTAAAAAGAGGCTCTGCCTGATTTACCAGCCCTCTCCGATGCTCCTCCATTTGTAAGATGTCTGTGAGTAAGTCTCTATGACCCAACCAGTCACCAGAACTTCCACAGCGAAGTGTCAATGCAATGTCCGTGTGGCTTTGGCTGAGGTACCTGTCCAAACACACACTTATACAATAGAGAAAACACTTACTGATTGCCTACAAGCTGCCAGAGAGTGTACCTGAGCTCTTGTTCATACCTTAATGTTCTCATTGTGAATGCCGGAGTTGGAGATAGCCTGGAATCGTGTGGCCTTATAGCTGATTTCTGCAGTCAGTTCCTGGATGATTTTCTGCACCTCCTCCACTGCTTTGGAGACCAGATAATGTCGCTGTTCCACCTGCCAGTTCCAAGAAAGACACTTCATATTACAGGTAACTGCAGTCTTTGTCTCCAACAGGAAACAGAGAATCAATTTAAAGCATCCTCAAACACTCGTGCCTGTGCTGGGAATAAAACCTATTTGTGGGTTACAACCAATGTACCATGAGACAGAGCTGGTAGACACCACCTGGCCAGTACTCAAGACTGCTTGCTGAGTGTTAATTGATATTTCCATGCCAATACCATTGGATGGAAGCAAAAGAGTTCATTACGCAGATAAGTTTGCTATCAACTGGCTACAGTCTCATTCTTTATCTATTTGATGCAAAATATCCAGCTATTCCCCTGTACATACCAGCCATTCTCAGAGCCAGGATGGTTCATTCCGAGAGCTGACAAGTCATCAAGAATTACAGATAATCTGTGCATTACTCAGGTGGCAGGTGTATGTGGTAGCATTGAGATGCCTACATTATATGTTGAAAGTACCCAGACCGTCTTCATATCTGAAATACATCTAGTACTCCTAGATGGTGAGAAAGTATCTTTCCAAAGCTGGTCCCACTGGGGACTAGTTGTTGGTGTGACTTGATGAACAGTTCTTCAAATCAAGTAGTCATAGCAATTTATTAAAAATTATTTCAGTGGAAGGTCTGAGTCTTGGAAGGACTGACGGGAAGGATGGACAACTCAGAAAAATAAAAGATGAACCTGAACCTTCCTGTATGATTAAAAATTAATGAAGCATAAGGAGATGGTCAAAATCTGAACAAAGAGATTCAACAGGAGGATCATGAAGGAACCATCTTAGTAAAGGGCATTTAAATATTTCCCAAAGATCCTTACACATTTACTGAAGTGAGAAGCAGATTCAACTACTGTTAATGAAGTTAATGAGCATATTCCTTATCACTTATTAATCCAAAATTACCTATGCAGAGTGATATTTGAAGACTGTTTACTGTCCTTTTTTGAATCCTTATGCTAAATTTTTGTTTTAATATTTTCTTGATTTTTCTTTTTTCACACCATATTCTACTAAGTCTCATTGTTTGCAGGCAAGAAAAAAAATTCAGAAACGGATGGGAACTTTGAAAGATCTAGATCAGAAAATGAAACCCCACCTGCAGCTAGAACTAAAACTTCAGTTGGGCTATTTGCAGGTATGAAACAAGAGTGTTAGGCCATGTCACTACAGGGAGGTTGGACTAGGTGATCTTTACAGGTCCCTTCCAAACAAACCCATTCTGTGATTCTATTTTCCAACTCCCCTGTTTGCTTAGCATCTTCTTCAGCATCTAAACAACGCTCTCCTCCCTTTTAAAAAATACCACTGAGAAGCATTTAATTAAAAGTCCATTTGGACACCTTTATGTCAAATGTTGAACTGTCAGACAAAACACTCAAGTGTGTTGCAATCTGTGCCTACGCCCTGGGAGGTGACAAACAGATTCACTTCTTCACAACAGGACTGTACAATGACCTAAAAAGGACTAATACTTGCCTAAGATCAATTAATTGATGAATAGCAATTGACTAACACTGAAGTTGAAGACAAGCAGAGTTGGAATATCTCCCCTGCAGCCAACAAAGTGTATTTTACTAAGTCTGAATAGTTTTTGCAAGTGAAAAATACATCAGACAGTAGTATCATATTGCCTTTGCTGGGCTCTCATCTGCCATTGACATCCTGATTTTTTGCTATGTTAACAAACACAGCATATTATGTTTCTATAATACCCTTTAATTTCCCTAGAAATTCACCCTCCTCCTCATTCCAATTAATTCTTTTTTTCCTCAGACTAGTTTTATCTAGTTTACATGCACTTTTTTTTTAAAGAAAACTTATACTGAAAAATTTTAGTCCGTGCTCATTTTCACCTCCTCATCTCAGCTTTCATTTATGGCACTTCTCCATCTGCAGTTAACAGCTATTTTCTCTGACGTGTTTTTGCTCATCCAGAAGAACTCACAGCAATCTAATAAGCTTGACTTGTTCAACAAGACTTCCAATGTTTTCACCAACAAGCGAATGGTATGAGTGGTAGAGAAAGTTGTCCACCCATAAGGTCTTTTAGACACAAACCCCAGACTTTTTCAGTTGAAAGTATACAATCATTGTGGGTCAGCTCAAGCGGTGATCTAAAAGTGCTTCTGTATGCGTTGCTCATGCTATGTTCTCTGTGAGGGACACCTGCTGGAAACACTTTTCGGCCACCTCAAGTATCCCGGGAGAATCCATCCAACCCAGCCTGGCCTCATTTAAGTCTACCTTCATCACCTAATGGCTAGGTTACAGCAGCTGTCAAGAAATCTTTAAGAGAACATAGACTCTCAAAAAACCTGTTAAGGGAGGTATCACTAAACATCTCTTTCTGCATGTACTCCTGATCAATGGGTCAGGAATAAAAGAAAAAAAGAACATGTGACAGATGGTGCTAACTGTTGCTTTCCTCAATTAGCTCCCTAATCATGCTAGTGGAAGATACAACCTTCCTAGCAAGTGGAAGGCATAAAAATCAGAAGACAGGACATGAGTGAATGAAAGCAGCTCCTGATGAGCCAAGGCAT
Source organism: Nycticryphes semicollaris (assembly GCA_013400055.1). NCBI lineage: Eukaryota > Metazoa > Chordata > Aves > Charadriiformes > Rostratulidae > Nycticryphes > Nycticryphes semicollaris. Next base: position 297,986 of record VXBJ01004556.1, on the reverse strand, counting down.
TTATCTAAGATGTCTTTAGCAGCACGATAGACATGTTGTGAAAAGCCACAGAGTAAGCTCTTTGTTGGACAGCCACTTCTGCCACCTAATGACATTCCCCTTAACATGACTTAGCTTTGGAAATCATGCCAAAGCAAATGCACAAAAAAACACCAATAAGGTCAATTAAGGTTTTATTATGGAGGAAGGAAACAGGACTGAGATTTACCGGGGATTGTTAAGAACATTTGGGTTTGTTCTTATGTAGCTAGTTACATCCCCTCCATATGCACTTGAGGTTTTCCTTTGCTGAGTGGCTTAAGGAAGAAACCTTTGGTATCATAGAGATTCATTGCACCAGGTGGCTCACCTGTTTTCAAAAACAGGCAGCATTTGACAAGCACAGCTGGGGCTGCCTGAAGGTTAGGCGGCCTCACTTGGACAGAAGACTCAGGAGCAGGCAGAAACTAGGAACCCAGCCATGGAAGGCTGCTAGAAAACAGACTTTCAGTAGAACCTAAAATATTGGCAAGTATAGGCTTCACTTAACGACATTCTGCTTCTTTTTCTTGTACTTATGGCAGTCATATGAGCATCTTCCTGTGCATGATTTCCCTCTGTTCTCTCCTTTGTAGCTCTGCTTTATAAATCTTCAGAGAAGTGTTCACTATTACAGCTCACTGAACAGATTCTCATGGAATGATTTTCCAGTGCACAACACTGCATGGCTGAAAATTAAAGTTCTCACAGAAATACACCTACTTGTCACCAAAACATTTTCATAGAGAAAACAAACCTTACTTACCAGCCCTTTCATGGGACTAGAATATTTCATCCTTTACAGAAAAGAAAGCCTTATAGTTTTCCATTTTGAAATGATTTTTCACTTTGGTGTTTTGCATTTTGTTGGGGAAAGCAGACTATCATCGTTTCATGATTGTTTACTTCATTTCATAATGTGGAAAAAAATCAAGTGCTGGAATATCTCATAAAATAGAAACATGGTTCAAACCTGCATGTGCTAATGAGGCATGTTATTTTAGTCATTCTATATAGAGAAGTATCCTTAGCTGAGGTGACAGACTAATGGGTGAATTCTATCAATATCTGTCTCTCTCTGTAATTCCTATATGCATCTTTCTTAGAGGAAATGCCTGGTGTGGTTTCAGCCTTGTTTCCGTCAAGCCAAGACCATTGGAGAAGGAGAGAGGCAAGGACCTTTCCTTAGATTAAATGTTGGCAATTACAGCTAGTCTCACATCTGGAATTCCAGATTGGGAGCAAAAATCCAAGACATATAAAGAAGAGTACAAGCACCTTGAAAAATTAGGCTACCAACTGAGATCCCTTACAACATTCTGCAACAGAAACCTAGAAATCTCATTAGAAATACAGTTCTCATGAAACTTCATCCAGTCTTGTCTCAGAAATGAAGACAGCAGGCAAGCAACTAACTGTCAAGTTTGGCACCCTTCAAAATCAACACCTAGTGTGGGAGACAGAAAATCTGGACAGATAAAGCCTTACCTTGCTCTGGATGTAGATTTCTACATCTTCATCTGTGAATGGTTTCATGGCAAGATGGTCTTCACTGCTCTCTAAAGTATGAATTCACTCTTCACTCGTTTACCTGCCAGAAGTAGGCACTCAGAGCAACCTGCTCAGAGCCTTCTTGTCCTGTGAAAATCAGGTCACCTAATTCCGCTGTGGATGAAGAAGAAGGGAGAGAAGCAAGGAAGTATGCCTAATTTTTTAATAGCTTTCTTCTGGACTCAGTTACAATGGTGACATCCAGCAGTTTTGGAAAACTAGCTCCAGTTATTATTGTTCATCTTACTACTTTTAAGTGGTGGGTCTTGCATGCAGGCACACTCAAAAATATCCCAGCTACTGCTCTGTCTCAGAGCAGGTCTGGAAGTGCTTTTCCTATTGCACTGCAGATTCAGCACACTCATGCACAGCATTATTATTCTGTGTGCCACAAGTACTTCCCTGCTTCGCTAAACCACTTGTTAAACGCTCAGCTATCCCTTGTTGACTTCAATCCACCCACTTTCCATTTGAAGTTGGATGGATATTTTTACAACTCAGATCATTCATTTGAGTTGCAGTCTGCAGCCTCTGCTCCCCTCTCCTCCCCTCTCCTTATATCTCCTCTCTCTCTCCGGCTGTATTGACAGTAAATATCCTGCAGCTTGTCCTCTCCTGTAGTTTGCCTTGCTTTCTTTACAGTAAACAGTCAGAAAGCTGCCTCTTGTTTTCTGCCAGCAGCTCAGCTAACAAGCCCATATGGATAATTCCGAGGGGAAAACAATTGATCAGGCCTCATTGATCCAGCGAGGGTTGGTGGCTTTTAGAAAAAAGGGTACATCATCACATGGAAGGGAGTGACAGAGTACAGAGATGAAATTCCATGCTGCTAAGTGTCCCTTATTAAGGAAGGCACACTCCACTTCTGAGTAAAATCATTATTTCCCGCTGGAAACTGAACTTTGACATCCCTTGACTGATTTATCACCTCTACAGCAGCTGGCAAAAGGCAACACTTCAGTAGGTACTGGGTGCTACCTCAGAGCAGGCGCTGTTGTTGCTAGTTACCCTTCTTGATGTTCATTATTAACAGACAAACGCTAAGTAAATTTATGGATTACCAATACCTGCAGGATGTCTGATTCCCTAGAATCTACAAATCAAACCTTTCTCTGTGCCTCCCAGGCATCTGCCTTCATCTTTTCACTGAGGGACTTGGGGACTCCTTCACCAAGAGATGTAGGCATTTACTTCCCAAACCAGCTTCCATGGGAGTTGGGCACTGAAAAAGACGAGCCCCCTGATTTTTAGGGAACCATAATCTCCTTGCTCACTTCGAGGCTTACTGGCTGTCTTTCAGTGCATACAAGCTCTGCTGGGGAAGCCAGAAAAAAGGCAGGATCTGAAAGAAGGTGAGTGGAACAATAGGTTAGGAATGACTTGGAGGGCTGGAGTGTTCAAGGAAAGAGAATGAACCTTTTAAATGGTCGGATTCCGTTAAAAGCGTGTCCTCAGAACTTTGACTCCCTTGTGCCCCCTCAGGCAGCTAGCTGTACATGCAGAACACGACATCCTTAACACTACCATACATTACTTTAATACCCAAAACCTCTGATGTGTATTAGGAAGCAAGGGAAGATCAAGGGTCTCACTTTCTTGCGCCTACAAGATGGGTATTTTGTTCCTTGGAGGAGAATGCTTGCTAACTATTGCTTTTTGAGCAGCTTACACACAGCTAACGCTCCCTGAGCAGGGGTGGGCATGGCCTACCACAGGCATGTCTTCACAGGCCTACCACAGGCATGTCTTCACAGAGTATCAGCCAGGGCCATGTGTTCCCCTGCAGCTCTCTAAAGTGTCAATCTGGCGGCCGAGGCAGCCATAGACTGACAGATGGAAAAAGCTCACAACTGCTCAATGGAGATACAAAGCACCCCGCTGAAGCCACAGAACAGCATGAAGATACGAACAGAAAAGGCCTTTTCCGTTTAAGTTAGCTCACAATCCATCAGATATCATGGATCTGAGTGCTGTAAAGAACTTTTGAACTTTGTTAATTAAAAAAATTAATTTCCCCAAGAATACTTATTTCTAAGAAGATTCTGATCTGCACTGAGAATGGCTACCTTTCTGACACCTCTGAATCCCTTCTTTTATCTTCATTTTTGAAAGAGACTTAAGTCCCCATTGGGGTCTGATATATATCTATGGGACGCTCACCCTCAGATCGTTCCTCCTGAGGGCACTGCAACCTTCATTCCCTCTCTTTTGTCCCTCAGGAGGTTATCAGCATCACTTATACAGGTAGCTGACCACAGACAGTTCCCCAAATTCTGTTTGATAAGCATCCATTGATTTATCCAGCTGCTTTCAAGCATTTTCAAACCACACTTCAGTATCATGGCCTTCTCAAGTTATAGCTGTCTGCCTGCTGATCTGCCTAAACTAATCTGAAATGATTCAGCTGTATTACATTCCCCCATTTGTTTTATTTCAGTGCCCACCCCATAGCATCTCCTAACAGAGTTCAGTTTGGCTGATTTCCTTTGTAGTACCTGTGTCTTTGTTTGATCATTGGAACTCTTCTAAGAGGATTTAGGGATTTCCTAAGATTCAGTATTTTTGCAGATACATGATACATTCTCTTCATTCATGCCTTTCACAGTATCTAGAACTGAATACGATTGCAGATCTGGGAAACCCATATAAAAGTATTCTGTGAATGCATACGTTGAATGGTATTAGATTGGCTCTTGTATCTTCTGAAGCTGCCAGTTACTAATGCTTTCTATGCTTGCCTGGCTTTCCTTTTTTCATTCTTCAGTGTCATAGATGTGACAAATACGTTTCAAGCCTACAACTGAAAATCATCTGAACTGTGAACTGTACAACAATAAAAAAATCACCAACATCATGTAAATAACAGCAGTAGTATTAATGGCATGGGGAAGTCCAATATTGTGGCTTTTGCTGTTTGACAACTATTTAGAAAAACTACTCATGTGGAACAGTAAGCTTGTATTAAAAAAGCCTCTACTAAATCACACAAATGAGTCAGTCCAAAGCACCACTTTTGACTCACAGATGATGTGCGGTGACAACAAATAAATCCAGTTGAAGATGTTGCCTTCCAGATGAAATACAACCTTTAATTTGCAGTTGCTAATGATGACCCATCACTTCTTTCTCTAATTACCTGAGGCATTAAGTCTGCTGCATTAGCTGAAGCATGTACTTGGGTCAAGAGAGACTACCAAAACAAATCATCCCAGTGGATTTAATAATCTCTGACAGTTCTCTTGCCTTCTTAAACTGTTGCCCCATTTCTCCCCATTAGTGGATTAAGTGACTGTACAAAATGAGTAATTGTAGCTTGAATCTGCTACAACATTTATGCTGTAACAGCCTTTAGTAGTGATGATTCAGTACTGTCTCCATTCAGAGGACACTAGGAAAACATAATCAGGCTTTGGAGGGGGCACAAGTTCTCTGAATTTATTTTTTTTTCACGTTGTCTTTTAACAAGTAGATATGGGCAAAGGGGATGATTCAATGACAAAAGCCTGGGATGGACTAGAGGGAAAAGAAAGCACTGCTAATTCACTGTGACAGCATCAGAATCACATATGGATGCCAAATTGAAATGCTTCTCCACTCATTCCCACCCCTCACCGATCAATACTTGGCAGGCTCAAAAATGCTCCAAATGCCTGTGCTGCTTGTTCTCACTGCCACACGTTCTCACATTAGCCTTAGGCCTGCATTTCATATCAAGCTAAAGGTTTATACCTTTCCAAACTAAGCATAGGATTGGATCATGTCCAGTGGTTTATCAAGCCTGATATCTTTTTTTTTTTTTTTTAATTTGTGGCCAGATCAGGCATGTCAGAAAAAGGCAGATAGCTTTTGCTAGAAACAAGTTCTCCAAACTTGGTAAGAGCTTTGAAAATCAAAATTATTTACAACCTAAATCTTTTCAGGCTGCAGTGTAGCATTTCCAAAGAAAATGATGACTCCATTGTCACTAGCTGAGGATACAGGAAATTCTGAAAAATGCTAAGATTATGGTGCTGCTACCCACCACTGACCAGCTTCAAACTAGCAAATTTGCAAGTATTCACTCAGCTTTGAAGCTGTTGTTAAGAAGCAAGCCACTGCATAGCACACAGAAATCATATAGGAGGGCTTCTAGTATTGCCAAGATCACTGACACCCCACTGCTCACAGAGAGTTTAGAAATTTCCAAGTTTGTAACAGTCAGCTCAGTGAGTGGCAGGGGCACAGGAACCTGGGAGCCCTGGCTGCATCAGAGGCTCCCAGAAGAGTTAACTGAGATGTTGGGCAGGAAAATTGGCATTTTGAGTAATAAATCCACATATAGTCCTCTGGAAGTTACCTGAAATAGTAAAAGTTCAGTGCACCACAATTAAAACACAAAATATTTCATTAGACTACTTCCAAACATCTGCAGAGGATATTTTTCCTCTGTCACTATGTTTTATCCATCACTAAACCACAATCACTGAACTATTGTTTCAATCAGGATGTCTCACCATCTTGAAAAACTACCTGTGGCAAACATTCAGAAAAACAGGAACCTTCCAGCACTTTTTTGTATATGCCTAGGCAAATGGCCTGAATGCCAAAAAGGAAATGCTCAGCACCAAGCAGCTCTCACTGACTGAAACACACGGCTAGAAGAACAGCATCTGGAGAAAACATGATGTTTGGCAGAGCACAGTGCAACTGGAAAAACATTTAGCACTGGAAGTCTTGGCAGGTGAGAAAAAGCTGGCTCATTTTTGATCTCAGCATAGGTTTGCTCAGCTCTTGGTAGACTTATTATTTTCAGCTGTCAAGAAAAGGACTTTGCATTTAGAGGCATGATAACTCTGGGACAGACAGACCACAGCTGAGATTATCAAGAGCCAAAACAAGGAGCACATTTGCTCTGATGTTCTGTCTATACAAGGAGCTGGATCAGAGTGGAACACAGCATTTCCAGGAGCTGGTATTTTTTCCTTAGCTGCCCTCCAGAGCACAAACAAAGTTAGCTGGTATTATTTTTACCATTTGCTGTTGCGACCACATTGACCCGATTCTGAATTTATTGCTTGAGTCTACGGCAGTTGGAATCAAACTGAATAAATCACCAGTGCTAAGTGAGAACAGTCACTCCAACGCAAACTCACTTGGAAGAGAGAAGACTCACACTCTGGCCTCCCCGTTTATGCGCTTCATCCAGTGACTGAACTAGTAAAAAATGTCCAAATGTTTATTGGAGCCAAAACTAGAAACTAGGTCTCATACCTCACAGGGCAATGACAGCTATGTACCCATAAGATCTATTGCTTTCTCTTGATGCAAATATAATTATTGCAGAACAAACAGGTCAGCTTCAGTTAGCAGTGGAGAAGCGTCTCCAGACCCAAAAGGCCTGGTCCTTGGGACCTAATTCTGAGTGCTGGGAGATAGAGTTGTATGGGAGGGGAGTGAGATTAAGAAAAACAACCAGAGTGAAGAGTTCAGTAAGAGCTTGAACAACGTTAAAGCAGCTGTGGTTGCTTAGTGGTATGGACAATATACTGGAAAAGCTGTCTGATCAAAATTCTCAGCTTGTGTCATGCCACACACAGGTAATAGATATCAAACTTACAAGTAGTAGGTGATTCCCAGGATGTGTCAATTTGGACACTGTGTTGTGTTCCGAGGCTAAAGCGGCATTTAGGAGATGCTAGAAAGGAGATGTTGAAGAAACAAATGGGATAAAGGAAGAATTTGCCATTAGGAGTAGGGAAAGAACCAGGCAACCGCATGTTTTGGGTGGGAAGAAGGGAGGGAAGAAGCGAATCATTAAGAAACTTTATAGTAAAAGGGCCCCGAGGGAAACAGTTGCTATGAGGGAGCAATAACAATACAGACAAGAATGAGAGCACCAGCAGAAGCAAGAAAAGAGATGCTCTATTAAAAGTACGACATACGTACCACAAAGCAGATCAAGAGATTCAGCAGGCAAACTTCAGTGAAAAGCAGCCTTGTGTGAGAGAGAATCTCAACAGAGGCTTCGGTCAAGTCTTTTCAGAGAATTTCCAGACAGATCAGACCATGACCTGCATTGCTACACGCTCCAGCTTCAGTCACTGGAAAATGAGCTAACAGCCTCCTGCCCAAGCTGTGTCTGGCAAATACGTATGCTGTTTGTTTGAGTTGGCAACTTCTACAAACTTGTTATCGTCAGAAGCAGGCAGCAGAAGAAAGGAGGAGGAACGCAACTGCATTCTTCAAGTAAACACTTCCTCTTCTATCTTAGACCATAAAGCTATACAGCTTCAAGCTAATCCCCATCATCAGCTGCCCAGCCCTTTCCACGTTATTGGCTGGTTTGTGCGGTCAAAGCCAAATTGCCAAAGGGGGAAGGTCAATCATTTGTGCTCCATCTGCTCCAGGCAGTGATGGGACACAGGGTAGATATTTTGGGCTAGAACTAGATAAATGCAGATTCAGGGTGCTGAAAGCAGGAGTTGGGGGAGAAGAAAGAAACCTGGAATAAAAGTACTGGGGACATGCAGAACAAGGCATCTGGCCAGGCTAAAACCACCATGTTGAGTTTGGGTCAGAAGAGAAGAGGGAGCAGAATAGCATTCATCGGAGTGCAGGGCCAATTAGTCCAGTTACCACTATCAGGGACAACAAAAATCTCATTTGCGTGAACTTCTACTCCATTCACTGCTCTCTAACAAACCAAAGGCGAGCAGAGAAAAAGATCAAATGACCACAGCTGTTAACTCAAAATTTTAGAGACAATAACAGCCCCTCGACTCAAACAACCCAGCATCCCTGAGAAATGGGGAATCTGAGAAGTGTCCAAGCACTGCTTTCTCCTACCCTTATGTATACTGTTTCTGAAAGCCATGCCATCCCAGAAACTCACCCTCCCTGTGTACTATGCAAGGATCAAAACAATAAAAATTAGCTTCCTAGGAATATTCAATTTCTCTACAACATCTTCACACTAACTTGAACAGAGATACACGCACCATCGTTATAAACACTAATTTAATGTAACCCATGATCTAGCAAAATGACCCTGGCTCCATTTTATGGATAGGAGTGGGAGTGAAGGGTTCAAGAAAGCAACAAATTTTGGTGAGAAAATGTGACTTACCCAGAGCTGGTGCCGATTTCAGCTGTAGCACTCAAAGGTTCTGTCCTAATGACCGCATTGGCAATATCTCCTTTGGCAGGGCTGGCAGAGGCTTGAGAGGACTTTTCTCCACTTCCTTTAACAAGGTGTTAATCAAACATTTCAAAGTGAGAATCAAGCAAATCAGAAGGAGGCCTTGACCTAAACAGAATACATTCTGCACAAGTTCAAGATTCTCACTGCTAGTTAATAACCAATATACAAGAGGGCGTGCATTTGGTACCCACTGCAAATGTATCCATGGGTCAGTAAGTATATGCAGCACAGCTGGTGAGGTGCCTTCATGCAGGTTTAACATCAGAGGGAAAAAAACCCAAGTATTTCAGAGCAGGAAACTAACACTGCAGAAAAACACAAACGGAGCATTTGCAGGCTCATGCTGACTTGGCAGATCTTCACAAAGGGCAGTACAGGCATGCTGAGGGATGGAGCCTACGTCCGTCTCCTGTCAGACAAGAGAGCTCTGCACTGACCTGCTTGTGGCTCCTTGATTTAACTGTAGGAAGAATACTTCCTCTAACACCTTCTACTTTTACTTGAGCCCAGAGCTGGGAAGGTAGCACCTCATATTTGGGGAAGAGGAAGAAACTATTGGTCAATTACTAAGACTTCTGCAGAGATAGTCTCTACTATCTGGTGCACTCACTATCCAAAATGAGGCAGATTTCTATCAAATCCAAGCCCTACTAATAGCTTTGGGAGGTGTCAAAGCTTTACAGGAGCTCTTGGAAGAAGCAGTAGTTGATCAGGAGAGGAATTACCCTACACTGAACACCTTCCTTCATCAGTAGCTTTTACTTGCACAAAGCACTTGTATGCTGTGCTTATACTTGTTTCTCCACTTTGGTATGTTAGGCAGACCCACAGGGCAGCTCCATCGTGACATTAGCAGGGGTGTCACCTAGTCCTGGCATGGATGGTAAGCAAAGCAGCTGGAAGACAGGCGAGGGATCGGGAGTCTGATACTGTAAGATGCAGCATCTGAGAGCTAACAACTCCTCTAAAAAAAAATAATAAGCCCCCTCCAGATTGGAGCACTGTGGCTTTGGAGTCTGGTCCACAGCTCAAACCATAAACGAATCAAAATAAAGCTGAACTAGATTTTAAAAATTGTTTCTGAACTTGCCAACTTCCCAGTAATCCCATCTGTATGGATCAGCCAGCCTTCCCTTCAATGAATCCTCATGACATTCTCCATTGTAGTTTTGCCAAACTAGTTTGGCAAAACCTATTATATGGATTATACAAAGTGCAGAGAAACAAACAAAATTGCCCACTTTCAGCCACAGAACAGATTGCAGGATTGTTCTATCTCAGCAACCTTTCAGTGGCACAAGTGTGGAAGGCAAAATGAGATCAGAAGGAATGTTGCAATTTTTCTGCTGCGTCTTACCTCCCCTCCTTCCACAAGAGGGAAGTAAATCTGATCAGATGCATTATTGTCATCTTTATTAGAAGAAGAAATGGCAAGTGGCATGAGTCACTTTTCCAAGCATGAGAATTTATTATATTATTTATTATGATAATATATTCTACAAGAATAATTATATATTTAATTACTATATTGAGAATGTATTATATGAGAATATATTAGTTATTAAGAGAATTATTATGTTACTGTTACCAAGTTTTATCAATAATAAGAAGTTGAGGTTTCGCTCCACGTCCCGCCCCCACCC
>VXBJ01004556.1:188070-286848 GCA_013400055.1 Nycticryphes semicollaris | reverse complement strand
GCTCCACGTCCCCCCCCCCACCCCCTCCCCGCAGCAAGGATTGTTCACTGAAGATGCTCTGAAGTTATACATCGGGATTAGAGACCTTTATTCACCAAGACAGAGTGAATTTCGCCACAAGTATTTGTCTTGTCTCTGTGTAACCAAGAGGCAGCAAGATGCCAGTGCAGGAAAAGGCAGAGCTGAGTCTCTCGCAGAGGCGCACTGCTGAGTCCAGTAGAAATAAGGTAATTTTAGTTACATTTGAGCCTGGTGCTGTTTGGAAGAACCAAGTAATTTTGCCTGAGAGCTGCTTGGCAGCTGGTAGGCAACTCTTATTACTGCCATCTCAACACCAGTACCGGCTGTTTATTTGCAAGGGACAAGTGCATTTCTCAAAACATCCCTGCTTTCAAGGGAGGGCACTTCAGTTCCACACCTCCCATTTGACGATGTCCAGAAGCCTCTTCCTCTTGTCAGTGTGAAAAATTACTGTCAGCAGAATCACAGAATCTTAGTGGTTGGAAGGGACCTTTGAGATCATCGAGTCCAACCACATGAAAAAAACAAACAAACAAACAAACAAACAAAAAAAACCCCNACTTCAGATTGCTCGTAAATCTGGTGCTAAGTACTTGAATGATGGTTGCCATTTTATTATCAGTATGCTCCCTTTACATTAAAAGGAGTTGTATACAGTTAGGTATGAATATGTAGTGAGCTCCTCTGTTTTGGTATGACTGGCTCTTATTTCAGTTTTAGGCAGGGACTCCACAGAAACAGGGACTTTTTCATTACTCTGATTTTGAAACTCGTGACAGTTGCAGTAGACAGTAGTGGATTTACTAGTACAGTTGTATTTTGGATTTACAAGCCCATACTGATAGCAAAGCTTGGCCAATCATTTGTCAAAGTGAATTGAAAGATTTGTGCTAACTCCACATTTGGGGCGCTCTTCTCCTTCGGCAGTTTTGCTAGGATGTTTAAGTGATTATTAATAATTTAATTTCCTCCTCAAATCAGTGATTTAAAACAGTTTCCTGATCTGAGGTGTGGTGGGGTCAGTTCTGCTGCCTGTAGGCTTTTTCAGTATTTTAAGAAAAATGGAATAGTTCAAGGCCTACTTGCTGTTTGGCGTTTGGATTGGTCCAGTAAGATTTTTATAGCAATTATCCAAAATTGCCAATGGTTAAAAAAAAAAAAAAAAAAAAAAAAAAAAAAAAAAAAAGAAAAAAATCTCACAGCCTCGTGAACCACAGTCTTTCCATACATTATTTGTGGCCCTTTTCCCCATTTCTTGATCTCTCCACCTGTTTTTCTTTAACTTGGCTCAACAAAGAGTACAACGCCATGGGCTTGGTAGTCAAACAGGCTCCAGTTACAGCAAGATACAGCCAGTTCCTGGACGAGGCACAGGGCAAGCAAAGCTGCATTTAAGAGCAGCCAAGTTCACAGCTTCAAAGAAAGGTGCGTAGAAAGGTGTGTCAATGTAGATCAGTGCTTGGGTATGGCATGTCATACTGCCATATGCAGTGGCTGCTCTCAGAAGTGCTCCTTATCCTCACAGAGATAGGTGACAACCAACCAAGCCTCTTAAGCCACTAGCTCCCTGCAGCGTGTAGCTAAGACATACTAGAGAGGAGGGAAAAGCAAATGTGAATGGCTAGAGCTGGAACTACGCTGAGCATGGAATTAGACGCATCTGAAAAACTGGGCTGTGAATCACCACCTCAACGGTGAAAGAGCAGCAAAAGTTAAAAATTAAGTAAAAGCCTAAGTATCTCAAGCACCAGAAATATGAGTAAGGCTCACAAGAATCAGAAATAACAAGAACAAAAGTTGGTCTTTGTTTGGCAACTTTAGATCAAACAGATGAACAATACAAGTGATTTTGGATGCTGGTGTGTGCTTCATAGACTCCAGTTAAGCATTCTAGAAAGGCTGCTGCTGAAAACACTTGGAGTTCAAAAGACTTTAACATACCTTGTTGAAAACTCCAGGAGAGTCTAGAAAGTATGCCAGATTAATGAGAAAAGATACTTTAGATGGTTGCATTTTCCTTTTGCGTAAGCAAGACAAGAGCAAAGGGTAACTTCAACTTCAGCAGTGGTCTGTGTCCAGGAAGCGCAGACAGGGCATTTGGCTGGATTATTCTTAGCTCCATGTTGACAGAGTAAAATTCAACATAACGTAAGACAAGGTATGGTAATATTATCTATCATGTAGAACACCTGTCCTCTTTAGTACATACACTTTAAAATATTGATACATGCAGTGCTTCGACACGTGCTCAAGGGACCAGCTATTCAAGGAGAATCTTTAAAGGAATACTCTGGTACCCAGCAATTTAAAACAGAGCACTGATCCCCATTTACCACAATCACTTTTTTCAGATTCAGACATTATTTTCTTTGTCACTGGACAGGGGACAAGAAATGCAGTCAAGCTATTTATCACCTCATTTCCAGGTAATGAAGACAAATGTTCATATACTGCCATTCCTGCCAAGATGTTGAGGCAGAAGCCCCGAGGACAAGGTTTATGTTTCTGTGCATTTACATGGCACTTCAAAGAAGGGGTGTTAAGCGCCAACGGGTGTTGGTAGGCACTGCCCCAGTACAAGTGGCAGCTATACCACCACAGACATTTTGCTATGCTAAACCCCCCCCTAAAGTGTTTCCAGTCTTTCAACATCAATCAGCGCAATTGAAGCCAGTAGTAAATTGATTCTCACATTCCACGGGTGCCGGTTTTTGTTAGAAATGATTTGTGATAGATACGGTGGAATATATGGATTAGTACTGACAGTCCCAGTTTCCCAGGCGCTTTGTAGCCCTGCCATTTCAAAATGACCTGCTTTCCACCTTGTCAATTTTCTTCTGCAGAGTCCGTTATAAATATCTATTCTATTCTGAGAGCTTCAGCCCCTTCCAGAAAACAAAACAAAAGTCAGGCGAGTAAAAAAAAAAGAAAAAAAAAATTAGTGCAATAAAATAGGTTTGCAGTGTTGCAAAAGAGCTTGTTTTTATTGAGAGATTGTGTCAGGGAAAGAAAAGGCACAAAATAAGTTACAAAGACATTATGTGAACTGTATGAGTCAGAGGCAGTATCAGAGCTGTTACAAATCACCTAAAAGTTGGCTTACTAACAATCGGTTAGCCTCTACAAAAAACTTAAAAGGAAAAACGTCTTTCAAATTAACAAAATAATTCAGAAATTAAGCAAGGATTTAAAGAACCATCAATATTAATTCTGAACAAATTCACCTGGGCTTACCACCATCACCCTTCTCAGAAGACAGAAATCATTGGAAAATACATACTATTACAGAATTGGTTTTAAAACGCACTTACATTTTATAAATTAAAAACCTGATATTTACCTTTTGTACCTCCAGTGAAGTACAGTACATACAGGTAAGGCAGTATGCATAGGAAATACATTAAGAAAACAGAATAGGTAAGTGCAATTTTTCTGAATATTTCAACATTTGTTATGGCCCCTCACCTATGGCAAAGAACATCTTGAGAAGATGGATCCAACCGCTGTTCACAGAACATATGAATACCACCATACAAGGTCTACTGTGGAAAAGCTTATGCTGTCTTTAGTTGTGACTTCTCAGATCACATATTCTAAAAACCAGAGTTGTACTGCTGAAAAGTCTCTGAGTTAACAACAGCACACTAACACAGTTAAAGAAGAGAAAGTACTTCTGAAATACATCAGTCCTCATTTTAACATAGGAAGGCTCATAACACTCAGTATTCAAGTAATCCAAATTAAATATTTAAAAATACACACACACTAACTATATACAACTTGATTTTTACTTGAAGCAGTGAATCTATTCCCCCCTATTCCCTCTTTCCTGTTACTCAACTCTCAACTGGCAAGGACTTTTGATTCTTGGTTCAAATTAAAGTGGCACAAGAATCTACATGACCATAGAGACTATACAAAGATTTGTTTTCATGATGAAGAAGAGTTGAGCAGAAAGTAGTTTACCCCTTTGGCAGTTCCTCTGGTCAAGTGGAGATCTAAATTCTGTCTTCTGAAATCAGCATGGATGCAAATGTAACCAGACACAGAACTTGGCTATAAGTGTCTGATTATATCCTTAGGCGTTTCATTTACTTGACCTAAGACAACAGCAACACAGGAAGGGAATACAGCACCAACTTCCACTCACAAAAAAACGTCAGCTCAAACTGTAAGGCCTTGATTTGGAAGAAAACCCTGTACAATCATGTATATTAAGCATAAACATCACGGTTTTGGTAGCTAGAGGACTGCAGGGTGTCTTGTGTAGGAAGAGGCCAGGGACCGACCTGTTCTGGCCCCAGCCAGCTCAGCAACAGGCAGCACAGAAATCACAGAATGGATGAGGTTGGAAGGGAACATCTGGAGGTCATCTGGTCCAAGCTCCTGCTCAAGCAGGACCACCTACTAGAGCAGGCTTCCTAGGACTATGTCCAGATAGCTTCTGAGTATCTCCATGCATGGAGAATCCACAACCTTTCCAGGCAACCAGTGCCTGGGAGCTCTCACAGTAAAAACGTTCTTTCCTATGTTCAAATGGATCCTCCTGTATTTTTGCCTCTTGGGCACAATGGGCACTGACCCAATGCATTCCAACAATCAGAGGAGTTTCTGGCACTTCTACAAAAGCAGGTTTAAGAAAAAGACCATGACAGCACAAGAGGAGCAGAAAGGAGGGATGGCTGAGCAGAAGAAATTCCAAAGGGAAATCATCATAGCCTGAGCAGGGGCTGAGAGTAGACTCAGAAGGAGCTACAACTCTAAAGGGAGTGCAGCTGGTGAAGAAACCCACAAGAGAGCAGTTGAATAAGAAACAAGCAGTAGAGAAAGAAGAGCAAGCACACACAGACTGGTCCTGATCATCTGTGCTGCCTTTTGCTCTGCTGAAGGAATTAGAGACCACTGTAGGGCGGGGGATAGCAGGAAGAGTGTTGCCTGGAAGAAAGCAGCAGTGTTTTCCTTAAATGTATTATTTATTTTCTTTCAACACCAAACCCAGTAACTAAAAGCTCTTTAATTGGAAATAAATTAAATTGATTAAACCCCCCCCCAACTCAAAACTTATTGCCCTCAAAAAGTATTAAATCAAGAGCTTTCTGGCCCTTCTGAAAGCAGACAGCACACACAGGAGAAACCATGTTTTAAGTGTGTAATTATTCTGCTCCTTCAAAACCTTCAGTCTTTTAACTAAATTTAAAAGACCTTTAAGAAAAACTTTAAACAGAAGGAAGACTCCTGGTCTTTAAGTCATGGATTCCCACATTAATAAAAAAGGAAGTATTTTGTAGTTTCCTAAAAATAAGTTAAATAGAAAATTGACAAAAAAGCTCAACATAAAGAGGTAGCTTAAAATAAAATATATCAAAGTATTATTAGATTCAGGAAGGAAAGGTAGTGCAATAAAAGCATCCATATGAAAAATATATTTCCAATTTCTACATGACTCACTCAAATTTTAACAAGAACAAAATAAAATCTGGATTAGACTTTGGGGAACGACAAGGATGAAATATTTAAAATCAGTCTTAGTGGCATACTTGAAATCTTAACTACCATAATAAATTCTTTTATCACAAATCACCACATCGGCTCTACAACAGTTTTCATCAGTGTCTGCAACACTGATTTATTTTTTTTTTCCCTACAAACATCAGAAATGCCTGTGTCCAGATAAAGTTTCCATCTCTTAAACATTTTGTTGGAACACAGATGTGACAGATACCTCTCAAAGGGACATCTTTAAGTAAATACAACCTTCAGTGTTGGCAAAGGTTTTCTTACTGCCACACTTTTTGCTGCCTCCTGATAAAACAGGTATAACACGAGCACCTCAGACGTGCTGGTGGGAAGCAGTATCATGCACCCTAAACATCTGCTTCCTCTACAAATGTTCTGTAAATGAGGGTGGGCAAGTACTTACTTAAACATACTCCATTCTATAATCTTGTTGTGTATGAGAGGGCCCTGGCACTCCATGGTCCCGCTTCATTCTACGTACACACTGGAGAGAGCAGATTACCTCTTTTAAACCATTTATCCAGGGGCAGCCAGCAGTTGCTGCACAAACTTTTCTCCACCTGCCTATTTTACTGGCAAACAAGCAGCTACAAAAGGGCTGACTTGCAGTGATTTTTAGTTGTGCTATGGATTTAAACTCAAGGCATTTATTATTTAGCAATGCCTTAAACAGACTGTACATTTTACAGAAATCTGCTAGATCCTATGAAGCTCCAGGCAAGCTGTTATTAGCAATGCTAATTTGTAAGGCTGATGAATGAATTAACAAATTCCAATGTGCAATTTTTAACCAGGTTTTATCACTCTTTGAGTAAGCTTTGACATTTGCAACTCAGAAGCAAACAGGCTCAGCAGATTTCTTTATAATGGCTACATGGTATAAAATCTGCATGTTCTACAAAACCTACACTTTATCTTAAATCCTGCATTTAATTTCTTTGGTTTCTCAGAAACAAAAGCTACTCGAGTAAACTAAGCAATGAAAGGAAGACAAGCAAACAAAGGTAACTCTCTTTCTGTCCTCCTAAAGCTCCAGAGCTGCTTGTAAATACCAGTTTTAGCAGGTTGCATGGAAGAACTCCAAATGAATGCTGTTAGAACTGGTTTTGGACCATCGCTTTCCAGCAAAAAACTGTCTTTGGCACTTGTATAATCCAATTCTATGATGTTACTTTACACACAGTCCCGTATCAAGTTGACTGCGGAAATTAAAGACAACTTTTATAAAGCAGGCACTTCAAATTAGAACAGAAAAATCTGTTCCCCATTAGGCAATACAGGAGCTTTTTTCCTAGAATGACAGAAACAGCAAATACCAAAAATAAGATGAGAGAGTTCAGTGACGTCTGTCAAGGTGAGAATTTAAGCCAGATCTATTAGACTTAAGTAACAGTAACACCTGGAAAGTCTGAAGGCTAAGAGACTGACAAGGCATTACAAATTTATAGCTTGAAAAACATTTATACAAATTTATTCACCATCTAATTCTACATTTAGATCTCACAGCAGTTTTATGTAGGTAACTTTCTTCCACTTAATTCATCTTGTAGTAAGATATAAGCAATGAGACTTGAAATATAGCTATTCCTTAAGTCTCCAGTTTGGTAAACCACTGAATATAGACATTTCTGACACGGGCATTAAGTGTGTCAGGCCAGACTAAATTCCACTATCAAATGATAGCACTGCTCTTGGGCTTTTCTGACATACTCACTGCAAGGCTCACATGCAGAGATGCTTAGATGCGGCTGTGTCAAAAAGCATGATCAAAAAAACTCTAACAGGGTGGGAAAGGGTATATATATTTGGCACATAATCCTTCAGCTAAAACAAAAGAATACCAACCAAATCTGCATTCAGTGATTACACGGAAGACTCAGGAACAAGAGTTTTAGCTCAAATGTTTCCATTAACACACTCTAGGAGAGTAAATTTGTTCCTCACCTTACCCTTCTCCTCAACAAAACCATTTTCTTGTTAACTGCTTTTATATACTTTGGTAAATTAAGCTGGACAACATATGGCTCAACTACATTCCCAATGGTTCTGCAAAGGATGTTCTCCTAAGATCAGTACATCCACATTGTCTGGAAACCCTGTCGCAGATTGTGCCCTGCCAGCTGAGAAGCATGTGGCAGCAATCCTTAAAGCCTTGACCATAACAAAGGTAGCTACAACCCGCTCCACGTTAATTAGGTGCCTCTGGAGAGATGTGGACATGTTCTTCACTCAGCACCTTGACCTGAACACCGCATCACCTGTGGCCCTTCTTTAACACAGAGCTTCCAAGTTTCTGGGAGTCCCTGAACAGCACTTTCCCAATCCCTAAATGGAGAGCACAAGCTTTATTTTCAGGGGATGTAGTTTAAATACTCTATTCTCATTCAACCA
This sequence comes from Nycticryphes semicollaris, assembly GCA_013400055.1. NCBI lineage: Eukaryota > Metazoa > Chordata > Aves > Charadriiformes > Rostratulidae > Nycticryphes > Nycticryphes semicollaris. Next base: position 278,919 of record VXBJ01004556.1, on the reverse strand, counting down.
ATCAAAAAATAGCCAGGTAGTAGAACACTGTTAGAAGGCTGGAGTATCAATTGTGACAAAATACAAATAATCCTAAATCTTCCTATCTTTCTAAATGCAAGCTAGCAAAATAAGCTATGACCGGGTATACAGCATTCTCCAAAAGAGGGCTTTACAAGTTTTAATGATTTTAGTGACATCCCATTGCATAGAAAAGCTGAATCCAAAAGAAAACTGAAGCATGCTACATCTTATAGTGATCAAAAGAAATGTTACTACTTTAGTGATGAAGCGTTGAAGAAAGTTGACATTGAAAAGGAAAATGATGAAACTGGTGTCCCCAGTAGGACATCCTGGAACCAAAGGTAGATCTGAAAGGAGAAGCTTCAAGTTAAGCAGCGAGAAGCCACTCATTGGCTACTATTTTGTGTTTTCACTTGCCCTCAAGTGTTTCTATTGAATCCTCTATTCTTTTGACTCCATCCAGCTAATTCTCCTGCATGCTGTCTCACATGACCTGTCATTCTCCTTCACTCCTAGCCGTATTCAAGTATCCCTCATGAAATCCCCAGACAGAAGATTCCCAAACATACCTCACCCAAGTCATTGTTAATATCTAACTAGTCAGCACCATGGGAAAGGCTCTCTCATCTCTAGCGTAATTACATAAAGCAAGCTGGCTGAAAAAGTGACAGCTACAAAACCAGAGGAATCCAAGGAAGGAATTCCCATCTTGGTGGTAGGTAGCCTAGTTCCCACACAACACAAAAGCCAAATAATGGTGCAGGCTGCTTAGCATACAAACCTACTCTAGCAAAAAATTTGGGATAAGTTTGTCATACTTCACTCAGCTATAGCAAGGATATTGTGTCTCAGACTCTGAGCATTACAAGGATGATATAAACAGTGCTGTATCAGCCTCTGTTCTCTGGTAGCTCCTCAGGGCAAGCTTACTGTCCGAACACAGAGATTTATTAATTGGGCCTAAGCAGACTGCTTACTTATAAATTCAAAGTTACAAGGCATCAGACCTTCTGACTTGGGCTTTCAAGTAACATGGTTGAGACACTCCTAGCAGCAGGCACTGCTCAACTGAAGAACTGCTTAGCAATAATGCACCATCTGGATACAGCAAATGCTGACCACGTAGGCTACAAAACAGTGTGCAGCATCTCTCTCCAGTGAGGACCACATATAGCACAAGTATCTCAATATTATAAAACATTACACTTTCTGGGGAAGAAAAAAGTGATCCTACAGGTTTCTGTACCAGAATGTCAGTTCTTATAAAACAAACCTATCTGAAAAGAAAATTAATGCACCCAACAGATTTGGGCTTCAAAACACAAAGCGGGAAAGCAAGTAATTGTAAGAAGCCTGATACAACATTGCTGAGCTCCTCCTGGAGGAATTCCTCCTACACAACTTCTGAATTACCTGGCCAGGAACAGTAACAATAGAGTTACTATGGTTGACACAAAAAAAAAAAAAGAGATGCTGCTCTTTAAAAATCTAAAGGTGCAAAAATGGGACAGATAAAAGATCAAAAAGAACAGCAAATTTTGGTTAAAAAATAGCAACTTTTATGAAAAAAATTGCTGTTTTCTTCACACTTGTTTTTGCAATTTTACGTATATATATTTACAATATAGAAGTGCATGAGTGGCGAGGTAAGTTGAGGACCGTCACAAAACCCAGGTCAGGTCCTGCAAAGAGTGATCTCCTCCACCTGAACTATTACAGCACCCTACTCTTCTAACGCAAATTGTGTTGAGGTGTCATATGGCATTACCAGAGACACCAGTAGCAGGAAATGACAGTAACACAACGGCGGGAGGAAGGCTGACAGTTCCTTTATGCCTCAGGGGACTTACTCCATCTACTGTCCAAAGACAGACTGAGGCAGCAAACACCTAAAAAACCTGTTGGGTCTTGGCAGCACGTTAATACTGCCAGGCTTACCGCTATATGGTTCTAAATAAGCAGGTTTTATTTATTTAGAAGCCATCAGCAACAAAACAAATTAAATTTTTTTCCAGCTGTTTGTAATTCAAAATGAATGCAAAACTCAAAAAATTTCTTTGACCAAATAGATTCAACCTTTCCAAATATTTTTTAGGTACCTTATCTGGAACAATTTTCTTGCATACAAACAGGCCATATAAGGAAGAAAGACCATCCAGCTGGGTTTAAAAGTGCCCTGCCATAGCTACAAAAACTATTCAACAGTCTGGAAAAAAAACAAAGTGAAGACTGCAGGCTGGAATTCTAGTGAGCTCATAACACAGGCAAAAGATAAAACAATACTGACACATTGTCCATAGGGACTGAAGTTCCCAGCTTTGCTCACAGTCAATGCCTGGATCAAGTTCAGGTGAAGTGAGAGTATTGCACGGGTGAATCTGCAGTCTCTGGGTTGCTCTCTGCACCAACCAGGGTTATTGCACATTGCTCAGCACTATAGCTTCCCAGTGTCCAAAAGTTCAAACAGCTAGCTGCAAACTTCAAATACCATCTGCTTTCAGAGTCAAGGAGCTTCCCACTTTAACCAGACACTATTCAGCAGCCAGCTTATTTTTTTTTTAATCCAGTTTTTTTTTTAGTCTAACATCCACAAACATGGCTGACAATCTATTTGCTGCTATTGTGTAGCATTTTCTAGGAACTCCAACTATAAAGATTAGCAAACATTTTATGAAAATAAATTTTAATACATAGAAAGCCACAAGTTAGAGGATGAAGATGACAATGCAATCAAGAAAACTGAATCCTTGTAAAGCCTCATCTTCATAGTTGGAATACCTCATAAATTCATGTTTCAGGATTATATATCTAACGAAGCACTTACAGGAAGTTCAGCATAAATAGAAGAATGGAGATGTCTTCCTCAACAAGGTCAAGTATCCAAGTGCTCAAGCAAGCATCTGGTTAAGGAACAACATCAAGTAACCAATGCTGTCTCATGCCCTGTTTTTTATTTTTTTTTAAATGAGAACTTTAACTACACCCAAGAACTTCAAATAAATACTAGCAGCTTCCTGGCAATAATCTCCAAAATGTAACAGCAACCCATGGTTCCTCTTAACATTTCAGAGTTAAGTTTCTTCCAGAAGTAAGACAGACAGGTCCACAAAAATGAGCTATATATTCTAACACACACCTCACACACCCTGTGTGATAAATACTTCACTTATATCCTTCACAGAATTATTTCATGGCACAGAAGTTTCTGAACTTCAATATTTATGGCAAAGTGAGGACTAGGGAAAAAGTAGGCAAAGCTATGAACAGTAGTGCTGAGATGGGGGGAACATGTAGTAAAAATATGCATAAGACTGCCCAAGAAGATGCTTGGTGGATAACAGAAGGGAGAAAAAAAATAATCAGTAATGTCTGTTATGTCTGCAGGCTTTATGGTTGTTCTTCTCTGTAGTCCTTCCTCCTGACTTTCTATTTTTATGAATTTAACGCACAGCTCATAACTAACCAGCTGCACCCTGTAACTACATACAGATGTGCAGAGAGAGAAAACTTATGTTCACAGTTGTGTCACCACTACTCAATATGCAAAAGCCATTTTAACATACAATTTCAGGATTTTTTTTCCCCCCACTGGAGTAGCACACAGCACATTCTGTGACCACTTTCACTCAACAGAAAAAAACCAAAGAGTGGATATTTTCAAGTTTTTCAATTTATACTGAATCAAAATCAACCATCTTGAAAATAAAATACAAACCTGTGCACTGATGATCTGTCCAAATCTGTTTAAGCCTAGGTAAATTCCTAGGTTTCAGAAATACATGATCCCACCCTTGCTTTCTCACCTGGCTTCAAACGTGGCCCATGCATTGTCATTCTGAACCACAAGAATTTGAACAGCCACCTCATATGGAGAGCATCAGTGGTGTAATTAGTCTGAACACTACTCAAACCCCTCTCCAAGTCAGGAAAAACACAGGCACTTGCCCAATTACATTCTCTGACAGGCGAGGTCCCCAGTACACATCTTACAGCTGAACTGACTGGACAAGTAAGAAAAGGCGTAAAATAGGCCAGTGTTTCTTCTTTTCACTACTTGATCATATGAGTCTCTTCATCAGCATCATAAAACTCCTCATCTTCACTTCCACTCCCTGCAGAACTGTCTTTGTCTCCAGACTAGAAAGAAAATGAAGTTATTGGTTAGCACAGAAGCCAGTAAATTGATCTCCAAATACATAAGCATGAACACTTCTGTTGGAATACTGGTAGAGAAAAAGTACGAAAAGACAGATCATATCACTTGTAAAAGACATTATGAGAATTAATATTTCTTTGCGTCCTTGGCTCTTCAAAAAATTCTCTTTAGAAGAGATGGGTTTTCTCTGTTCCACCAGTACACTAGATAGTACATGCAGGTGAGAAACCAGCTAGAATAGTTCTGAAAGGACAATCTACTCTGCTTTCTCAATTTAAGTCTAAGGTCTCTATTCTGTGGTGAACTACTTGAAACAGAGGCTCAGAACACCCAGATTACTTGATCAGGTAAAAGCTTCTCTATCATGAATTATTACTTCTCCATGTATAGCATGGGTAATTTCCTATGTTTAATTAAAAAGATCCTCCTGCAATACTAACTAAAGGTGTTAGGGAAAAGGGAAAACAACATTACTGCTTCATATATTCAGAAAGTAAACTCCCTATTACAGGCATATTTACTGCAGCCAGAGTCCTTTTAACAACAAAGTCAGCTATTACAGCTAATTCATTTTTTATTTGGCTAGTGCAGCATTTTTCCATGGAACTGATACAAATTAGTCCAGTAAAATATTTTCTTGCTAGTATAGACTGCATCTCGTTTGAGTATTTAGGATTTTTTCCCCAGTATGCTTGCACCCACCCTAAGACTTCTGCCCGTCTAGTCATATGCAAAGCAGGGTAAGAGAGAGGGTGAAAAATTGAGAAATGGAAATCATGTTCCTGACTGACAGTACCATGCAAGCAAAATCTGTAGCTTTAGATCTGTCTTCAGGGGAGTTCTACTACAGCAATGTGTGTTAACTGCAAAGGAATTTCAAACAGTTTGAGCACTAAGACCTGTCAGAAGATAAAAAGGGACTTGTGTTATGCTTTTTTTTCTGCATTTCTAAAATTATTTGAGGAAAGTCAGGCTATCACTGGATGCTGTCCAACTTGAATATCACATTCATGTATGTTAACAGGGATAAAACCTCCAGTCTGGGCAACCATAACACATGTTAACTTGAAAGTGACAATGAAGGACAATGGATTCTACAGGGGGAATTCAGGGTATGCCAAATAAATTCTACATCTTTCTTACAGCAGCTTTGTAAGACCTCTCCATGGCCTTGTCAAATAGGGTTAATGTTTAACAGCTTTCCATTTTATCAGCGCTTTCTTTGTAAGCTTTAAAATAAAGCCCTAATACGTCACAGATGTTCAACATCACTGAACTTACAAGATAACTTCAGGCTTGAACCAATGCCTTTTTTTTTTTTTTATTTGGATTCAATAATTTTAATCCATCTGGGGAGAAGTGGAACATTCCTGAAGAACATTCTCAATTTTTCTTTTTTTAATTTTGTGGATCCTGTTTGGGTTGGGATTTTTAAGAAGCCTGCAGAAGTGCAAGCCAGGAAGATTTGAAAAGACTCCTTGACAAAGTGACCCAAGTTGTGCAAATACTGACAGACAGGCGATACTTGTCACCCCAAAAGGGCAACACTTGGTTAGAAAGGGAAATAAAAATGTAGCTTTCCCTGCTTCTAGGTTATAATACCTGCACTGTTTGCTAGAATTTTTTTTGTTAATAAGCCAGCTGCTGTAAACCTGATGTGAGTGTATATAATAGATTTAAGCAGCCAATAAGAATGTGGTGCCATAACACATTATTCAGTATGGATAAAAACGTTTATAAAATGTGCATGTAAAGTAGCTAGAGTATAAAATTAATTGTTACAGGGCTGCCTCTTTCAGCTTTCTTCAAAGGTGCTTTTGTCACTAAACTGTACTGTCCTGTCAAGAATTATTACAGCTAAAATTGGTAAACAAGGCAACATGCTGAAGCCTTTGAAAGGAACCAACTGTTCTCATTCTACAAATTAGTTGTTATTCTGCCTCTCAGTTTCTAGGAAGGTAGATTTATGACTACTTGTTAATTTCAGGCTGCTTGACCAAATTAATCAAATGAAAGTAAAGTGTTATAAAGATCCCATTTCACTCAGCCTAATGGGACAACTAACATTTTTTGTTTTGACTTGCACTTCACGTCTTCTGAGCACTTACTCAATTCTTATTAGTCTATTGATATTTAAAATTGGGGACCAGGATTTAAACATTAAAAGCTTAAGCAAATTCATTCACTTCCAGCTCTTTAGCTACTTTTCTCTAATCACCCTCCACTTACAGAGAAGCAGCCACATAAGAAAACCAGCACATGACTGGAAGATGTACACACCTCAAGAGGTGTCCAGGAGTTTGACAAAATGAAGTATAAAGCAATTTGAAAAAACATTCAAGGAGATCTTACTAGAAAACATCCTGCTGCCACATTGATTTACGCTTATGCCTGGGAGTTTTGTGGTTCCAGCTCTTCAACAAATCTCATTTCCCAGAATGCGGGAAGGAATGAGGGGAAAGAAAAAGAAGGAAAAGAAAAGCAAGTGGACAGATCACAGAGGTTAGTCTAGCCCTAACCCATTTAAAGACTTTCTAGGCTAGACCTAACAACTGATGTTGCAGAACAGTCAGTGCAGATCAGGGCAGAAGTACTGTGCTGTCTTTGAGAACAGCGCTTCACAAAAATGCTTCTGTTTTCTTTAACATCTAAGGCTTCTCAAACTTCAATGGTCATGAAGCATGCCGCAGCAATCCAACTCAGAGATTAAAGAGGTACAGACACCACTGAGTCCTTTATTCCAAAGGAAAAGATCGTATGCTTTTGGCCTTGAAGGGGTGAATTAACCCGGCTATGTTTCAGCCTGCGTTTCCAGACAACATTTCAGACATGATGGTACAGTTACCAAACTATCTTCTGTATCTCCTTGGGGCCTATCCTCCACAGGCCAAGAATCACTATCCTAATCTATTTAAAGTGGCATATTCAAACTGACAGCTGAAATAAACACAACAGAAAAGTAGTAGGGAAAAAAATTTGAATATACCTGTGAGCCATCTAGAGCTTGCAATGACATGGCTTCATCACCCAGCCTCCAGTATGAACATACCTGCAGGTCTGAAATAGTTTCTAGTAAAGGGCTGTTTAAGGTCTCTGGCAGCAATAAACTTAAGAACCCAGACAGAAGACCAGCCGCTCCAAACACAATGTAAGGCAGAGACCACTGTACAGATTTCTGCAAAAAAACCCAGAGAGGTTGGTTGCGATTGATTGCCTCTAGTTCATACTTCATATCAAAGCACTTAACCATTCCATCTGGCAAGTAAGAATTACAAAGTTACTGTCTGATTTTTTTAACCAATATTCTTATTTGTATCTTATTGATACTATTAGATCCACACAGATTTTAGTATGGACTAAAATTCTTGCCTATAACATTATTTATTTTTTTTAAAAAATGTAACATCACTTTGTAGTAGGGAAGAGATCACAAAGTCACAGACATGATGGTTGAATGAGATTTTGAGGTCATTGAAGCCAACCACCCACTCTAAGCACAATTACTGCCAACATTAGACCAGATCAATCATAGCATTGTGCAACCAAGTATTGGAAAGAACTCAAGAATAGAGATTCCCCCTCTAAATAGATTGTTCCAGGGCTGCATTAAGCCTCTCAAAAATAATATTTTCCAAATTTCCTATCTAACCCCCAATTCAAAACTTGTGATTCAAACACCTGTTGAACTGTTGCACGTTGCTGGGAAGATCAAAGGTACAGTATTTCCTCAAGCTTTCATCTAAACCCATGTGCTCTAGGCCCTTCTGTCTTGGTTACCCTCTCCTGGACCCTCCCAGATTTTTCAACATTCCTCTAGAACTGGGACGGAACAGGTATGCCACGTACTGAACTGGGCCTGATGTAGATCAGTGATAAGTTTGCCTGTTTGTGATGAGAGGACAACGCTAGCTTGTCATCCATTGTCATACCTTAATCTCTTCCAGAAAAGTGGTGACTCAGCCAGTTGGCTCCTCCCAGCCTGTACTGACCACATAATTAGTACACACCAGAAAAAGAATTTTATTCTTTTGTCAACCTTCATGGAATTTCTGTTGGTCCAAAAAGTCCCAGTAGACTCAAGATCTACCCTTTAGTGTGTCAATTACTCCTTATTTTGCATCCTCTAAAAATACAAAAGGATGTATTCCGCCTTATCTTCCACTTGTCATCAGCCACCAAATACTGAAGCAGTCACTGTCCCTTTGAGTCTGCTGGTCCATGCAAATTCAAGTCTAGTACTCCTTTCATCCAGGACACACTTCCTTAGCTTCCAAACAAGAATGCTATAGGACATCATCAAAAGCCTTACAAAAGCCTTTCATAATCTCCTCTCTTTCCTCATTCATATTACCTTCTGTGATAAAATGCCTGACTATGAACTCAAACTTGCTGAGAAGGAATTGACCTCAGTAAATCCAGGTTCACCGATCCTGGTTACCTTCTTGGCCTTCTATGCCCAGAAACAGACTGAGAGGTCATGTCCCATGATTTTCCCAGAGACTGAGTTTTTGCTGCTCAGCCTGGATCCACTTTCTGATCTTAAATGAACACACAGCATTAGCTTTTTTCCTCCCCTGAAGTTATCAGTGACCTGTCTCTACAACGGTTTATCACAAGTGAGGCAAGTGTCCATCATCTATCACAGCCAGCTCTTTCACCACCTCCTAGGGAATCTTATCCCATGGGATTGAAAGCTTTCAGCTTTAAGTGTTCTTGTGTTCTTGAACCTACTGCTCCTCCCCTGTTTGGTGGCCTTCAGCTTCCTCAACTCTGCTGATATACACAGAGTCTTGGGGTCAGGCTTTGCCTAGGAAGGCTAAAGTAAACGTTAAGTATTTCAGCATATTCCACCTCATCCACCAATAGGATCTCCATCCCATTTGACAGGCTAAACATTTTCTTCAAATTTCCTTTAGCTAATGGAATCCCTATTTATGCTCCTTGTCTATTTCAGCTTCAAATGAGCTTTGGCCTTCCTGCCATCATCTCTGACAGCCTAAGCAACATTTATACTTCTCCTTTGATGCCTATCCCTGTTCTCACATGGCTTGTTACAAGCAAAACTATACTGGGGAAAGGTGCATGCAGAACTGAATCATCTACAGTTTAGGTCCTACATGTGTGCATTCACCAGTAAAGCAGGCTCATTTTAAAAAAAGGCAATAATTTAGCTGTTTCAAAAACTCACTTTGTATAGTAAAGAGCAGTTCTAAATTGAGAAAATAACAAGCTGTGATCAAATACAAGAGGTATTCATCTTTTAGCTCAGCAATTAGCTTTTCATATTCCTAACCTTTTCGTAAGATCCCCAGACAAAAGACTGAAGTAGCTGAAAAAATTCCAAAATGCAGTAATATTTAATTCTTTCCTCAAATCAACATTCAGTTGTAATTTAAACAGAGCTATTTTCACCTTCACGGGACCCCTTCAAATATGCTGATCCAAGATTTGCATCTCCTGCAGTGCCAAATCTCTGCTAGATACAACATTATGGATGTCACAACAGCTACATCATAAAAACTGCCTATTAAATCTAACTGGGAGACTTGCACCAGTCTTAGCTTTGTCTGTTGTACCCCAGAGGTGCTCACACTCTCAACTACCCGAAGTTTCATTCTGCAGATTAAAAGGCTCACTCTGCTCATCTGCCCTTTTGCTAGCCCTCTGCCTGACATAACAAGATGGCAAATGGCAGAGAGGAAAGTTATTCCTGGTAAAAATCTGTCACATTAAAGGAATTGTCACTTGACCTCAGCAAGCAGCTTGTGTGGGAAGAATGGCACACTTTTACCTGCATACACATAAGACTATGAACAGAAGAAAATAACAAGTTTGTTCTTGTGAATTTTTCCTTGCCTTGACAGACTGCTGTGAAGTTTGAGCTCAATAGCCTTGCAGGTATATCAGGTCTACACATAATCATCTTTATGCATTGAAGATACATCACTTTGCTGATAATTATAACCTATGGATATTCAATGAAGTGCACTGCTAGTAAAACTAATATAGTTGCAGAAATATGAGTTATTGAGCCCTTATACTTTACCTTGATGCAGTGTATCTTTTAACTATGTGGGTTTTTTGCTCTTGCTCACTTAGGGTTTAAAATTGGGTATTAACATCTTGGTATTTCGAACTACTATGTTGCTAATGTCCACTAGCTAATCCCATTTTTTTTTACAGGGCTAAAACACCTTTTGAACTAGAAAATGTTGAGTTTTTGACTAATCACACAGATTATATTGCAATGTATTTGACCTACCATGAGACTATTACGACATGCAACTTAAATGTCTTCATTTATATACATAATTTATCCAAAATATTCCCACTTCTGTAAGCCTCTGATCCATCAGAGCCCCAAAACAAAAGTACACATAACAGTGAGAAGTTCAACAAACCAGTGAAGGGACGAAAGGAGCGATGATTCCACCAACACGGGAAAACATGGAGCAGGCACCCATCCCAACATTCCTAAGAAAACAATAATCATTAATCACTGTCATTTGCATAGGAGAAATTATGACTTTTGAAAAGTGCCATTGAGAGAGGGGTAAAAAAAAAAAAAAATCTCAGTCATGACCCTGACCACGTTAACTGGCAAAGAAGAGTCAAATATAACTGAAAGCATCCCAAGACAGGAATTAAAACAGATGTTTTGTGCTTGAAGAGAAGTAAAAATACCCCTGTACATTAAGTATTCTAACATACATATACCTATAGAGAGGCAAAACCAGTGTGATTTCAGTTAATGTATCTTGTCTCTGCCTGAAACTTTGGCTAAATTCCTTTATCCAAATCCTACTTGTCAGCAGATTTACCCATCATGAAAACTAGAACAGTATGATTTCACTGGTGGCTGATCATCAACAATAATACTTGGTTAAAACATTTATTAAAAATTGCAGCCATATGATAGATGCTTTTGTCTGCTCTGTTGGCACAAACACAGGGTACTTCTGTCACTAGTGAGTGAAGCCTTACTGCTGCTTACATATGGCCTATGAAGCATCAAGCTACTTTTCCAAAGCTTATTGACCAGTCATCTTCGGTGTTGCTGGTTAAGCAAGTATGAATGCTTAATAGAGTTGTCTGCTTTATAAAGCACTGAAAAAGCTACAGATATCACTAATTAAAGAAACAGCAATACTATTGTTGTCCTCATTAGTGGAGAGAGGGCTATGAGCATACCAAGCAGTCAAAGGACCATTTTAGTGTTACATACGAATATGGTTAGTCTGAAAAAAACACTGCAAATTTGAGGGAAAGGGAAGTGAGAGGAGGGTAAGGAAATAAATTTAGCATATAAAACTACAGATAATCATTATACATAACTGAAAAAACTCAAATGAAAGGGTACAGTAAATAGAAAAAAAGTAACAGAAGTAAAAGGTGATCAGGTAAGAGAAGCAGAAAAAATGAAGACCTTAAAATTAACTTGTGTTACCTGATCACTGTGGGATAAAGTTCTGATGTGTAGATGTAGACAATGTTAAATGCAGCACTGATTGTCAGTTTCCCCAGCAAAGACAGAGAGTGACTATTCACCACTGCAAACACTCCAGTATCTGACAGAGAAAACATGACACTTATAAGGCTTTTGAGCACCCAAGTACATCTCCCCAAGCATTTCAATCACACAACAGTATTGAACTGAAGAGGAATCTACTGAGGAATCTGCTACAACAGCCAAGCATATTTCTATTAAAAGGGCAGTATTTGTCAGAAGTGATACCTTCAGGAGAACTCTCAAAACTCAAGGGAATCCAAGGGGCCTTCATTTAGACAGCAGTTGCAGAAATCATCCAACAATTTATATACTGTGTCTGTGCAATCAAATTTGTACAAAGAGGAAAACTCTGCACATATACACTGTGGAAAAAAAATAACTGAAAAAATTCATTTTAAGTTTAAGGCAAATTTGCTACCAGACCAAAGTTGTTTCCATTGTATTAAACATAATCCAATAGAAAAAGACTAGGTTAAGTGACTGAACAGCCCCAGAAACTACAAAGTAGAATTATTGCTCAATATCAGAAAGAAGAGAAACTTGAGTTTTCCTCTCCTTGTCCTCAGTGTTACAGTATGCGATATCTTTTAAGCATTAAAATCCTGCATTAAGCCTCTACTAGAATGTGAAATTTTAGAAGATAAAAAACTTGTAAACATAGTAAAAGCTGAAACTAATACTCAACATTCTTAGTCTACCACTAATAAAATACTAAACTAGTTCTGTCAGCAAGTCGAAAAAAAAGAATGGATACAATTTTTCAAAAGGGAACAAGTTCTTTTAGTAACAAGAGCCCTGTTCAGTGGCAACTCCATAGTATGATAACATGCTTCTAACATTATTACTTTGGAAGAAAAACAAAAGGCGGGAAAGTGCAGAACTACAACAAGTATTCCATCCAACTCAGTTCTGGCAGAATGGCCAGTGCTTATTTGCTTACACCAGGCACATCAGATCACACATTAAATGACTACAAAGGAAGGCTACAGCGTAAGCCATTACAGCTCTGAACAAATCGTGCTTAGCAGAGACAGGTGCTTGCTTCTGGCCAGTTAGCCATTTCACTGCCTATGGTGCTTTGCTCCTGGACGTCTTTGTCAGTTCAGCACAAAGTCTCTTAGGGTCTGCAGTTCTGTCCTCTGAAATTATCTTTCTTTCCACATGTTACACTTCGACTGAAAGGCAAACACTACTTGATGACTGATAGGAGCCTAAACAGAGTATCTCAGTGTCTGGGCTCTAGCACCTGGAATACTTCTGGAAACTTTGGTTGCACCCCTTTAAAAAAGTATTACCTATTAGATTCATTGCCATTTAGAGCAATTTATGCACATAAATGTTTCATCTTTTTGAATCATGCTTCAAGCCTTCTAAGCATTTGCTCCCCTTATGATAGGTGTTATACATGCACAAATTTTACAAGCTGACATGAATTTATGTGCTTAGTTTTCAAAGGAAAAAATTACTCGTCGTGCAATTTTGTTTCTATCATTTTGAAAAACATCCAGAAATGAAGTGAATATCACTGCGTCTTTACAAAAAACAGATTTAACTTCACATTCCTTAGAAGCCCCTTACTTCAGAAGATTTTCAGAATGCTCTCTGAATTTTAAGTCATGTGGTCACAGCACTAATACCACAATCACAGCAGTCTCAAACATTACAGAGCATTTAGGAAAAGATGGAAACTTGCCCAAGATTCAATTCTTAAGATCTTCTGACATTGACCTTTCAGTTGGAGAGATAAATACAGATTGCATGGGTACTACTTACACTGACCTATCATTTAGCTAATGGAGATAACCCAAGAAACATCATTCCTTGGGACTGAGGCAAAAATACTGGAAGGAGTGACTGACGTGTCAAGTAAAGGACTGAATCCAAAGACAGCAGTTCAAATCCAAGCCTTTCTAACAAGCTTTCCTTAAGGTCTTAGGAAGGTTGCTGCTTATCCTTTTTGCGAGTTAGCTCCACTAGCTTAAAAAAATTGAGACTTGCATGTGGTGTGAGCTTAATCTACTGGCAACCATCACATTCTTAGGCTATAGCATGCTGTGTTTACAAATTATTAACATACACTCCAGAAACAAAAGGATATATTTACCTTTTTTTTTAGGAAGAAACATGACAATGAGACAAGCCAATCCTCCCAGGAACAGAAATGTACTCAATGTTCGCTTCCGACCAAACCTGATGTGCAAGGATAACAAAGCTTTATTCTGCATTTGATCTGTAGTTTACAGAGATACAAGTCCACTAAATTCATGTTGCCTCTTTAGTTGGATTTAGAAATTCTGAATGTCATCTCTCACCAAAACACTTCCTCTCACACTGTTTTTAAACAAGCTTCTACTGTATTCTGACCAAAACAAGCATCAAGAAGTCTTTATGCAGTGGCTAACAATTTTTAAGATTCTGATTTGCTTCCCACTGTGTGTGTACATTCGCAAACCCCCTCAGGAGACAGGTTGAGAAGAGACTGGGAGGTGAATTCTACACGAAGTGAAAGACGTCCAGAGTATCATGGATTAAATGAAAAGGCTAAACATCTAAATCAACAGCTCTGCTCACATACTGCTGCACGTAGCAGCTCTTACACGAACCGACACAACAGCTTCGCTTCAGTTCAGCTGCAATAGCTTTGATGGAAGAGTGAGAACGGGCACTACAGACAGAGGTGGGAAGAACGCCATCTTGTGTTAGCATGGAGCCAGCACAGCTAGGTCCGATGGATAAAAGCAACCCGCCAAGTTAAACCGTTGTTATTTGAAATGAAGATACTAACGGCACTTTCAAATAAAAAGACATTTCTCAGGATAATATAACGAAGTAGTAGCATCGAAGCAGGAAGCCTCACACAACAGAGAGAAGCTAAGAGATACCATGTGCAGGAAACAATTGTAACTAAACCAAACTGTGAATGGGTTAATAAAGCTCATACTCACCATTTTTGGCTAATTAAGTAAATACAGATTGGGTATGCTGGGATTTCTATCAACCCTGAAAGGGCTAAATTGGCATAAAGATTTCCACCTAAGTCACCCACATTAAGGGTAAGACCATAGTAAACCAAACTGCACACAAACCTGCAAAAGACAGAAAAAAGAATGAAATCAGAGGTGCTGCTTTGCCTGCCAAGTTGAAGAACCAGTCTGGCACAATATGCTGTAAATTGGATTTAGTGTTTCAGAGGATAGGTCTAAAATGTTACTCTGTAAGCACATGATGCTTTCTAGACAAAGAAACCACTTTGTCTCAGCACAGACCCAACTCCCAACTTAAACTCAAGAATAACATGCGGAAACAAGAAGTTAAAATGTGATCATGATTATATTATTTGACAAGAAATGACGTTTTTATTGTTTTTAATCAGGTTTCACTTTAGTTCATGCATTTCCAATTGGGTGTAAACCCTTTCTCAAACAGGTCAAGTAATACTCCTGCCTTAATTTCTAAACCCCAGTCCAGTCTTACTCATTTTTCAATTCTGTTTTTTGTTTTGGTTGTCTTTTTTTTTTTTTTTTCACTTTTCTTTTGTAACCCTAACTGGTTGTCTTCTTTACAGAGAGGAAAGGAACAGATCACTAATATATTCTGCAAGAAATCAGCAATTCTCATTTAAGGAACAGAAAAATTAACTATTTGTCTTTAAGCATTTGCAAAAAATCAAGAGGATGCTGACAAAGTAATGCCACTTACTTTTTTCTTAATCAGTATATCTTCCTGAAACATATGCATTACAAAAACAGCTGAATGAACATTAACGCCAAAGGACTCACATACTGTGTCATACATAAGGTTTATTTCAAAGTGGCAGCAAAAGACCTCAGGGCTAGCAGAGTTATCTGAAACAAAATAGTCCCTTTTGGAGAGTTAGACTAGTGACTACAGGTAGTTTCTGCTCCCTGTTCCCATCATGGGTTCCTGCTCCTTACCTCAGCAACTGCCAGGCTGGCAGCACTTTGTCTTAAGAAAGCAAACACTCATTAGGCAAGGTAGGCCCCCACCTGCTAATGGGCTCCTTACACACAAAAGTAAGAATAATCCATGTGAATGCAGGTACTGACACATAGCACAGGGGCAGAGGAGGACAGCATGAGTAACCTCAGCAGCCTTTGAGGGTCAGAAAGGAGATAGTTCTTAACTATTTTGAGACTCAAAAAGCATGACAGAAATGCAAAGATAAAACACCTTAAAACTAAACTTAAAAATGGCTTCGTGTTAGAAACGCACCAAGGAACTACTATAATACAAGCATCCTTTATGGTACAATGTCCCTAATAATACAGGCTGAGACTAAGTACAATCTGCAGGATAAGCCAATTCTCAGCAATATGTTCTCTCAAAGACTTAAAGAGGGAACAGTTAGCACAGCTGGGTCTACAACTTATTTCACGTACCAGGTAAACATCATGATCAAGGTGCGTCCCAAGAGAATCTTGTATCGGAACAGATCCAAGAAGCTGCCAGCCTCTCTGGAGCTCCTCTCTGCCGGGAGTTTTAATGAAAAAGTGCACTTCTGCTTGCGGTTCCTCTTTGCGATGAGGTAGAGGGCATCTTCTGCTTCATTCAGCCGGCCTTGTGAATACAGCCAGCGAGGGGACTCTGGAATGAATCTGAAACACACACATATACACCGACAGCTTTAGGGCTTTTCTCTTCTATGAGGCTGAACCGGTCTATGGAAACAAGGCTGAAATACATTTTAGTGTAACAAAGAATTTTTCAAACAGCCCTTCAGATACATAATTCACTTATTGAAACAGAGACAAAGCATGTTCCTTTTCCTTTTATCATAAGTCATATGTAGTTTAGATACCAAGAAATTATGTTCAGTATATACATATATACACACAATACTACTAATTACAGTGTCACTAGGATTCTCTTAGAATTCAGAATGAAGGAGGCATTGCATTACTACAAGTAACCAAAGGACATTTTTGTGAGACTAACTAGTTGTCCTCTCTTCTTCCTTTTCCAACTTTTTCCCCAAATTCTCTCCTGTAGATGGGAAGTCAGAGGCTGCGCAAAAGTCATGCTCTTGCTCCCCATATGCACTGTTCACTCCATAGGTCTGTAACTCCAACACAGACCTCGAAACAAGTCATCTTATATTACTTCCAGATTCCCAAAACTAATTTAAACTTTAGCCTTTTGCCAGAAGCTCTTTAAGATTTTTGCCCCTGAACAGAAGTGACATTTTTCCTTTAAAGGACAGTGATTCTCTGGTTTTATAAAAAGAAAAGAGTTTAGAAAGGAACATGTTTTCTTCCCCATGATAAAAACAATCTGATTGCTTTAAAATTACCCTGTGCAGAAAACGCTATGTGGGAGAGAGGCAGTGTGAAATTTGAAAAAGTCCTGTATTACAGTAAGTTCGGCCTCTGAGAACAGCTCTGAAATCCCACTTCAAAAAAAAAAAAAATTGTGCATATCAATCTGAAAAAAATTAACTTTCTTTTTTTTCCCCTAAAGACCCCAAAACAACTTTCAGTTTTGAAATAGCAGAAATGTCATCTCTGCTTTTCACAGCCTCTAAGACCTTTCCTTGAAAGGGTGTGTTGGCTCTTTAGCCGAGAGCTTTATCCAGAAAGTTAGTTACTGAAAGTTAAACAGATGTTGGACGGAAAAAAGCCTTAAAGGTTAAACAGCAGATAAAGTTATTTTCTTTCCTCACTTACTGAAGTTTTGCTCTTAGGAAATATATAAGAAAACAGTACATTGCATCATATAGCTTTCGGTGCTGAAGTCCCCAAAAACCAACACTCCTACCTTAATAAAGAAGCCTTATTCCTATTCTTTCCTAATCACATTAGAAAAACAAGAGGAAGCTGCCAATTTTCTCTTCCGCATGTCACTTAAGACTGTATGTGCAAGCAATTTTGATGCTATTCCTTCAGTGTAACCACAATTATTAGAGAAATATCATATTATCATAACTGCAAAAACATTAATGTATCTTAACATGTATATATAGTCTCTTGTCTCATACCACACAACAGTCTAGATCATCTACACATACCAGTTAAAGAACAGAATCACAGAATGGTCAGAGTTGGAAGGGACCGTGAAGAACATCTAGTTCCAAACCTTTGCCATGGGCAAAGACACCTTCCACTAGACCAGGTTGCTCAAAACCTCATCCAACCTGGCCCTGAACACTTCCAGGGATGGGGATGTGCTTCTACACCACTCTAGAGACTGTTCCCACCTACAGTAACAATCCATACACAATAAAACGTACACTTACACTTTCAAACACTGCAGCACTGCTATTCAAAGGCAGCACAGAACGTGGGATGGTAGAGGGAAACACAGTTACACCACTTCAATACCATCCTGAAAAAGCACCTTGACTTTTTTGTTTGTTGTTTGGGTTTTGTTTTGTGGGTTTTCTGTTTATTTCTTTTTCTTTTTTTCTCTTCTTATTTTTGATGTATTTTTTGATGAAACTCAGTTTCAAAAATAACTTACAGAGAAAGAAGAAAGACGATTGTTCCTTCCAGGTTAACCACAACAGCCAGAGTCCTCCAGGATCGAATGAAGTAGCCTAATAAAGCATACTGGGCAATTCCCACAGCAAAGAATAAGCCACCAATAGATCCTAATATACAATTAAAAACAAAACACTCTTTTAAGGAACATTATTAACTCTTAACACATGGGATCAAACAAACTAACACATTAAGAAAGATGCACTCGGCAATACAGGCAAACTCATAGCTATTTGGTCAAAGAACATGTCCTTCATCCATGCAGGACAGATGTACTACACCTAGTTGTAAATATCAACACACATCCAAAAAGCACTATTCTACATCCTCTTCATCCAACAAAGCCCCAATTAAGTCTTGCAATTCCAAACATGTTTTGGCTTTCTATGTGTAAAAATAAATACTACAAACCACTGGAAACCAGGTATTTTTAGGAATATGTAATAGTCATTTGTAGCTCTTGCGAATTATAAGATAACCTGTTTGAAACCATCCCAGCATAGCACTTTGGCACTTGTCACAGACCGGGTAAGTCAGGTGTCAGAGCTGTAATAGTACAACTTATACATACGATAGCCAAAGGACAGCTTCAACACCAGCAGTCAAGACAGTTAACATTCCTGTACCTCTTGTTCCAAATTCTAAGGTTGATTACCACACGGTACAATTTTTTTTTAAACATATAAACAATAATTGTCTTGTCTTCCCATTATATAAAAACACTTTTGATTTCTTTTTCAGAACTGCCAGGAATGCAAGAATTGATTTTTAGCATAAAAACACTGAGCTCTATTTAGCAGAGTCCAAAATTCTGATGGCTAAAGCTCAGCTATCACAAACGTGGGATGACTATTTAGCAGTGTAACATTGAGGGGATCTTCCAACTGGACCTTCGTCAGCTTGAGTGATACTGGAATCTGAATGACCCCTGATCATCTACTATGCTTGTCTAAGGCTCATTTTAAACAAGGCAGGACTCCATGACTGTGGTCACACAGATCCTCAAGCAGAATTAAATTTGCAACTGCTATGGCATTAGCTTTAGTTTGTCTCAAGTGGTACATAGGACTGAAATCTATGAATTCTCACAACAAAAACACTCACACTCAAACTTTACCTGCTAACGCCCAGTAGGCAGTACCCACACACTCATTCAGTAGAACAAAGGCCACCAGTGACATCCCACCATTCATCACTCCTACCAAGAAGCGAGAGATGGCAAAGAATTCATATGAAGGTGAGAATCCATTTGCAATGGCAAACAAGATGTCTAGGGCAAAACCTGGAAAATAAGGCAAAAGTCTTCATTTCAGAAGAGTATCTAAAGAAAAACAGAATCGTTTATCAGTATATTTATTTGATGCTGAGTAGCACTTGTCTTAAGTAATCACAGCCAATGACTATACCACACTGCCACAAACCACAGGTTTTGGCAGAAATTTAAGTAACTAAAGTCAATATCATAAAGGGGTAATAAAGGAGTGGTTTCTGATATAGAATTTGCAGAATTAATTATTCAGATTCAGTTTAGGCAGACAATTTTTTCCACATAACTCAGAACTGTTTGGTTCTCAGTTAAGATGGCTTGATATTTATCAACATACAGAATCCACAGACTAAATATATGACCAAATAGCTCCCCTCATTCTTGAAAAGTAGTCCATGCCAACTGAAGTGTTACTAGGGGACAGTATATTGGGAGTTTGCACTACATAGCAGGCCCACCTTTATCTGCTTTAAGTGAGGTTGTTCCCTTAAAAAAATTAATTCTTTTTTTAATTTACATACTCATCTATTCCCACACAACTTTATAAATACACGCACAAAACACAAGGTTCCAAATGTTGTTTGGTCTGGGGATAGTAAAAAAAGCATATGAGCTTTAAAGCACAAGGAGGATCACAAATACATAAAAATTAAATCAACAAATTCCTAGCAGGTTTTAGATGCAAGAACATTGCTAACAAACTACTAGAAATATTAATTGCAACCTGTGGAGATCCCATGAGCATGACATACACGAGTGTAAGCCCTTATGGTACGATTCCCAAATCCTAAACACCTTGATTGAACAGTCAAGTATTAATTTCTTGCCCCTACTTACATTCCTGAAGTACACTGGAAGGAAAAAAAAAAAAGCTCACAGCCCATTATTCATCGCTGAGCATCAAGTTCTCAGCAGAAACTGGCCAATCACATCCTGGGCTGCATCCAAAGATGTGTTGCTAGTACATCCAGAGAGGTGATTCTGCCACTTTGCTCTGGTGAGACCTTACCTGGTCTGGAGCCCCCAATAAAGGGAGGGCATGGACCTGACAGAGTGGGTCCAGAGGAGGGCCGCAAAAATGATCAAGGGGTTGAAGCACCTTTGCTACAAGAACAGGCTGAGGGAGCTGGGGTTGTTCAGCCTGGGGAAGAGAAGGCTCCAGGGAGACCTAACAGCAGCCTTCCAGTACCTGAAGAGGGCCTACAGGAAGGCTGGAGAAAGTCTGTTTACAAAGGCCTGCAGGGACAGGACAATGGGCAATGGCTTCAAGCTGGAGAAGAGCAGATGTAGATTGGATATTAGGAATAGGTTCTTTACTGTGAGGGTGGTGAAACACTGGAACAGTTTGCCCAGGGAGGTGGTTGAGGCCCCTTCACTGGGGATACTCAAAGTGAAGCTCGACGAGGCCCTGGGCAACCTGGTCTAGTTGGGGGTGTCCCTGCTGACTGCAGGGAGGTCAGACTAGATGACCCTAGAGGTCCGTTCCGGCCTGGACCCATTCTATGATTCTTTTCACTGATCTTCAGTGATATGACACCTCCACTTCATTCATTGTGTTAGATAGCAGTGGTTACCTGTGAGATAGACTTTCTTCCTTCCGAAGCGATCTGACAGTTGGCCAAAGGAGATTGCTCCAACAAACACACCACTGAAGTAGAAAGAACTGGCAGCACTGACTTTGTATGATGTGTTGCCAATTAAAAACCACTGGATGGAGGGGAGAAAAAAAAAATAATTAACCAGAATCAAAGCAATTCAACTCAACATCTAGTAGTTGGAGGGAAATGACACATACTATAAGGAAGATTAAACTTTACGTAAGTCTCTTAAGCATCACATTCAGTCAGTCACCAAATAGTCATCAAAACACGACTGCTGTCTCCCAGACTCAATAGGTGGTACTAAGCAATTCCACAATCAAGGACATATCCCTCAGAATATTGCAATTTTTGTAGTCTTCTCCCATTCTCCCCTTTATTGTCTTTTCTCATATAAATCTAATAGCTTAAATAGACTCAGTCCTACCTCTTGACATATGTCACTGTAGTGCACAGGCATACTATGCAAAAATAAAAATTGTGGTTTACGTTGAAAGATAATCCTGCATATGTTCCTCCTTATGAACTGTCTTGTCACTGAGAAACACTTTGGTAGCATTAGACAGGCTTTCTAGTATTGCAAATACTCATCTTTTTTACAGTCTACTCTGTCATTTCCAATTCTTCTCAATTCCAAACAAAAACCTGATCTTCATATGTATGATTCTTACAGACTTAATGTCTCGGGTTGAACATGACAGGAAATTCTTTCTCTCACAAAACTGTGGAATGAAAATATGCCATGCTCTCACTGTTCAAAAGTTATTGCCTTTTGTATTCTAAGAACTCCACATCTTGTGTTCTTTTTTTTTACTCCTCTTGCATCTTGAGATAATGCTTCCTCTTAGTGACACCCAACCTTTATTCCTGTGCTGGTAAGCTGGTGATTATGTCATTATCCCTGCAGTAACACTCTAATCTTCTCCTCCTAATTTTCTTTTCCTCTTTCACAACCCCATTAGATATCCTTCTTAGCAAAGCCTGTATTATTTTAAAGCTCAGTTATAAACTACCTCACCATGAGAACAGAGCCATGCAATTAAATCTCACCAAGATAAGGGAGCTAGTGAAACAAAATCATTCCAAAACAATAACTTGCTTACTCTCAGTATATGCTTCATTTTGAATTGGCAATTTAACAGCAAGGTATTTACTGATACAGTAGGTAATGTGCCCATAAAGTGTCAACACTGACAAAATGGTCCATGTGACCACAAGTCAGCTCCTGAAACATCTCTAGAATTTAAAAACAACTCCCAGAAAATACATTTGTATAATAATAGAATATGAGATTACTGTTATCTTAAATAGGATGGTCTGATTGGTTTGTAAGAGCTACAAGAATCATATCCTAAACTTTTGGAGTAAAAATTCAAAAAGCTGACAACGCTGAAGCTCAGTGGCATGAGATTCTTTCTGAATCGTTCAGAGATTAAGGGATAATTTGGCCACAAAGAAAAATTTGTTCTGCAAATTAATCTCAATAGCTAAGAAGCCTTTTAAAGGGTCCAAGGCTTTTCTCTTCTACATAAAGCGTGTTACATACATATGCCTGATGCTCATAAATCAAGGGGTTTTTACAACAGAATATTTTGCAGTGTAAATTTGCAATGGTCATTCTATTAGAAAGTGATGCCACAAGATAAGCATAAAAGATATCCTCCTCAAGTGTAGAAAAAGCTTCTTTACACATCAGGAATGAAATTAGACAGTTTCAGATATTCCCCACATAACTGTGATATCACTAAAATCTTTGTATTTAGCACTTCCAAATACACCACACTCATCTAATTTTGAAAAAAATCCTGTATTTTAACTGCAGGAAACAGGAGAGACAAGATTTTATAAACATAGGCCTTTAATGAGAAGTATGTTAAAGAACTTCAAAGCAGAATCTACACAAGTTGCCTTAGGTTTTGTTTCTTTTTTTTTTTATTTTGTATTTTTCAAACAAACTTCACTCTTTACCTGCATTTCTTACCTATGCAACTAAAATGCATAAGAATCTTTAAAGAGTTTATGTCCTAAACCACTGCTAGGCTCTCGGCAAGTCAGACGTGTTTCTAGTTTAAGATAAGATCCTTGGACAAATTAAAAAGCAATAAAGAAAGAGCCTGGAGAAAGCTTGAAAACCTTGCTGAGCTTTAAATAATGCTTTAAAAATCCACCATCCTTTACCACTTAAATTTAAATAGTGGCATAAGTATTCATATCCTTTTTATTACCAGAATAAAAAGCAATGCTCATCGTACACAACTGCTTGGCACTATTACAAAGCTTGCAGTTCTTATTAATGTGCCCATAACCAATAAAGTTAAGTGCTTTACAGGACTAATTCAGATAGCATTAATGCCTCTGGACAATAGCCACAAATTATCAAGGGGTACTATACTTGGCTTAACTGTACAGCTCTAAACTCAGGTCTTGTAACAGATGCAGTCAGACAGGACTCTAGCACAGAGCAATTTGACATTAACAGATAGTGAACGCCCCAGGAAGGGCAGGTGTTGCACACATCAGTGCAGAGCCTGGAATAATGTTTTCAGGGACTGTGGATAGATCATGAAAGTCAACACCTACAAAACACAGAGACCACACCAATAAAGCTAAAGCATGTTTTGGGACAGAACAGGGAGAGTTGCTTTGATCACCTGACTCCCCACTGCCCATTCCTTCCTTTGTACCTGGAGTTGCAAAGACCACAGAAGCCACTTCCCCTCCAGTTCCTCCACTGCTTGATAGATGCAAGTACATGTATTTGACCTTAGCAAGGAAATCACAAGAGGTGGCCAGAAAGAGCTCAGATTCCATAAAGGATTTTGAGCACATTAATACAACAAATAACAACTGTGGAAACAGGCAACAGGATCCAATAACTTCCACGTGGAAAAGGTGGGAAGTTTTGGTGCAGATCTTTGGTCAAGATCTCTATAACAAAATAAAGCTAGCTTTTGGTGCCACTAAAGATATGAATAGATTACCTCTTCTGTACCTGGAGGTAGCACCTGTTTCATCTGCTAATCAAAACACACATTTGAATGGAAGAAGGAAACAGTACAACCAGTCCCCACAACCAACCCAGTAAGATTTACTACTCACACACATGGAAGCAGAACACATTTCAGACTTACCTCAGAGACTATTGATGTGAAGCTGCTGCTAAAGTGTACATGTTTATGCACCTCACTGCCATTGGCAGTCAGAAGCCATTCCCCAAAAGCTCTCTGATCACTTGCTGACTGGTTGCTATGGCTCTGATTAGCCAAGAGCTCTTGGAGATCCCAGTGGTAGGGAGGAGTTGCACCCACCAATGCGATGAGGATGGCTTCAGTGGCCACATAGAGCTGGCATGAAAGAAAAAACATCAAAGATGCTAAACATACATCCAAGCCATGTTTCCTCTGCAGATGGATCAAGTCAGTCTTAAAAAACGTATTTTATATTTGCCTTCTACCACTACAAGATGCCATGTATAGCTCCCTTCTGCCCAATATAACACACCAAAGAACCACAACTTCAACACAAGGGTTCTACCACTTCTAATCTGTTGATTATTTGAGAAGAAAAGTTCCCCTCCTGACACCATTCTGTCAGATGCCCCTAACTCCCACACATAGCAAGTACTCCTCCTGGACACATGGAGAGTTGTTAGAAGTACTACAGAGACAAAATAAAACTCTTCTTCAATGCAAGTATATTTCCATAGTATATCCCCTCCCTCCACCTGTGCTGTTTGTATCTCGATTTTATACTTGGAACAGATCTCCTCCTCTCTGTTTCATATGTAATCTTTCCTAGTTTTACCAAAATTAATTCTTTCCTATTTTTTGTATCTTCTGTAAACCTGTTTTACTCCTTAAAAAGAGATGGAAATTCACACGTGAATGTACATATGCATCTTTATAAATCTACACATTTATAAACACACACGAAGTCCAAGTGTAGTGATTAACAGCTAGCTTTGTTCTAGCAAAGAATAAATAAAGCTGATGGAAACTGAGACATTTTAAATCTTGTCTAGAGCTGGGTCATTGCTACTTGCTCAGAGGAACATTCAGAGGCCACTGCTTTAACAGTCCACATTGCAACTCCATCTTAAAGCCCAGTGTTTTTACACCTACTTGAACATAGAATTGGCACAAGATAGTTAAAGTCTTCCAAGAGATAACAGTTGCTAGTAACAACACAAAGACTCCCCGACTCTCCAAATAAAACTGCTTCTTGTATCAAGCCTTCACTGAGGAACAGTAACTCAAATCAGTATCTCCCGATCAAAAAAAAAAAGAAAAAAGATCCTGCTGCTTCTCTTCCCTCCTGCCTCCATAAAAAAACCCAAACAACCCAAACCCTCAGCCATGCCACTCTATTCCTGAAACTCCACTTCAGACACCTTACATACAGTCCTTGCTGTGCTCCCAGCATCTCTTTCGTATGTTCTTGGGAAGAAGGTACTCACAAGAAGCACTTTCTCTCAGAAGGCTGCTACACAAATAACTCTCAAAACTGGGAAGACCATAATTAGGCACAAAAAAAGAAATTTGAGGATCTCTAAATTCTGATACAAGCACCACCAGGTAATCCTACTCTGTTCTGTCCAACAACAGAGTAGTTGGTGTTAGACCCATATCTAAATGAGAATTACTATTAAATTAACAGAGACCCACGAGTTATTACCTGAAAGTATTTTCCTTCCGTCAGCTCCTTCTTGCATTCTCTGTGATAAACTTCTTCTGCAGTGCCAGCAGGTAAATAAATATTTCAAAAAACTACCGTTTCCATTTTTGAATATAAAATTATTGAATATCAAAAGGAATTTGGAAGAAAATCCAATCTCTTAACTATATTATTAAGCTAAAAATCAACTTTTAAATTTCACTGTTATCTATCTACAAGACCTCATCTGCAGAAGGCAGCAATGACTAGGATTACATGGGGAAAGAGGTGTTAAAAAGCTGAGTGGCCATGTTGCTAGGGATGTATGGATACGGTACTCTCAAGAACAGTTTGAAATTACTGAGAAATGAGAATTAGAGGTCATGATCTGCAGTGCATACCTGTACTTTGACTTGCTCAGCCAATTCCGTGTCAGGACTAAGTGATAACACCCTTGCTTGTGTCTTGTGAAATAAACATATTTTTGAAGTAGTTCAGGAAATGAAATCCTCAAGGCATTTGGTTTAGAGAAAAAAAAGCATAATGCTTTCCATATCTGCTCTAGATGAAACCCACCCCAGCTACAGGAAGCTAAATCAAAAAATAAGTGATTGCAGGCACACAAAGAAACCCTACAGATATTTTTTCAATTAGAAAAAAAAAAAAAAACCAGACTTAAGTGTGCTAGTGGCTACAGTGAGCAAAGATACACAAAGACGGAAACCCTTTCATCTCTTGAGTCAGAACAATGTATGAAGAGGGAGACATGTTCTGTTGTTATCAAATAGTACTGTTCTGTATTCAAGTTCACTGAAGTCACTGCTGTCACAAGACTGTCTTTCCTAGTGATCATCTGCCTTACACTTTGAGTAACAGGTATGGTAAATCCTCCTCATTTCATTGCAATAACAAGTCTAAAAACCACAAAACTCTCCCCCTAAACTCATTTACACTTGTGAAGACCAGAGGGAATTTCTAGAAGTGGTCTTAAAGATGACAAAGTGAACTCCAAACTTGACGAAATTCAGAATACAGTTACACATCCAAATAAAAGTCAGGAGTTTCTGTTAATGAATCTGAAGATTTCTCTCCTTAAGAATTTTTAACATTTGGACTTTCAATAACATAATTGTGTAGACTGGTGATCAATATAAAATGCTATCAAACCAGAATTGAAATACCACACAGCAACTGTACAGTATAAAATGACTACATTTTTCACACCATGGCAAACAAAGCCTTTCATTTTTCATGTCTTCTATAACCCGTATAGTACAAGTCAAGGCAAATTTGTCATTAAATGTATACCTTTTATTCATAAAACATTTTAATTGGTTCTACATTGAAGTTAACACTTCCCCACTGAATTCCCTGCACTGATCTGTATTAATCAAGATGAAAACAAAGCACAGGGAGAGAAGGCAGCAGCTCACAGTCACCGATGATGAAATGCTGGGAGTTTTTTAGTTTGGCTTCAGTTTCTCTGATTTGTTTTTATTGTCTGTAGGCTAAGATTTCACAGTCATCTATATTAAAAGTCCACAGTTTAAGGAGATTTATTAAAAGGCAACATCTTAATAACCTGTAAGCTTTCACTTTCTCTGCTAAGTAGAAGGAATTTTAGATAGCCGTTTCATTAACATACTTTCAAGTTAACTTAAAATTATCTTTGTAAAAATGAATATTAATATAAATTCCTAGAATTTCTTGACCAGTTTTCTTGGTGTCCATCTGAATAACAAATTACTTCCAAGAAAAACATAGAATCTCTCATAAGTTTAGCAAGGGAGAGAAAGAACCTAAGTAGTTTCTTTTGTGTATAATGAAAATACACAAAAATAATTTTAGAAACTCTTTTAGACCTCATAACTTACCCATTATGAAACACACATGAAAAACAAAAGCAAGACTTCTACTAAGAAGCCTTTTCAGCCTTTTTAATCAGCTCATTAGGAATTTACAACTGGCTCTGGTCACTCTAGACAACTATCAGCTGAAGCATTCACTGCTGAACAAAATAACGAGCAGGCCACTAACTTCTGACCTTTCAAATACAGGAACATTAAAACCATACCTTGAGGAAAGATAGAAATTAAGGAAGAGCAACGAATGACCTTCCTCTGATAGAAGGCTACAATGAAGAGACGGTTACATTTTAGGACAAGAGGCATTTCTCCTGAACCCATGACAAGCAGCTGAAATGCTGGAGGGCCACCTTATGTTTGAAAGTGTAATGATCTCATCTGGTCAGAGTTATTTCAAGAGGGTGATTGGCCTTTAAATTCACTAGATTCTCCCCTCACTCCCCTCTCTCCCAATAACTCTTTTGTGTGAAAAGAAGCCCTAAAACATCTTTCTGATGCAAAATTATCTGCTGCTAGAAACATGTTCTTCTTTGTAAAGTATCTACCACCTCTTGGTAGCACAGTAAGAGAGAGAAAACAGAATCACAGAATCTTCACAGTTGGAAAGGACCTCTGAGATTGAGTCCAACCACAGACACAAAAAACTCCCCTACATCTCAGCCACTAGAGCATGCCCTGAAGTACCATCATCTTAAATACCTCCAGGGATGGTGACTCAACCACCTCCCTAGTCAGGCTGTTCCAGTACCTGACCACTCTTTCAGTAAAGTAATTATTCCTCATATCTAATCTAAACCTCCTTGGCCACAACTTCAGACCACTTCCTCTGATCCTGTCATTATTCACTTGGGAGAAGAGGCCAACACCCACTTCTCTACAACCTCCTTTCTGGTACTTGTAGNCCTTTCAGGTACTTGTAGAGGGCAATGAGCCCTCAGCCTCCTCTTCTCCAAACTAAATATGTCCAGTTCTGTCAGCCTCTCCTCATACAACTTGTTCTCTAGATGCCTCACAAGCTTGGTGGCTCTCCTTTGGACTTGCTCCAGCATTTCAATGTCCCTCCTGTAGTGAGAGGCCCAGAACTGAACACAATACTCCAGGTGAGGCCTCACCAGTGCCAAGTATAAGGGCACGATCACCTCCCTACTGCCAGACACACTATTCCTGATACAAGCCAAGATGTTGTTGGTCTTCTTGGCCACCCGGGCACGCTGCTGGCTCATGGTAAACCAGCTGTCCACCACCACTCCCAGATCCTTTTCTGCCAGGCAGCTTTCCAGCCACTTTTCCCCAAGACTGTAGCACTGCACGGGGTTATTGTGACCGAAATGCAGGACCCGGCACTTGGCCTTATTGAACCTCATACAACTGGCTTTGGCCCACCGATCCAACCTGTCTAGGTCCCTCTGTAGAGCCTTCCTACCCTCAGGCAGATCAACGCTCCCACCTAGTTTGGTGTCGTCTGCAAACACCATAAGACAGAAGGAAAAATGTAGTTACAAAGTGAAGAGTCACCATGTGCAGAAGGTGGTGATGTAATGCCTCGGACACTTAACAACTCCATCCCCACTTTGATAGGAAGAACTCTCCATGAAGAAGGTAACCACTGTTGATCATTACCTGTGCAACGACATAGCATCAAGAGCTTAGGGTTTCTGGTGAGAAACTGAGAAAACCTACCCAATTAAAAATTTTTCAACCTCAAAATGTAGGCCTCTAGAATCTACAAAAAAAAAAAAAAGCACCCAAAGTCTGTCCAAGCCCATATATAGCTTTATTCTAGAATTTTTTAACATCTACATTGAAATCTAACACTGTACAGCGAGCTGCAACTCTGAGCCTTGTTTCCTATGGGTTTGTGAAAAATGACCCCTCAGCTTCCCCTTCTTTGTTACAAACATCCAAACACACACACACATAAACTCTGTTTCATGCTCAGTATCCTTTAGGGGAACAGCAGCAAATCTAAGGGTTTGGTGCTTCTGCTCAGACCAGCCAGACAGCTCATGTGCCAAATAGGTAACCGTTGCCACCAAACAACACACGCACAGACAAGGCCCGCGTTACTCCCAACCAGCACAGGTAAGTGTTTTGAGTCTCAAGATCAAATACTTCATTGTACAAGTTTTCTGTAAAGACAGTCCAAAGAGTAGCCAATTCCTGTGTATACACCTTTGCCTGACAGGGCCATGGGAACACTGCACACACCTTGCACCTGTAACTCTTGCCTACCTAAATTATGACAAAATCGGTTATAGCATCAGTGATAGGACTGCAGGATACTTACTTAGGCTCTCACCTCCTCAGCTCAATTTTGTAGTCTATCACAGAAAAGTGAATCTACCCTGTTTTTTGCCAAAACACAGGAGTGGTCTTTGCCAATGAAATTTAATGAAGTACTTTCAGCTCTGCACTTTTGTCACTATTGCTGTTCTAGAGATCCAATGTTTCTAGGTAAATTTATACCATTTGAGGTTTCTCAGTCATTGTCAAGGAACCCAAGACAGAAAGTATATCCGACTCTGCTTATAACTGGAGAACAAACCAGAGGGAGGAATGCAGATGGTGACAAAGGAAAGTCAAAAAGTTCTGCAAAGGATTCTCCAAGAACGAAACAATGTTTTTCACACAACAAGATCACATTAAATGGTGCCAATAGCATGAGATTATTCTACCTCTTCCACCACCTTATTCTCCCAAATACCAGAATGCATAAATAAGAAAACTCACCATAAAAAAACCAGGCTGCTATGACTTCCTGCAAGCTGGATTTCTCCACAGCTCTACAGATAAAGATAATGAGCTTGCTGTTAAGAAGTCAGCTCTCTGTCATGTACCAAAGCAAAATCTTGCAAGACAATTATCTATATGGTTTGCTCTGAGACAGACAAAACAACGTACAGGATTTAAAAGAGCTCAGTAGGATTCCACTGCTGTAGTGTGTCAGTGTCTTGCATACGTTATCACCTAGCGTGCTACCTACCACAGAAATATTAAAAATTACCATAAATACACTTTTATTCTTCAAAATAAGATAGAAGGTACAAGCAACGCACAGATACTAAGACGACCTGGAATTTGGCAGAGAGGGACAGGTGCTACAATGCTTCTGGCATGTTACACCACCTGGGAAAATCCTCACAGCCTTGCCCTTCAAAGCATGGAGTTCTGCTACAGAAATTAACAGAAGTTTTACTCTAAACAGCACAGCAGCTGACTGTGTGGCTGGTAGGCTGAAAACATGAGTCCAGAAGTGCTTCAGGCAGTTTAGCTGAGAGCACATGCATTGTTGTAGTAGGCTGGATTACATGCAACAACCCTTAAGAAAGGCAAACATAGGTTATCAAGCATGGACTTACATATGGTATCTCAGAGGGCTGGGACTGGACTTCCTACTGCTACAACTGGATCACCTTGAGCAAGGGAAATAAAGTCAC
Organism: Nycticryphes semicollaris; assembly: GCA_013400055.1. Classification (NCBI taxonomy): domain Eukaryota; kingdom Metazoa; phylum Chordata; class Aves; order Charadriiformes; family Rostratulidae; genus Nycticryphes; species Nycticryphes semicollaris. Next base: position 247,933 of record VXBJ01004556.1, on the reverse strand, counting down.
CCTCACATCACAGGCTGACAGGCCTCTGAACAAGAATAAGGAAGTTGGAAGCGTTATTTTTCCTCCTTTGTTTTTTAAAGGGCAAAAAGAAAGCTTAGGTGCCTTATTAAAATACCTACACGAAAACTCTCAGGCCTCTCTGCCAAAAATGCTCACACCTCACTAACTTAGAGAACCAAGCCAATAAACAAGAACCAAAATTACAAAAAACATTATAAACTCTACCTCTCCTTGAACAGTAATACTCAAGAAAGTTAAACTACATTATTGTGACCCCTCAGTTGAGCACCAGCTATACAGTTTCATTGATACCACATCAGAACTGCCACTTCACTCTTCTTATGTAAAGAAGTACTTGGAAGAGAAAATAGCAAAAGAGTGCCAGAATTTCCTATACCAGTTTACGTACAGACTACAAATCATCCCAGAACTGAACTGTCTTAATGGCACTGTAGGGTAACATGAAGTTAAAAATCAGCAACTGCTGCTAAAAAAAGAGCAGGAATCATGGGCTGACAAGTATCAGGCAGAGTTTAGTCCTGCGTCCACAAACGTAATTATTTGTTTGTCGGCATTGCAGTTTCATTCTTTCTCTCCAGCCTGCTGTATCTACCTATCAACATATGCAAGTCTCTGACAGTATCATAAAAGAGCAAAGTTCTAACCTTAGCACACCGGTTTGGGACACCACCAAAGAATTGTGGGTGAGTATCTCAGTGTCACAGAGGGAGTTCTGATAAGAGCATATTCTTGGTTATACCTGGCTACCAAATGACTACAGCATTTAACTTGGTAAAAACGTGTAATACAAGCATATGCTGATTTCCTCAAAAGTTTCTGCTATTTAAGTATCCAGACTAAAAGACATGGCTGACATTTGTATAAGCTGTTTTAATTCACTTATTCATTTTAAGGACTTGCCTGAGGATAACCAATGGGATCTACTTGTGTTTGGGAATTTTTAAAAATTTAAACATCTTGGGTTTACTGCTATTTCAGAGCAACATGACACTCCAGAACCGAAAGAACAGTTTTTTCCGATATTGTGGTACAACTTGCTAAACCAGTTATTTTAAGCCTTACAGCCAAGAGGCCTCAGAAGTCCCTGAATTGCATCTTAAAGTTCTGGGAAAAATAATTTCAAAACACAAAGCTATCAGCAATCTTAAATTTATTGTACAAGGATTTAACATCTTCAGTGGAAAGTCTATAAGAGCTCTGCAAATTGAGAAAGATAGAAGAACTCTGGTCTTTCTCTATATATTTTTACAACACCAATAACCGAACAGCGTATCACAAACGGAAAGCTGGAACAAGCTATATATACAATTCTCTTTAACTTCCCTTACCTGAGGATCAAAAAAGCTTCATTGTGCCTTTTAAAGCAAATTCTTAACACCCTTCCCCCCCCCAAGACTACCAGGATTAGGAAAATTACCAGGTGAACAACCTATAACCAGGTTAAGTTCCAAACTTAACCAAAGATCATACTGTAAATAGACAAGACTTGGGAAACAGACAGTACAGCTCCAAAGGAACTCCAATCCCACCAGGCTTATACTTGCAAAGAGCAAGCAGAGGTTTTACTTAATGCAAACAATGCACATGAAGCTCTACATTACCTGTAAGTAGAAGTAGTTATATTAACTACTCCAGTTTAAATAAAAAAAAAAAACAACAACAACAACAACAACCAACCACGTTTGAGAGCACAAAACTTTATTTGGGTCAGAAACAAAGAGCAACAATCATGTTGAAAACAATTATTCTAGGTTCAATGACACATCTACCAGTTCCATCACCTGAGAGAAAAGAAAATTAGAGTCTTTAAAATGGAGGACGTAGCAGTGAGGAGAGCCCTGATGATGTGGCTCACTAGTGGAAAAACACAGCTAATTTATTACCTACAAAACATGGAAAGTTAGAGACTGTGTGTACACATGGACAGGGAAGAAGGAAAGGGAGATAATGTGTCATAATACAAACAGAATTACACCTGTTAACTCCCAGGCTCATCTTCTGAGGGTGCTCAGATAACAGACTGGCTAAATCAATTGTTTCAGAGTTTACGAGGCTGAAAGCCTTCTTGATTAATAGCAGAAGTTGGGATTGCTTCAGCCCTCACTGGATCCCCATCCCCACTGCACAAAATATTCTATGTAACAATAACTTTATTGTTAATAATCTGAAAACATCTCCCCATATATTTTACCCGCACTCCATATAAAGATGGAGTGCACTGACAGTGCCTCCCGGGCACCTTACATTGCCAGTTGTTAAAAAGACATTGCAAAAGCAAGGCATTCAGTACCTTCTGACAACTTCACCCTTTACACGGCATGTAGCCTTCACTTCTTAAAAAAAGTTGGGGGGTTTTTTGTGGTTTTTGTTTTGTTGTTTTGTTTTTTAAAACCAGGTAGAACAATCCACCTCCTTCCCTCTGTTGCTAGGCCTTCAAAATGGCTACCTCTCTGCGCTTCTCTCAAAACTCGTGCTTCTTGCTATGCCCAAAATTCTGCTAAGGTCTTTACAACAGCACATTGAATAGACATCGCCTAGGACCAAACTTCACAGAAACTGAAGTCAGCCTTGTAAGTTAAATTGTAAAAGTTGACTAAATGTGTTTATATGTACACAGGGAACATGGGGTTTGAAGCGTCAGAGTGAAAACAGTCATCATTAGAAGGGCAAGATAACCCAGCAATTGTGAATGACATGTAGGATTACCTGAGTATGTGCTTTGCAGTTCACATGTAGCTAAAGAAGGGAAGGTCTCAAAGCCACAGCTCATGTTTCTTCTATACCTAAAGCTTGCTCTGACCATACTTTTCCCCAGGCATAAATTTAAAGCTTAACTCTATGCGTGATGCACCAGTTTGGACTAAGACAATGTAATTTTGAGGGAAGATGGAAATATAGGCATCTGATAGAGGACTTATCTCTCCCCTCCACTCAGGATTATTTTTGGAAAAAACAGTAACAAGTTAGCTATTTAGAATTAATCTGGAAGTAGTTATCAGAATTTGGACTTCTGTATTATACCCGAGATTTAAGGACCCCACTGCTAATGAAGCATGTCACAACTCAGCATTGTTACTTCAGGTTTTCTACAGACTATAGCATAATATCTGCATCAGATACATTCACGTTTTTAAGGTTATAACTATACTATCAGGGAAGATAAGTGACTGTTTCTTTTAAGAAACAGTTGAAAATCTGAAAGAAGCAATTACAGAAGGACAGACCACACTGGGTCTTGAATATTTTTCTGATTCTTCTGGCAGCTATGTTTTATTTACAGAAGGCCATTAAAAGCCCAAGTAATCCTGGTTAGAATCTAAATCACTACACCTGAAATAAAACATAACATGTGACTAAAGAAATACCTGTTTTTCCTTAAGAGATTCCCCACGCTCAACTGGAGCAAACAGTAGGATTGGTCTTCACTTAGAATCATAGAAACACAAGGTTGGAAAGGACCTACAAAACCATCTAGTCCAACTGTCCTCCTATCATCAATACTACCCACTAAGCTACTAAATCTTATCTCATAGCACCTCCTCCAGATGCTTCTTGAATATCACTAGGGACAGTGACTCCACCACCTCCCTGGGCAGGGAGTGCCTGATCATTGAGACAAAAAGTTTCTTGTGATCTCTCATCTAAATCTCCCCTGGCGCAAGTTGTGGCCATTTCCTTGAGTCCTATCATTAATTATCTGGGAGAAGAGGCCGACCCCCTCCTCTTCACAATCTCCCTTCAGGAAGTTGTAGAGTACGATGAGGTGTCCCCTGAGCCTCCTCTTCTCCAGACTCCCAGCTCTCTCAGCTGCTCCTCATGAGACTTGTGCTCCAGTTCCACCAATTCTCAGGTGGAAATATTCTTAGCTAAAAAGTAGCTGCACGTTTTTCAGTGTGTTACAGAAACACAGTGTATTTCAGATTAGTTTACATACTTACGTACACTTAGTTTATTTTTCTTCCCAAGCAGTAACAAGCTAGACCAGAACACAGAATTACATTCAGTGATGCAACTACTCTAAAAGCCTTCATCACTTCTACAAAGAAAGCAACACCATACTTCAGCATAAGCACTTGAATTAGACAGAACGCATGAAAAGATGGGGGAATAAGAAAATTACCTCAAGAAATAAAAATCTGGGCCCCTACATTTTATGTTTGTATTCATGCCACATTTGAAACCACCCCATGACACATGTTTGACATACATCCTGCAACTGCTTTCTTGAGAATCACAGGGACTTAAAACTTTTACGTCTCCCATAAACATTAAAAAAAAAGCCAAATAATGTAATCAAATAGAAGAAAAGTCGCATGGCAATTCTGTAAATCTTTTTTCTAGCTGCCACCTTGCTTACATACCTTACAGATCCTTATAGTTAAGGTATGTCTAAGTTACAGTACAAGTAACTTCAGATAAATGGCATATCTGTCATGAATCACTTGGAACACCTTCAGCACCCTACACTAGTAATTGTAATGCAATTCACGTAACACCAATTTTTTTTCCCTTCATTTTAAATTGTTCATTACATTTCAGATTTGTTTTGCACTTTCTATTCAGTTAAAGTCTAACAGTACACCTCATCAAGCTGTCCAATTTATGATAAATTCTGGCTAGTTCAAAGAACATCTTAATAGACTCAAGCAAAGCATTAAAAGAAGATTCATTGACAAAGTATTTCATTACTGTCATTACAACTAGAGCGATGTCTCATGCCATTAAAGAGGGAGAATGACATATGAAGAAGCAGAGTTAAACAAGGCTGTATATGGGATCACATCTGTATCCCATCTGAAGGCAGGCACTACTCGTGAATTATTTCTAAAGATTTGAGATGAGTATGCCTTACTTAAGCCACATGTCCCAGAATCTGCTTTCCCTCAAAATATTTGTGCAGACAGGCTGCTTAAACAGCCACTTTCTGCATTAGGATATTCTAATGATAGAAGTCATACACGATCTTGCTGCCAACAGCAAAGAGATGTTAGCAGCACCACTTGCTATAGCTGCCTTTGCCATAAAACAATTATCCAAGGAACTTGACTCTACTATCTTAACTGTTTTTTCACTTTCCCTACAGATAGTAGTAAGTCCCTAAGGTGGAGGGAAATACCACCTTCCGTAATTACTCACTGCTGTGCAATGCACATTATGCAACTTTAGGCAAAGCCTTTTTCATCTGCGCAGATAATACCTCCCTTTTAAACTCTAACACATTTTAAAAAGTCTTTTAATAGAGATATAGTAGGGACACACTTCCATTCTCAGATTTCTGCAGGTTCAGTTTGGACTTGGACAATCCTGTAGCCCAGATTCACTGGCAAAGGCAAACCTCTTTAAACCATAGATGTTGAGGCACAAGAGACCAAGAAACTTTTTTTTATTATTTTTAATATGCTTTTGTGCTGATCAAGATATGGGATTTTGTCTAGTCTTACCATACATAAACACCATGCTTTAATAACGCTTCTATATAATTTCTTCAAAAGATAGTGAGCACCCTTCTAGTAATTAATGAACTAAAAGTAATTGCTTGACACTTAACATCAAGTCCTAAGTATTTTAAGAGTTAAGGGCTCCCTTTATTCCTCACTCACTCGTAAGAGCACACTGGAAATGCAAGACTAATCGAACCTCAGATTTACATCATTACTTTACCCCCACATTCTCTAGATAAGTTTTATCTTTGGGTAATTTCATAGATTTCAGAAAAAAATTGTTTCACTACATTAGCTGTTGTCCCTCCAATTATAAAGTTAGCAACCACTGCTACAGGACATTGCTAAACATCTTTCAAAGTCCTATTAAGTCGGTAGTGAATAAGGCAGGCATACCTTAATAAAGTAACAGGTCAACAAGTTAATGAGTAACAGCAGCAGGTGGGAAACAAATAATGCAAATCAGTGAAGAAGTGACAAAGATGAAAGAAGCAGTTCACAAAACTTAACACTTAATCCAGTTTTATATCACTTGTAGTTGGAAAAAGTTTTTGTGTGTCAATCTGGAGGGGTTTTACCAGACTGCCAGTAAGCTCATCCCACAGGTTGAGTATCAGTTCGCTCAAGCACACGTGAAAATTGACTATCATGTGGAAAGTCTCACGCATAAAGAGGTGTTTGATTCAATTGCCTCAAACAAGTTCTGTCAGCTAAACTACGCTTCTAATTATAATTCAGATACCAAATACGTTAGCATATCAGGGTCTACACAGTACAAGTAGTTTACTGCAGAAATTTACATGAGAAGAAAAACACTTAGATGAGGGGAAAAAAATCTATAAGGCATGGAACTCAAGAGTTCAGAAACAAGCTGAGGTGAAAAAGCACAAAAGTCTACAAGGAAAGCAAGAACATCTGCTGGGAGTCTTACAGGGCAGGGAACATTGAGTTTAAACTCAGTATATTAGCATAAGAGATGAAGGGAATTGACGCAGCAAAGACAAAAAAAAGTTTACACACCTGTGGTATTCTTACCTTTAAGAATGTATAAGTATTGTATACCAATAGGCCAATGTGAAAATACAAACCCACTGAGGGAGCACGTGGGAAGGAACAGAAGAAAAAAAGCAATAAAATGGAATAACCAGTCCATGACAGAGCTGGTTACGTAGAATAGCAAGAGTTCTCATTCTGCAGCCAGATGCTGCACCTAATCCACTAAAGGGGCCCATAGTTATCTACATCTACATCACACACACCAGACACATTACTTACCTTTTGGTCCACCCTCCAACAACTGACAATAAAACAGACAAAAGACTAACAGCAATTGTGCCATCTGCCTTCAGTCTTGGTCTTGCACATCTCAGTGACACATTATGTAACTTGGCATTAATAAAAGGAACACAGAAAGCAATCAACCACCTAAGCAGGAACCAGTTGTGTAAGTCCAAACCTATTCACAGGTTGAAAGACAACAAGCTTCACATCCAAATCCCTTACAAACTCCAGTGCCTGTATGATTTGAAGCAAAGAAAATGTATCAGTCATGGATGATCCCTGTTGGTAAAGTTCAAGAATTAAAGATAACAAGAGAAGAAAAAGCAGACCTACAAACCTACTACCTTTTTTTTTTCTGTTATTCTAAATTAGTTCCAGAATTCATAATGACATTTCTGTTTACTTCTCCCATGAGAAATGCAAGTTAATCCATTAAAAACAAAACAAACAAATGCATTACAGAAGAGCTGATCCATACTATTTAAAACTCTGAGAATACAGAGCACTTGTCACAGCTGCAGTTCATTAGAGAACATGACCACCACTGGAAGAAAAAATAACTATTGCTTCCTCAACCTCTAATCTTCAGTGAGCATGCAAGCTTTCTAGCCAGTCAGCCAGTATAACAAACTCTAAGCAATGTATAATTTTATTGGATTAATCAGGTAGGTCAGTTAAAAAAAAAAACAAACACCAAAGCTTTTGCTGTTCATCATCATAGCTTTGCAACCAAATACAGAGTTCCCAACAGACAAGACTGGGTATCTGAATTTTCTCTAGTCATCTTCTAAAGCTTAATACTTCTGTTGGCCCTCTACCCATCAGTAGAAGACACTTTCAGTCAGTCTCATGGCTCATGACTGGAAGTTCTTGATTACTACAAAATATTGGCCACAGAGGCATGGGAACACTTAAGTTCCCCTCTTTCCTCCGGTAGCTGGTAAGTTTCCAGAATGGCAGCGTTTGTCAGCCTAGCTTAATTCACTAAAAATTAAGTTTTCGAAGTGTTAATATGGGGTAAGCTAAACTCATCAGATTCAAACTATACTTTGTGCCTAGGCCTGACTGAAGTTGTATATATAATCCTCAGCTCTACTTACGCCCACATAGGAACAGGCACAAAGATGAAGCAAATCCAGAAGACGACAACCTGGTTGTAGAGCACATCACTTCATCATGCACTCTCTGAATGATGTTATAACACTCCACTGTTTGGGCTCCATTTTTATCACTAGACTTAAAAGAGTTCCAGTTTTGTATCTCACAGAATACAAACCTGACTACCTAAAACATAACGCCTCATTCAAACACCTAATACAGAGACACTGACCCTACAATCTAAGGGATAAGGCAAATCAAAGTACCATAAGCAGTCATAGGCCTACCAGCTGATTAGATGAGAACTTCTGCACACAGTTATCAGTGACCACCTATAGCTTTTCAAGCATTTCCATCACAACCTAGAAATCACTAGACTAAGCCATTTATTCTAAGTTGTGTAGGATTCCCATTAGAGTCTCTGAGAGAAGTTGTTGACTTCCAGTCTAGCCCACAGAAATATCAGTTTAATTTCACTTCAACCGGGCCTTCCCCAGACAAACTGCATGCTGCCCATCTGCTGACAGCGTGACACAAGGCATAACTCCTCAAGCAGCAGGACACAGATAGCATCGGCCGTTTGCCCCAGTTTCACCCTGCAGAAGTTCACTCTGCCTGTCGACAGAAGTCACCTCTGCTCCAGGAGCACAGCAGGCTAAATCCTGAGCAGAAGACCAGTTACTGCCACCAGCAGCCCTCAGCAGAAGGCCTCCAGCACCGACCTTCACACCAGGCAGCGCTCACCACAGGCACGTCCACCCAACCACCTGCGAGGGCAACTGCCCACACCGTGCGGTTAGGGGCACACACACACGCCCCCCGCCTCCCGCCACTGCCTCCCGCACGGGCGAACCCAGGGCGCTGGACCTCACCCCGGGGAATGGGGCGGGAAGGAGAGGGGAGGCGGCCTCTCACCTGGAGGAGCACCGCCAGCAGGACGCACAGGTACATCTGGTAGGGCCCCATCTGCCCCACCAGCGGGAAGGCTTCCTCCACCTCCATCCCGGTCCCCGCAGCCCCGCCGAGCCGCCACCGAGCAGCGCATCCCCGGCTCGGGGCGGGGCGCGGATCAACGGCCGGGCCCTCGCGGAGGAGGTGGAGGAAAGGGCGGGAGGCGCCAGGCGGCGCTCATGCGCAGGCGCCGGGGAGAGCCGCTGGGAGGCGGCCCGCCTCCTTGCTTCGGCGCCCGCTAGGGAAGCGGAAGCGCAACGGCCACCGTGTTGCCGTTAAGGGCGTTAGCGCACGCGCACCTTCTTTATTTAAATGGAGGAGGGGAGAGGAGGGGTTTGTGAGGGGTCGGGTGTATGTGATGGTGCTTCTGAGAGAGAGGGCTGCGAGGGGTTCGCGAAGGGTGCCTGAATGGACATGAGGGCGTGTGGGAGGTCTGTGAAGGCTCTAAAGAGGTGTGGGATCTGCGAGGGATTTTGTGAGGGCATGTGCGGGGTCCGTCAGGGGCAGGTGAGGAGTGTGAGAGCGTGTGGGGTCCGTAAAGGGTCTGACGGAGTTCTTGAGGGAGTCTGAGGGTGTGGGTCCTGCGAGAGGGTTTGGGGGGAGGTCTGAGGGGGTATGGGAGGGGATCTGTGAGGGACTGCGAGGGGTCTGGGACTCTGTAGGGTTTGTAAGGGATCTAAGGGGGTGTGGGAGGTCCGCGAGGGATGCGTGAGGTGAGGTGGGAGGGGGCGTGTGAGAGGACCTGGGCGCCGTGGGAGGGGTGTCAGGGAGGCGGCACAGAGGTGCCTGAACGGCTGGGACACTTAAATCGAGCAGAAGCAGCGCTGGGGAGATGGGTGCTAGGCAGAGGGTGGTGGTGTTCCTTTTGAGGTCATAGTTGTTTGGAAGGGGAGGAGGAAAGAGTCACTACCCTTGGGTCCTTGGTTAGACCATGGCAGTGTACTGACTCCGGGGGCTTGGCAAGAAGGCTGCTCTGGGTCTGTGCTAGCAAGGTGGTTCTGGGTTTTATGGCATTCTACATACGTCAGCTTCAGTCCAGGTTCATCGTAAGAGCATAGCTAAGCTACACTCCGTGCTTACTGGGTTTGTACCTCCATCAAACAGTGTTATCCTTGTGTCTGGGAAGCTGTACCCACATGGTGTACACTGCTTAAGCTCTGTAAATTCGTGCAGGGCCCATAAAGGCTGACATACCACAACTGTGGAATATTCTGTAATCATACTTCATAGCATACCTGCTGGTAGTTGAACAAAACAAATTTGGCGTGACGCTATTATATAGGTGCCACTATAGTTCAGTTTTGGACCTACACAAATCTTGCTGGGCTTAATTTAATACGTAGTGAGGACATGCCTCTCTTTTACAGCCGTCTTCATAAAACTGTAGTTGTAATGTGTTTTATGAAAAGTACTTGCCATTTATTTGGAGAGCCTTCATTGTGAAGAAAATGTCATTTAGAAGTGAAATTCTCACTTAGAAGTAATGGGGCTGGTTTGTGAAGGAACATGAACTCTACTGAGTAGGAAAGAATGGGAGATAAATACAAGTGTGAAATAATATTTATGCAAAGTGGCAAAGAGCTTTTCACAGTCCATTTTCATTCCACCTTTACAGTAAAGCACAAAAGAACATGAAACAGTTTAAGATGGTTAAGACTTTTTTTTTTACCTGGTGGTAGCAAAAAGCAGCAGTGCTTGTGGCTTTTATTGCATGAACAACAGCTGGAGAGAAAGGAAGAGAGTTGTGTCATGAGATGTGACCTTTAGGACCATGCCAGGAGCCTGAGAAATAATACCGTTTCCTTGCTGTAAAAAACTTGGCAAATTGACAAGAATCAAAGCAATTTACTCTTAATGTGAAATTCACCTTTGACCTAAGCACTTCTTTTCATATTTGAGGCTTAGTACAGATTGATTAAAGGCAAAACAGCAAAGGATTTCTGAAATGTCAGGACCTTTCTGGTGTTCATCCAACTGCACTTGTCTCATTTTATTACTTGGCTAAGATGTGGAAGAGGTGTCCCGGTGCTCAGGACGCTCTGTGTTCCTCTCCACTGCACCTTCCCAGTCAGTTCAGCCACGTTCTATGGCAACTGCAGCTTTCTTCCAGCTTGTCCAGCGTCAGGGAGGGCTGTTGCCTTTGCCATGAATTCTCAGCCCCACCTTGACTCTGAAGTTTTTGGGTTTAGTTTTTGGGTTTTTTTTATTGTGATAGTGGTCAAACAGGAACAGGTTGCCTAGACACAGTATGGAGTGTCCGGTTATGGTGATACTCAACACTGACTGAACACAGTCCTGAACAGCCTGCTCCTGCTGACCCTACATGAGCAGAGGGTTAGACTAGAAAATCTCCAGAGGTCGCTTCCAGCCTCAACGATTTTACGATTCTGTAGTTTGCATGTCCCAGCTATGACTGAGCCTCTCATATTCCCACTGTTCTCAACCTTAGAGATGTTGGCCACGCTACCAAAAATGCCTAATTTTAGTAGGGATTTGGCTTTTCATTTTTGGCAGTGAAACCTGAGTGTCAGCAGAAAGGGTGTTGTTTCAGGGTCAGCCTGAAAGGATAGGACTTGGCAGGAGTCTATCTATGGGATGCTGACCGGAGGTATGAAGCAAGGAACCCAGAGGTGGAACGTAGAGTGAGAAGACAAACTGGCCAGGTTAAGTAAAATGCCCATTAACCATCACCCTAAATCCCAAACATGTGGGTCACCTCATGTCATGTTTTGCAATGACCACACGGTGAACTTAGAGGAAAACAGGCATTTTCGTCTTCACTGTCACTGAAAGCTGTTCTGCCCCAGGAGGCCAGTGGTTTTGGAAAGGACTGGATGCAATGTTCAGAGGCTTCAGCGTTTTTTGGACATAACAATAGTCCTGCACTCTGCTTGGCCAATGATCTCAGTGCAGCCTTCAGATCTTCCCACAGTATTGTTGTCTGTGAAGTTCATTAACGTGCACTTTGCTCCCCCCTCCTCCTCCTCCTCATTAATAACCATGTCAAATAAGAATAGTCTTAAATTACCTTGTCTGTGGGGAATTTTTCTTTTAATGAGAGTGATTCAGGCGTCTTACTCATAAATATGGTATCCCCTAGGTTTTCCCACATCACTCCCAACCCCTCCTCTACTACTACTGCTTCATGGCTTTGTTGCTTTTTAGAGGCTAAACATGTCAAATTCATGTAGGCACCCCAAAACTGAGAGAGCTGCAGGGCTTCTTTTTCAGCCTTTCCGAAATAGTATTCCCATATGTGTTGACCCCCTTTCCGTCTGTATGTAATGATGACCCGGAGAATTCAAAGCAGTAGGTAGATGTAAATGCAAAGGGATAACCCTAAGCTAAGTTCCTCTCTTAAAAACAAAACCAAAAACAGAAACAAAAAAACCAACCCCACAATATTAGACGTATTAGAGCTAAAAACTCACTCTGTTTCTTTGGCATTGTGTTTCCAGACTGGTTGTAGTCATTTGCAGTAGATTCTGACACGGCTGTTAATTTTCCCTTGGAAACACAACCAGTAATAGTTTGAAAAAAAAGACTTTAAAAGGATTACTCAAGTTCCCACCTTCTAGGTGTGAGTTTCTCACCCATTCAAAGGGTGGGAAGACGAATCATTGATTCAGGCCTTAGCACAGATGAGATCTAAAGAAGATACGTGTCTAGTGGAGGAAGTTGCAGCTTGTCTGTCAGTGAACATTGTGAGGAAGTTGTGACGGTCCTTAGCCCAGGCTGCTGTGGGTGCCCAAAGAGCAAGTGGGTTCAAGTGAAGGGGCAACAAGTAGACAGAAGGAAAATCCACTGAGGTTTGTCTAATGCAAAGAGGAAACACCTCTGGCTCCAGAAAGTCCCCAAGAGATAAATTGTTCAAAGCTGATATCTGGAGGATACCCTCTGTTCTTGCATTTCTGCCTAGGCATCAGCTTTTGTCCACAGCAGAAGATGGGATTTGGGGCAAAAAGGACATTTGCTCTCTTGCTGCCCATCTACTTGTGTGATCTCACACTTCGTCAGGTTCCCATCCCCTCCTGACCTCCATCCCCTTAACTCACGGGAGGTTTCCACCACATCAGCCGAGCTGAATGGTGAGTGACAGAGCTCTGATTGAGGCAATGCGACCGGCAGCTGCAGGAAGAGGTGGTGGAAACCTCTTCTATAAGGATATAGGAAGGGTTATGCTATTAAAACCAGTTACTATTAAACAGGCGTAGGGCGAGGGGAGGATCCCTCCTTGAGGATGAGAATATAGCAGAGGTTCTCTTGCTCTCTTAGCTTCGTCCAATCCACAGCAGGATGACAACAGCAGTCAGAGGGGTTGGCGCTACCTGCCAGAATGCTTGCCATTGCTGGCCTCCTGTTACGGAAAATGGAAGCTTTTTTCCAACCGGACTAATCAGCTGCACGTTGCAGCTGGCTTGTCCCATAATGCTATGCAAAGCTGGCATATGGCTCATTACAATATACCCTGACTAAGTGTTCAGCCAAACAATCCACCAAGGCATTTTTGCTTCTCTGATGTGCCGTTTGCACTTTTTGCAAACAAAGCAACAAACAATTCCTTTGGAGGCACTTTTCAATTTTAGATGAGGCTTGGGGGATGCTGAAATTTCTGGCCTGTACTGTGAGTGATGTTACAAGCTGATTCCCTTCCCTTTTCTAGATGGACGGTTGCAAACCAGCTCCAGCTCAGGTTCCAGAAAGAGCTGAGCTTCCTCACACGTCACGTTATCTCTGACAGTGGATAGTTGCTCTCAAGCTGTCGCCTCGATCATGTCCCAAGGTGCACATCTGCATTCAACACCCTTTTTGGCCAACAGCGTCTGTAACTACTGATCCTGCTCAGCTTCCCATCACTTGCTCTTTCTGGAACCTGCAGCGTCCACTCTGCGGTGGGAGCTCTGGTTTCACCACAAACGCCCTCAGGGGTTTCAGGCTGAGCAAAGGAGCTTATTGAAGCACACTTTTGTGCTTAAATATACTGAAAACTTAGACATAAAGAAAAAAAAGAAAAACTACATAGTTCTAAGAGGCAGGGTTGGCCACTGTGGTCTCCCAGCAGTGACTGAGACAGACGTAACAACGTTAAAGGTGAATGTATCTCAAAATGGTTCTCTTGAACAGTTTTGCCACACTGCCTTCGAAAGAACACGTGTGTTCCTCGCAGGCTTTCTTCTTTCCAAGGAGTCATCATTTGGCTGGAGTAGTGCTCGTCATCTTGTCATTTATACCCCTCATTCTCTGTCTCATCACAAGACTTGCTTCGGCCGTGTCTGTTGCTCTGGAGACTGCTGAAGATCTGGCAGAAGGGGTTGGCGGCAGAGAGGGCACTTGGCAGGTGGTAGCTTCCTCACAATGCCCTCAAAGTGAAAAAGCACTTAACAAGGACAACCACATGGATTTCAGCACCTATTTCTACCCCAGGTGTGCCACACAGGGCAGTACTGGTGTTCTGCTCAGTCTGTTTGGCCCCCATTAAATTTCTTAATCACTGCTGCTGCTTGTGCTGCAACAGCAACTCCAAACTGCAAACTAAGACATTTGGTCCTGTCCTGCCCTGGCAAAAGAAGTGAAATAAGTGAGGAAAACACCTCAGGAATGAAGGCATAAAGACAGCCAAGATGTCAGGCAGGTGCTGGCGAGTGTCAGGTAGAAGCTCAAAGTGAACATCAGCAGAAGTTCACCTACGAGCACTGTGGCAGTGACATGGAAAGTTCTCAGGATGAACTGGTGGGTTGGCTCTGACTGTGCTATGTGGACTGCCAAGCTTTGGCTGGTGCCAGCTCAGGGCTAACCAAAGTGTGATCTACTGAACTGTGTAGTCGTACATCAGGCTTCTGCACAAAAAGAGAAAGCATCCATGGGTGTGATGGGATTCTGCATTTTTAGCTCGAGATGTGGGAGGCGGGGGATGCTTATTATGTCAATAATCATGAGAGGTTTTCTACAAGTAGTTGTAGGACATTTCTCCAGCAAACAGGTATGCACCTTGAGGGAGTTCCCAAGACATGAAGGTCTTGTGGGCTTCATTTCTCCAAAGACCTGTGGTTCACAAAGTGATCTCAGGATCCTGTAGGAGCATCTACTAAAGATGTTCTGCAAGGGAAGCCCCTCACTTTGTAATACCAGGAAGGGACAGCATGCACAATCAGGAGTTTGCAGCAAAGAAGCACTTTTGAAGCTTGTGCAACAAGGCACTTGGAAAAGGAGAATTTCAGGTGCTTCCCATTACCCAAGGGAACAGGAGATTTCAAGTCATCCTTGTGTTCAGACATTCCAGTTGATTCATGGGCTAAAGAAAGACACCAAACCCCTTACACAGCACAGCATCCCAGAGAAACAGCTGGCTTTGCCCTGCAGCTCCTGGACACCTATAGTCGGAAGAATCTCTCAGCCGTCCACGGCACTAGTTTTAATTTTCACTGAGTTGGTTGTTGTTTCAGAAATTTACGGCCTGGTGCAAGACACGAGTCAATGAGAGCGACGAGGGACGGTGAAACAGGGAGGCAGTCATGTGAATCCAAATGAACACAGGAGTTAGCTGGATGCCGAAAACCTGGAGGCAGTAGGTTTTGCCACTGAGGTAAATGGCACAATGCAAATGAGGTTAAGTAGGCTGGCACTGAACTGCCTGTTACAACTAGTGTGTGCTGGCAGATTTCCACGGGCACACAGGCAGAAAGAGGTCCTGAGGAAGGCTTTCAAATGGAGTGGATTTGGACTATATGGGGTTTCTCCAGAAGAGACGGGAGGTGTTCTGTATCCTGGACGTGAAATTCCAGATGGTCTGATGGCTGATATTACGATACCTTGACAGTGGGAAAGATGACTTTGGCTGCTAAGGATCTCAGGGAGCCTGGAGGTCTCAGCTGGGACCTTCATGTATATTTAGTTCAGGACAACCTGCAAACCCCTGTAACAGCATGGACATCCAGCCGGGGTCAAAATGTTCAGCTGGCTGTACAAAGCAACAACACGTCTAGGTCTGAATTTTGGAGAAGGCCAGGACTGGATCAAGGCTGGCTGTCCCAGCACTCCCAGTCTGAATACTAGTAGCTCTTTGGTGACTCTGGAAAGGAACTTCTGGATTCAAAACACTTCAGCCTCACCTCTTTTTGACTACGCAGTTATAAGTAGTTTAAACACAATCCTCCAGACACCAAAGGTGATTCTGCCCCTCCACTCTCGAGAGACTCCACCTGGAGTACTGTGTCCAACTCTAGGGCCCCCAACATAAGAAGGACATGGACCCATTGGAGGGAGTTCAGAGGAGGGCCACAGAGATGATCAAAGGGCTAGAGCATCTCTTCTTTGAAGACAGACTGAGAGAGTTGGGGTTGTTCAACCTGGAGAAGACAAAAAAGCTCCAGGGAGACCTTATAGCCCCTTCCAGTATCTAAAGAGGGCCTACAGGAAAGATGGGGAGGGACTTTTTATTAGAGAGTGTAATGATAGGATGAGGGGTAACAGTTTTAAACTGAAAGAGGGTAGATTCAGATTAGACATTAGGAAGAAATTCTGTAGTCTGAGGGTGGTAATACACTGGAACAGGTCGCCCAGGGAAACTGTAGATGCCCCTTCCCTGGAAGCGTTCAAGGCCAGGTTGGATGAGGCTTTGAGCAACCTGGTCAAGGGACTAGATGATCTTTAAGGTCCCTTCCAACTCTAACTATTCTATGATTCTATAACTATTGAAGTAATTTCTAAGACAGGCCCAAGAGCAGGGCTTTGCAACTCAGCTGGGCAAGATTAGTATCCTTTTTTTTTTGTAGAGGGCAGAGTTTCTCCTGCTCAGCATCCTCAGCAATTCACACTTTCGGGAAAAAAAGAACTGGGTGGGCACAGAGCAAACCCTGCCTGGCTGAGGCAGGGGTGTGTGTCTGAGGTGAGATCGCCCCCCGAGCCCCTGCGCTGCCCGTGGCAGATGAACCAAAGGCGTGAGGGCGGAAGACCTGCCCCTAGCAGAAGGGCCGCGCAGAGGAACGGAGGAAGATGCCTACATCACTTGCCGGGACGGGAAAAGAAGATAAAGAAATGCAAGGGCAGTGCGTGGCTACCTCCGCGCTGGGAACAAAGAGAGCCTGCGGCGCCGACCCGGGGCCAGCAGGGGGCGGCCCAGCGCTGCCGCGCCCGCGGGATCGGCGCCGGTACCGGTGTCCCCCCGGCCTCAGCGGAGTCGGTGGGGTCGGTTCTCGGCGCTTCCCGGTGGGCAGCAGGGCCGGGGCTGCCCTATTTACGGCCTCGTTGGCGGTCAGGTGGCTCGTTGCGGGTGTCAACCTCCCCATGGCGCTGGAGCGGGTTTCCCCCCTCCCGCCAATACCCGGCACCTTCTCCGCGTGAGCTCGAGTTCGGAACCCGAACTTAGGCGAAATGCGGTTGGGAGCGTGGGGGAGCTGCCATTCGCCGCTGATGTTATTTAATCTTTGCCAATGGGGTCTGCGGCCACGTAAGTGTCAGCTGCAAAGTGCCTGCGTCCTGCAGGGTTCGAGCAGCAGCCCTTTTGGCGTGTCTCCGGAAGCAGAAGTCGCGTAGGGCATTGCAACAACTTTCCCACCTTGCCGGTTAAATACGACCGCCCCGGCACGTCTGAAATCTGGGCTCGGATGCTGCAGCCTGGATTAATCTTTTGTCAGAATACGAAGGCAGTCTCGTCAGCCGTTTCTGGCAAAAGACACGCAAATTAGCCATTCAGACTTGTGACTATCTAGTTCTTAGTCGCTGTTGCTATCAATCGCTGTGCCCATGGAGCTGTAACATACAACGAAAGCCAAAGAACATTTTTCTACCAGAGGTGGGAGAAGCAGCTGCTCTATAGCAGATTGACTTACTCGCTGTGGCAATTCTAAGTACCAGCATACTGGTCACTTGACCATCATCATCACATTTTCCAGACTTCTGGGGAGTATTAAATTGCCATAGCAGGTACAGAATAGCTGCAAAATTTGTTTATGATGGCAAAACCTAGGAAATGGTTAGAGAGAGAATGCAGCCATTCCAAGCCTAAATCACATAGCTGAATTCCTGGAGGAAACACACGTAGTGTTTGTATACCTATTTAAGCCTCTGGGCTATAGCACAGAAGCAAATTTGTCTTCTTTCAGTTAGCTTAGGCCGAATGGGAGAAATCCTTGAGAAAAAGGAAATCCAAGTCTTGTGCAGCAAAGTCAAAGTCTTTTTAGTAAACCTGGATGATGCTGAAGTCTTAAGAGAGTCACCCTTGTCCTCCAAACACAGAAAAATATCTTCACATTAAAAATATGTGCTCTTCTGATACAGTGCGTTCTAGAGGAGCTTAAAATACATTCAGCAAGAAGCAACCAAATTTCTAGTCTTTCTGGATTTCTAGGATAAAGGAAATGGAGATCTTAATTCCTAGCCTATAAAATTGTGGATGATGCCTTGAACCAACTTGGCAACTCACTCTGATTTCTGCTGGACTCATTACAAGCCAGATACTGATCTCTGTATGTGTTGAAAACACATTACATCTCAGATGTGTTGAAAATGTAATCTCTCCAAAACTTGGTGCTGCTGTTCTGGATAGATTTCAGTAAAACTTCTTACACAGCTCCATGGGAGTGGGATGGGATATCACCCTCAGTCCAGAGTCAAAGGCCATGAATGCTTGCACTTCTGCTCCTGTGAATGTCTGCAGCCACAGAAGAAAGAAGCATAGCTCAGCCTGGCTAACGCAGGTAACACAATTTGAAATTAGCTCCTTTTAAGACCTACCTAGTCCCATTCACCTTTACTAGCATGGTTAGTATGCACTTCATGGAAAAGTAGTTGTGCTGGGTCTGACCAAAGATCAGGACTGTCTCCAGTACTGACAAGTTGCAGGTACCACGGAAAGAGTACAGGGAAGAGCAAAGGCATATCCTGAGACTTCCCAGCCCCCTTTCCCAGTCTTCTTGCCACACGTGACTGAAGTCACATCTTATACCTTTATACTTAGTAGGTCTGGACAGGCTTTCTTCCATTGTCCAATCCCCTTTGGAAACCCCGACAAATATTTTTTTTGTTTGCTGTGGCCCATGGCAAGGATTTCTACTGTGTAACTGCATGTTCTGTGAAAAAGCATCTCCTTTTGTTATCCTGGGACCTGTCATCTGCACATGCCATATTTTTTGTTTGGTAAAATGGAAGAGAGTTCATATCCTCTGTACCACTTGGAGTTTTATAAACTTTGATGGGCACTGTAAGGTCTCCTGCTATTCTTCCAGGACAGTGGACAGAGGAGGGAATTCCCGGGGAAAGTTCCTTAGCTGGAAACACAAGGAGAAAGTGCATAAAAGGTTCTCAGATGTGTGATTTTCTGTGACTAGCTCCCAAACCCCTTTCTCAGTCTAGATTGGGCCATTTGGAGCAATCTGACTGAGGCCTGTTGCTATATATTAAATAAAAACTGGAGAGCACTTTTGGTGCCAAAGTGGCAGTGGTGCTAAATTCAAGCTACACATAGCTTCATATCTAACAGACTTGTCAGTGAAGGTTGCAGGCAGTGCTCCTGCTCCATTTCCTCCTCCTGGGAGCCCTGAATTGTGAGAATAGTCCATCCAACTGGGTTTAGTTTCTCCGTCAAATTCTGTCAGATAGTAGCAAGCAGGCCAAGAAGGTAGAATACACATTCCTCCCCTCAAAAATCACAGTCACAGAATATCAGGGATTGGAAGGGACCTTGAAAGATCATCTAGTCCAATCCTCCTGCTTGAGCAGGAACACCTAGATCAGGTCACACAGGAACACATCCAGATGGGTTTTGAATATCTCCAGAGAAGGAAACTCCACAACTTCTCTGGGCAGCCTGTTCCAGTGTTCTGTCACCCTCACTGTGAAGAAGCCCTTGCTCATATTTAAGTGGAACCTCAAACTGGAACAGTTCCAGTTTGCACCCTTTGCCCCTTGTCCTATCATTGGCTGTCACTGACAAGAGCTTGGCTCCATCCTCCTGACACTCACCCTTTACATATTTATAAACATTCATGAGGTCACCCCTCAGTCTCCTCTTCTCCAAGCTAAAGAGACCCAGCTCCCTCAGCCTTTCCTTGTATGAGAGATGCTCCATTCCCTTAATCATCGTTGTAGCTCTGCCCTGGACTCTCTCAAGCAGTTCCCTGTCCTTCTTGAAGTGAGGGGCCCAGAACTGGACACAGGGCAGAGTAGAGGGAGAGGAGGACCTCTCTTGACCTACCTAACCACCCCTCTTCTAATACACCCCAGGATGCCATTGGCCTTCTTGGCCACAAGGGCATAGTTCTGGCTCATGGTCATCCTGCTGTCTACCAGGACCCCCAGGTCTCTTTCCCCTACACTGTTCTCCAAAATCTGGACACCCACAAGCTGTACTTGTCAGCTGGCCCCAGACCCTGCAGTTCTTCCTGGGATCATTCTGTCTGTCTCCAGGAGATCTGTGTGGAGCCGAGGGAAGAAGTTGCCTGAGCAGGAGACAGTTCACACAAGCAGCTCTGTTGGATTCTGGTGACAACCAGCATCAGTAGGAAGCAACATCAACTCCAAGCCACAGTAGGCAGCAGTGATAGAAAACTTCCCTTCTGCTGTTTCCAACACTGCCACTTGGAGCCTGAGGCCTCCTCTTGGAGACTGGGTTCATTCTTCATCACTTAGCTCCTCATTGACTCGAACTGCCAAAGAGGACATCTGGTAGCAAAGGGAGCTGGTGCTTTTTCTGAGGCAGAAAGACAGTATCTTTATTAGCAGCTGCATTTGGAGTTCTAACTAATTTCATCTAGGCCACTGAACAGTTGGAGAATGACACTGAGTTTTGAGGGTACAAGTGCACCTAAAGGCTTCAGCTGTATTAACATGTTTGGCTACTGTGTGACATATTTGCCATCGGGTAGGAATTCAGGGATGGCATTCTAAGAGGAGCTGGCATTTTTGATCGGTTCATTGGTCATGACACCTGAGGCAGGAGTTTGGATAAGTCTCAGACCCTATTTCCAACGCCTTTAATGATTGCAGTCACTGAAGTGTGTTGTGTTGAGGGGACAGAGGCTCCATTAGGAGGGATAAAGGAAGCACAAGTGTGAACAGCTGCGTTACTCTTCACTGGGGCTGGGATATCCATCCTAACCCCAGGGTGGGCAAGAGATAGGACTCCAAGCATCTCAGCAGAGATTAACTTCCTCACTGCCTCACGGTTTATTTTTAAGATGCTCATGCGTTGGTATTGGGAGCTGAATCCCAATCTAGATTATCAGATTTCCAAGGGGTAGAGTGGAGCAAGAATTCAGAAGTTGGTGTAGGAGCCTTATGGAAATGATGTAACATCCTCTGGTCTGGCAACCTTCCTGCAGGAGGGTAACCAACAGTAGAAAACTCCCAATAAGGCTGAACACAGTAGGACAACAGAGATCTAGGAGGATAAAATAAAGTGTCTACGGGGACTTTGATTTTAAATCATTTGTGAGAAGCACAGGAAGCCAGAAGGCTTTTAAACAGGGATTGTAGGGACAAGCTCATTGCTCAAGCAAAGAGAATCCTGATCTGATTGATGCCTCCAACACATGCTGCATTTTTTTATATGGAGTGGAAAAGTAAACCTGACTTCTCGGACTTGGCTTGCTATGCTTTCCGTGTAACACATTTCAAAGAATCAGTTTGTGGAGCTGAAAGAAGTGCATGGGACATGAATCAAGTATCTCCGCATGGCACCAACTTCATGACATCCACTTGTATAACAGACTCAGTCATTCTTCACTTGTTATTTCTTCACTAGATGTTTTTTCCTAGTCAAAAACTCCATGTCAGTTCACACCTTTTCAGTTCAAGATACAGTGGTGAGAGAGGGAAACCTACCAATATGTGTTTTCTGTACCAAGAACAATAATGTTTGAAGCACTAATGAAGAGTAGGAAGGGTATTTTCATAGAAAACGTGTTGCCTACGTTTCATCTGTGAATGAAAAAAAAAAAAACAAACACCAAACTGTGGTTGCCAGCTCTAAACTTGACAGGTTGCTGCCAAAACAGAAGCGTTACCAATAAAAGCAAGGGAAGATTTGCTAAAAATACAGGCAAAATTGCCTTTGCTCCTCATGAGTGGGGAATAGTTGGGAAGTTATTAGTCCAGAGCGCCACTTAGAACAACTTGATCATATGTGCTGTATGGACTGCAACCCAAACTTCTCTATAGTTTAATATTTGATAAGAAAGATAGAAGTTAAATGAAAATAAATTACATATTTGTCTATGTAGACTGAAAGGGAAAAAGTCAAAATGGAAATGGAGAGTCTTTTTTTGGCACGGATATACTGTTAGACTTACAAGCAAACAGCCAAGAAGTGAAACTCCCAAATTTGACCATGGGGAGAAGGGGAGAACTAGCCATCAGCTAGCACGGATGATACAGCTCCTGGGAATACTAGAGATATTGAACAGCCCTTTTTTCAAAACCTGCTGTGGTTTTAGTAGTCTTATGTTCCTCTCTGGCATGTTCTGACCCATATTGACCACTAGTTAAATTATATTTCTAATGCAAAAAAAAAAAAAAAGAACCACATGCCATAATTCAGGTGGGGATCTATTGAAATTCAATAGAGTTATCAGTTGAGAGCTGTGATCATAGCCAGGTCAGTCTCACACAGGAACCACAGCACCTGAGGAATTCAGTTCCTAGGATTTAGGTTGGGCAATCAACTTCTCCTTAAGCCACGGAAAACTGGGGTCAGATTTGGATAATATAAGGTATTTTCACCCCATGTGCCAAAATGTACCTGCTTCAACACCACACATACAACATTATTGCCTCTAAGCGAGACTGGTTTAAGTATTCACTCATTAATTGCTGATTTCTTTGGAGTTCCAGTTGGGCTCATTGAATGAATTTATATTGCGTTTCCAATTATCTGTAAATAAAGCATAATAGCTACACAGACAACAAAAGCGGAGGGGGAAAGCAGAAATGGAAGAGAGATTAGTCAAGGGAGCTTTTTGGATTCAATTAAAAGAAGTTTGCCCTTAATTCATGCTGTATCAAGTCCATATGAGGCTTTGGGATTTTCTGAAATTGAAAAGTTTCTTGAAGTGATTTGAATTTGTACTTTGAAGTTTAGCCCATTTCACATCAACTGAACATCTTCACCCCTCGGTCTGTACTTCCTAAAACATATGTATTTACCTAGTGTCAATCTCAGACTACCCAAGCAGCACCAGACAAGTTATTTCACTTCTGTGCCTCTATTTCCTCCTCTTCCCACCAAAAGGAAATAGTATATTCTTCTCCCCTACATGCCAGGATTTTCCAGAACCTTCATATTTCCTTATTTTGGCACTGATCCAAAAGCTGCTTAAGGTCAATGCAGAGATTTCAACTGATTTCTCTGGGCTTCACCTTAGTTTAATAAATGTACGCTGAAGTATTTGAACAAATGGCAGCACAGAAATGCACTGTGTTAGTAGTAGTGCTTCTCATGCTGTCTTTGGTCAGTTCTTTGGCAGGCAATATTCCCGCAGAAGACAGACTGAGGGAAAGCGAAGTGTCAAAGCTCCACATTTCACCCATTGTCTTCTAAAACAACTGACTTGTAATGCAAATTGTTCTGCTTTGTTAGGAATGAAGTGCAGCAGCTCACCAAAAGCGATTTTTCCCAGGGACCTTTCTTGATAGGCAAGATGCATTGCACCCAGATGGTGGGGCTAACACCCTTGGAAGTTTAATGACCACAGGAGATCTAGCTTTTTGTTACATCTTAGACAGTGCAAGCCTGGAGAGAGCTTCCCTGGTGAGCAGAACTATCCTTATTTCCTAAGCAGGGAAGGAGAAGCAATGACGGTTTAAATCCAAGCTCCTGGAAGACAACAGGAAACCTCCCATTAGCCCCAGAAGTGCCCAGATTTATCTAATGAATCGGTAGCACAGGCAGGGAATTGACCCAAACCTTTACCTGAATGACAGTAGCTCTGCAGATTGGCCCCATGACTCCACTCGTTCTTTTAGTGTTTTCTAAACTCCTTGCATTCATTTAGTCAGTGTTGATGAATGGTTGTCGGCTTTGGCCATTCGTCAATGCTGATGCTGGGAAACAGTGTGGAGGCCTTTTAGGTCCCATTTGGTTTAACACTGACCTGCTGAGGTCTCTTTAGTGTTCAAGACCATGACAGGACCCTTTCTATGGTGAAGATTCAGAACTAGTTAAAACCGGAAAAGAATCCTGCCAGACGGAGAAATCCTGCAATGTTTCCTCAGTGTCTCCCAGGCTGTAAGGGTTTACCTCTTAACAAGATCACCGAGATGAACAGATGCGCCCTGACCTGAAAATTCTCAGCATTTTGATCAGTGTATTAACACACAGCACTTGAATTGTCAAAATCATTTACACCTCCAGACACATTCCTTTTGCCAGGCAGTTGGAAGAAGTGTGTTGAATGTCTAAACAAAGGCACTGACGTATATATGAGACTCAGCTAACTCTTTGGGTCATACATCCTGCAATCTTGCGTGTCAAAGCAGGACAGATGTACAATCCCTGCATCTGAATTGCCGCTCTGGAGTCACACCAGCCACAATAGACTTTTCTTTCTTTCTGGCCCAGAAAAGGTGCCACATGCAGAGAATTTCCTGTTATCTTTCAGTGGTGCTGCTTGTGCAAGTTCATCAAGTCACTTGAGTAGGTGGAGAAAGTCAATTGTGCTGCTTCTCCCAAGCTTCTTCCCAGGGCAGGGCAAGAAGAACAACATTTATGGTCAGATAAAAGTCAGGAATCAATAGGTTTCAGGGGACATGTCTGAGATCTGTTGATGAGCAAGTTCATCTTCAGATCCTGTCACAAAAGTGAGCTGCAGCATTCATCCTGACTGTCTTTGAGGGACAGACACTGAAGATTTCAGTTTCTGTTCCTAGGACGTCTTCAAGAAGCTGCCAACTTATTATTTCTGTCTATCAAGTAATATATCAAAGCCATCATTTCATCTCAGAGAGCACCCACGGAGTAAGGAAGAAATGGGTAACAATAATTTGTTATTATGACTCCATTCATAAATGAATGGTTTAGCTGTCAGGGATCAAATACATTGCCTCCAACAGGAGGGATTTGCACACATGTCTGCTTGGCACTGGCAAAGTGCCAAGGGAAATGAGAGTTTAGAGAACTGCTTTTGGGGAAGTAACAATGCATTCATGCTTATACAAACATATGATGCAGAATAAACATACAAAGAAGAAGAAACATATACTTAGGGTAACAACAACAACGCTGGCAGTGGGACTCACTAAAAATCCCTGCAAGTGATCCCACCGCTGAACTGAGAGAACTCCAACTTGTCCAGAGACACAGACCCAGAGCTAGGGGAAGAGTAGGAAAGGCAGCTGAACCATACCAAGGCAGCATCAAAGCAATGACTGCTATAGGAGAACATATATATTTGCCAAAGCTAACAGTTTTCATGAAGCAGGAAAGTGAACTAATAAAGCACAGTAGAGTGCACACCCTACAGAAACAAGAGCCAAGAAAGATAACATACAGGTCTTGAACAGGTGTGGAAGATGATGGAGAAACAGCACCACTTCACCTTCCTCTGGGGTATCTTCTGCAGAAGGAAAGCACAGCTGTGTAATGGATGGTAAGGTACATGACACAGACTTCCAGTGAAGATCTGTAGCTGTAGCATGTTATCAGAGCCAAGGAGTTTTACACATGCTAGGCACATCTCTGAAGGCTGCTAGCCATTCAGCTACCATTGTAGTAACTCTGCTCTAAGATCAATGACCAATTTGATTTCTGCTGGATTGCAGACCCAGCTGCCATGTAATATTAACAAAAAAGATAAGCAGGAAAATGAGCTGGGAGAAATACACTCGTGTGCTGATGATATGCATTGGCCAGTGAAGGGCAAATGCAATTCATAGTAGGAAATGCATTATTCTATACAAGAAATGGCAACCTATTTTGTGCTTGAAACATGAAGCCACAACCATGCCTCAGAAAAGTCAGGAGCAAAACCACAACAGCAGGAAGAATTTCAGTATTGATGTGTGCAGTCTACTAAGACAAGCTTATCTGTGTGCTAACATCTCCCTGAAGGTTATAAGCATGATGACTCCCTTCCCTCTCTGGATCCGTCACAGAAATGTTCAGCCGTTTCTCCCAAAATGAACCAGAAAGTTGACTGCCTTTTATTGCCATGGAGTTGATCAAGCAGGATGCATCTGACAGCACCAACACAACACCTGTCCCAGAGCAGCACAATAAGAGCTACTTTGCAAGAGAGGGCAAGTAGGGAAATGAAAGTGACCTCAACACATGTGGTGCATCACCTTCACCCACACAATCTCACAGTACCTGAGCAGGGCAGAGCAGCAAGAATCCAGTCCTAAGAAGGTGAAGTGATGTCAGGTCAGGGAGCCAGATCAGGAGCAGTAAGAGATAGGGTCAGAGCTAGGAATTAAAACAAAGCTGCTTACAACATAGGTCTGGCATCCAGCCTTGAAAACCAGCCAATATGGCAGGACAAGGCAGAGGTACACTTAGGACACAGCTCATACTAGTTGTGGGCACCTGTGCCCTAAGCTTACATAGAGTTCTTGGGACTCCTTGGGCCACGAGGTGTGTTGCTGGAGAGCATAAAAAAGGCTGGGCAGGCCAATTAAAGTCAATTGGTGCCCTCAGGGTCCTAACAGCAAGCAGAAACACCCTTTTCAAGTAGCAACTATTTAAAACGTTCAGCTTGAAAACCCTAGGAAACAAGAAATACTATTTCTTAGTTTATGATATAGGACCATAGTGGAATGCCAGAACATCCTCATCACGTGTAAACATGAAGAGGTTACTGTAAATATTATCAAGCCAAGTAGCAAGATATTTCAAGTTGGTGAAAACCCTGCAAGGCTAACGTAAAGTTAGATATTGGCCTCTTTGTGCCACCTGTGAGCCTACTGAATGTATAGAGTTCTGTTGGCCTTGACTAGCAAGCCAGCAAACAATGAGGAACAGATCTGCATCTACAGACTTTTTATGACAACATGAAGAGGAAAAGCCAGTGGCAAGACAAGCTCCGGTTACATAGTGAAAATAAAGTACATGGTCTGCCACAAGCATACCTACAGTTTGTGATCAATATGATGTTGGATTTTACATTCTTCCCTAGCCACTGCTGTTTGTGATCGTTATGATCTTGGATTTTACATTCTTCCCGGCCATTGCTGGGGGCAGGACACCAGGCTTGGAGGGCATTTCATCTGACCCAGGCTGGCCATGCTTGAGAGATGTGCGAACTGAGTGAAGAGTGTAGCAACTAGTAACAGAAAGAGACTCTACATAGACTTAAAAAACCCAATCCGCCTCTAGAAAGAGTGAGAGGGGCTATTCACTGTTCAGTGCCAGGATGATTAAAAGTTACTTAAGCAAGGACTGTGACCAGGAAGTTGATAGTGAATTTTGCAAGGGCTGGCATACCAGACCCACCTTACTCACACAATGGATCAGAAGGCATTGCAAGACATGACTCATTAGCACTAATTGTGAACCTCTGCTTCAGATGCTGTCCCTTTTGAGCGATCTTTGGGAAGGTAGAGTCAGTAGGAATGCAGCCAAGCAACGGAAGACGAAAGCAAAGGGAGTAGCAAGGGATGCATGCCAAGCCAGACCATCAGAGGATAACCTCCCCACATTGTAGAGACTTAAGGGCTAGAAGAGTAATATTTTTTCATGAGAAGCAGTCTCCTGGAACCCATGACAGGAGTGACATGGGGGATGCAGAGCTGTTGAAAGGGCTATCAAGATAGGCAGACAAGCTTTACACCAAAGGAGTCTGAGACTGTGCTCAGGAGTAAGTCTGCTTTAGCTACCAAGTAGTCACACAAAGGGCGTGCAGCAGGCAACAATTTGAACTACAGTGAGATGTAAGTGCTGAGGTAGCTGCAGTCTCGGGACAGAGGGATACATACAACAAAAGGCAGTGGAAGAGAATCAATGGACAGCACACCCAAAGAAACAAGAGCCATGTCCAGAAATGGGAGCACTAGTAAGTAGCCTCTGCTGTCAGCTTGCTTGGCATAGGAGAGTTGGGAAGAAAAAGCTGTAGGAGCAGCAAGAAGGATGAGCAAAATTGATGCAGCGAGAGGTAGGAAACTGTGTCACTGAGAAGAGCAGCAGTGCAAACAAGGCATGAGAGAGGGACTCAAGAGTCTAGCAACTTTGAAAGGCAGTAGTAAATGTTCTTTCTAGATGGAGCTGTGCACTGTTAACTGCACTGGTATGGCAATTCAGCCAAAATTCAAACAAAACAGAGCAACAAAAGCAGCTAAAAAGGAGGCAACTGCATGGACTAAGGAGCAGTGAGTGCAGGCTTGGAGGAGGCTAGAGTTTGGAGTATGCTCTAGGAAGTCTGTCCAGCCACATGCAGATACAATGCTTGCTGTAGTTGCAATGCCTCTAGAACAGCTGTTGCCAATGAACCAGAGGTTTAGTCTTACAAACATTGCACTGTTTCTTGCTGTGTGTCCTACTAAGCAGTGCACGAAATCATCTCAGAAGCTGTACTCCAGGTTGAATCCACTACCAGTGGCCCCAGAGAGTTTTAAGGCTCTCCTCCTGCTTCAAACTGCATCAGCCCCAGGACAGGGCAGGTTTCTTGAAGACCCTCAGGTCCAAACTACCAAAACCCCTGATTTTCCAACTGCGTTGGGTTTTGAGCTGCTGAGGGCGAGCAAAGCCTTGCAATAAAACGTGCTGGAACGCCTGACCCGAAGCCCCTGTCTCCGATTCTTTCAAAACAAATAGCATGCAAAAAAGGAGCAGGTTTTAACCAGCCTTGGTTGGCAGCCAACATGGGCACATGGTTAGCTTTAGCAGGACTGGACAGCATATGGCACAGCGACCTGGCTTGTTGTGAATAATGGAGTATAATAAAACCTGTCAAACTGCTATTGGCAGCTAGGGTGAGGAAAAACTCTCTGTGCACAGACAGTTTGAGAAAACCTACTTGTCTCTGCCATGCAAAATATTTTCCAGCAGTAAATATACATTCATAAAGTGCCTCTCAGCCTAGGGTGTTTTACCCTGAGTTCCTGAATTTCTGCTGAAATCCTGCACTACTGTGGGGATGGCGAAGTGGGCAACACTAACAGCTGGGAGGAACAAAAAACAGGTGCATGGGGAGGGGAAGGAAACGGAAAAAGAGCCAAGGAGCAGGTCCAGAAGCAAGAACAGCAGGAGGAGCCAGAAAAGGTGGCAGGAGGACAGAGGAGGGTTATGGCCGCCAACAGGTGTGTTGGCTGAGAAGCACATGAAGGGGCTGCCTGGGTGGAAGAGGGGGCAATGATGTGTCTTCAGCCAGGCAGAGGGAGGAGGAGGCAGGATGCTGTCGCAGTGGCTAGCAGTGGCTGGCTCTGTAATTGAGAAGGTTTTTGTGTGTGATGGGAGGGCTGCATTTTGAGTGCTAAAGCTTGAAAGCAAGGAATCGACAGAGGAGTTTCTTTGTAAACCATCTACCCAGGTGGTGCTGGCAGTGAAATTTGGGCTAGGGGAAATGCAGCTCTTTTCTTAAGAAAGTTCACCCAGTGCCTAGCCTCCATAACATCTCTGCAG
Organism: Nycticryphes semicollaris; assembly: GCA_013400055.1. Taxonomy (NCBI): domain Eukaryota; kingdom Metazoa; phylum Chordata; class Aves; order Charadriiformes; family Rostratulidae; genus Nycticryphes; species Nycticryphes semicollaris. The sequence continues at coordinate 218,596 of VXBJ01004556.1, read as the reverse complement.
AGCACACAGGACCATGTGGTGGGCTTGCAAGCTTTGATTTTAGGCTGCGTCTCTGGACAAAACCAAGTACCACAAGGCTTAAGGGCGGTTCAACCTGTGCTTTTTTGTGCCTTGCAATGTTCTTCTCTCTCTGGCCTTGGATATGACTGGTTTCTGCAGTTGTCCTGCTCCCTGAGAGCATCACAGGGAAGCAGGAGCACTTCTTAGTCATTACATCCTGCCATTTCAAGCATCAGTCTTGTTTTTTCGAATAAAACACTGAAAGTACCTCCCTTATAGCCTCAAATGCCTTAAAATGTTGCTACTGCTGCTTGGGGTGGCTGGTTTGTGGTATCAATGGCCTGCCTTAGCTGTGCTAAATGCACTTACATGGGAGCAATAGCAACAATCTGGAACTGAGAAAGTCTACAAACAGGCAGCCCTGTTTTAATTAGTTGAGTACAGAGACTAATTAATATGCAAATGAGGAGCTTACCAATATTAATCATCTGTTTTACTAGGTTGCTTTAGTAAAGAGTTTCTAATGAATTTGCAGATGATGTTTCCATGACATTAAAAATCAGCGAAACACCTATCTGAGAAATACTCTCCACTAAGTGTAAGGGAAAGAGAGAAAGGGAGAGTGGGGGTTTGTTTTCTTGGAAGGAAAGCAGCAGTGACTAAAACTAATTTTGTCTTTGGCAAGTGTTGCTTAGGTTCACTGAGTCAACCTTTTCCAAACCCTAATTGAAAGCGTTTCAGCAAGCTAGACACCCGAAAGCACTTGGACCAGTAGCCTTGCACATGTGGCTGTGTGCATGTGTGCATAGGTGCTTGTGAAGCACATACTGACTAAAAAATTGCATGACTGACTGAAAAATAGCCATCTACCTTTGCTATCTATCACTAGCTCACAACACTGTGGAACATAAGCCCCAAGTAAAATCATACGGGGGTGTATCTTCTATGATTTTCCTAGTTCTATTCCTGTTACTAATGCCTTAAAACACAGTTACTGAAATCCTGCCCCTGAGCTATGCCACTCTTTACTCTGCTAGGTTTACATTTTGCACTTCGCTGAGCTTCTAGGTGAGTTTGGAAAGCTTCTTGTCAAATTCACTCTCTGCTTCTCATACATTACTTCAATGCAATTGCATATGGGTTCCCCTCACTGCCCCAGGGAAGGCAGAAATCAAATAAAGAATGTTTTCATTTCTAACAAATCTGCCAAAGGATTTCTGTACCTTCTGACTTTCTTTTCATATCCCTTTACCCCCATGTTCCCTCTATTAAAAACAAAGTCTACATTCTTGATGTGATGTGTCCCCTTAAATGACTGAAAAAGTGAGAATGATATTTGCAAATCTCTTCTTGAGTCACAGGTGGGACCAAAAATCCGCCAGCAAGATACTTCAAAAAATTAAAGACAGCCTTAAAAATGAATCCAAAAACGCTGGCTGGTCTTCGGTGCCAGTGAATGGAGCTTGGCGGGTGGTTTGGATTAAAGAGGTTCCTGAGGTTGCAGAGCTGGAAAATGGAAATAGCTCAGCAGCACCTGCCATCACTCCTGAGATAGGCTTCTCCCTCCCAGCTGACCACATGGAAGATACACATTTCATTTATTCAGAAACAAAACCTGGGCTGAGGCTGCCCTTGCTCTCCAGTCACCTGCATTTAAGTGACAGCCAGGGCATATTTCCTTCCTGAGCTGGAGAAACTGAGATGAGAAGGATAGTTGAGCCCTGTGCCTATTCCTAACATCCCCAACTGGTAACCAGTTTTCCCATAGCTGTCTGTAACATGGAAAACTGCTTTAATTTTAGTTTTTACATTTACTGCAGGAGCACTGCTCATTCTTGCTCATAGCGCAGTCTCTTTTCACCACTCCTTCCATGATGCTTTTAGCTCCCAGCCTCAGGAGCTCTTGGAGCAGTGCAGCAGTTCCAGGAGAGTGCCAGGGAGGGTGGGGGAGGGGGTCACACTGAGATGCTTGCAAGACATTGTGAGGGACAGAGCAGGGGCAAAGGGGAAAGGAAGGGCTGTGGGTGCATGTCTGGAAGATCTGGATGTGCCTGGGAGTAAAGAAGGGAAGCAAAGGTGATGAAATGGGGACTAGGAGATGTCACATTAGTGTGGGGAGGTCTACAGGCTTTGAACCCACCCAGGAATAGGGTTTAATACTAACTGTCCCACTGTTGTGAGCGCATGACCTCCTCATCAACCTAATGAACCCCAATCTGGCTTTCCTGGAAAGAGCTGAGGTGAGTGTTTCAGCTCTGTCAGGGGGTCTAAGTTATTAGGTGGGTACATAGTCTCTCCCTCCATACTCCATGCAGAACAAAAGGTTTTCCTTTCTTCACTTTCTTCTTTCAAAATGTTTCTGTAGGGTAAGGATAAGGGTGAGGCTTCCCTTGTTTTATCCTGTCCCAACATCACTCAGAGAAGACCCTCTTCCTGATGACGGGAGTGTGCTGGAGGGATTGTGCCCTCTCCCCTCTCAGCCTACCCTGTCCCACCTTACACAACCCCTCCCCCTCGGTCCATGCTTTCCCCACCCTCCTGTCACAACCCCATCCTGGTCCCCATCCCCATGCTTCCACACACCTTCTGTACGCATGAAGACCTGAGCATCATTCCTTCAGGTATTTGTGGCACATCCCATCTCCCCATCTTCTGCCTGCGGAGCCAGAAACATCAGTCCTAGCACCCAGAGTCCTGAGCTGCAGCTTAGGGATGGAGCAAGCCAAGGAACAGGAGGCTGGCCAACCTCTTCACGTCAGTTCTGGTTCGTCTTGTTCTCCCTGAGGGATGCTTCCTGCCATCTCTCTGCCTTGTCCCCCTGGTCACCAAGGTGATAGAAATCTGCTTCTGCACAACTGCTGAATGGCTTGGGCTCTTCTTTCCCAGATGAATCCACCTGTGAGCGGTCATGGGGAATTGGCAGGTTGCAGTCCCCAGAATGAACATTTTAGAAAGTTATGAGTGACTGAAAATTGGCAAACGGAACAAAAATGTTTAGCTGGCTTTTGCTGTAGCTGTCGCTAGCACAACACCCACATCAGCAGGCAGAAGGAAGACGAGCACAAGAGATGGGTAGGTGCAATAAATACAGCAAGTAGTCTAAAAAGCAAAAAGCTCTTATTTTGCTGATACAAGCAAGTTAAAGTAACCTCAAAATTTAGGATCTGTGAAACAAGCTTTTTCTAAGCTTAAGACTAATAGCAGTATTCCCATTGGGGAAAATGGATGCCACTGATTGGAGAGATTTTTAACAGGGAAATGTTTTCTCTGGGTATCAGCAATGCAAATAACAGCACGGTGCTAGAGTTTGGTAATGGAAGGATGAAATTGTGTAGAAACTGACTGAGGAAAAACCAGAAAGCATGTCTTTTTTTTCCTTTTTCCATGGCAAGATAAGCAGAACTGAATGAGATGAAAAAAATGAGTCAGGATGTTTCAGGCTATTTCATACAGGAAATTTCCACTGTGTCATTATCCAAACTTCTGGGGTCATTTTGGTTTGGTTTGGTTTTTGTTTTAAGGAAAAATTGCAATTTTCAATATGGCTTCATTATTTTTACATGTCAAAAGTTTCAGGGGAAGGGACCAGTCATGTTCTTTGAAGGAAGCACAGGGATAGGAGAAAAGACAGAAAGAAAAGAGCAAGTTTGGATAAAAAGAAGCAGTAAAGTGTCTCATCTTTGATGCAGAATCCAAGAAAAAAGACCATTGAAATGGTCTTTTCCAAGGCCTGATGTCACGTCTCTGTATAATCCCTTCAAAATAGCATAAAGCTCAGTGATTATTAATATATTTTTGGTTGTTTATATGAATCTTGAGGGGGAAAAGAAGCTTCTGCCATTTTAATTCCTTTGTTAATGTCTTTATGAATGCAATTAGCACTTCATTCACGCTTCTTTGTTTCTGGTTCCCATTACGACATGGCTTATGCCAACTTCTTTCTCCCAGGAGAGGTGAGGCATCACGAAGCACTCCACTCAACTGTGTGGCTGAGCACTGACAAACTCAATTTACTGGACGAGAGCATGAGATGACACCGTGCAGTAGCTGTTGCTGTGATATGGGCAAATGTCCTCTTTCATTCCAAGCAAGACATCACCTATCTTGGGGAAATATGTCTGTACATAGGTAAGTGAAAGAAAAACAGGGTTGATTTTACCTGACAAGAAAGTAACCTACTGCAGCTGGTCTTAAAACTGAATTGTTTAATCATTCAGTCAGTTTTTTACTGTTGTACATCACCTGCCTACAGGATACCTGTTCAGTTGCTTTTAATTTCTAAAGAGGAAGCTGAAGTCATCCCTCATAACCCTGTCAGTCTCTACAGTCTTAAAGCAGGAATGCATTTGGCCCCTCAAATTTTTTCCTGTCTGCTCCAAATGGCTTTGACATGAGCTGAACACCACAAGCTCCAGCTCCTGAGGCTGCACGGCTGGAAGCCAGACCTTTATATTACCAGAGGCTTGGGCTTACTGTAGTCTGATCCTGACTTTACAGTCCACCAGGGCAAGTCAGGAGGAAGCCTAGTGAAATAAGTGGGTTTGCGGTGCTGTAAAAGTCAGAAGGTGATCAAGCCTTGTAGTCTGTAAGGGCAGCTTTTCAGAGCTATATGGACATGCACAGATGCAGGAACAGTAAGCATCAGGTGCCTAAGTGCTGCAGCACCCATGGGCACTGAGGAGCCTAGGTGTTTCTGAATAACCCACCAGGTACCAATTCACACCTAAATACTTCTAGAAATCTTGTTCTGAACTCCTTCGAGGTAGGAGCCAAAGAGCAGCCCAGGTTCAGGAGTGTGCTAACTGCGCACAGCCAGGAAAATCCAGAGAAATTTGAGACTGTAGGAGCCCAGCAATGTTCCCAGCTGCAGGGTGACAAGTTTTTTTGCCACCTCCATCAGGGAAGAGGGTGGATATGGATGCAGTTTACCCGCAGAATTGATTCTTTAAAATCACTACAAATATTCCACTAAGGTTGAAGACAGCAGGATAAAGGCAGTGAAGCTGTAAGCTGTTCATCCTCCTCCTCCAAAAACTTCTGGGTAAGGGGACTACAGAAAGCTGGTGTATAGTGTTGTAGAGCCTTTCTCTTTTTGTGCTGGTTCCATGCACAACCCAAAGCATCCTGGCATACAAAGCACATCGGCAGACACAGAAGTCCAGACGCTCCCTGTGGGCTCCAGATCCCCTCTTGCACCGCCCCCTCGTCCCGGAGGAACCCACTGCCAGCTAAAGAGGATCGTTGTTTCCATCACAAAACAGAAGGGAGGGAAAAACTGTGGGCTAAAAGCCCAAGGAAAAGAGACAAGAATTCTTTATCGCTTATTAAATGTGCAATTCAAAACCTGGTGAATAGGGAGATGAAAAGCTCCTGCTGAGAAATGGAGAGAGAAATTGCATTTTGGCCTCAGGGAAACCTGTGCCTATAATATTAAAGATGTGCAAATAAATAAATAAAGGCAATGGCTAGATTTACGTGTCTAATATCCTCACATGCCATGATCAATGTCGATATTTTACTTTTTTATGAGGTTCTCCAAAAATCTATGGCCCTTTCCTTTATTAATTGTAGATCCTCATTGCAAAGGTCTTTCGCACGTCTCCAGCAACTAGGTCTTAGCTGTCAACTCCATTAAATTCTATTATAATATGGCATGATTGAATGCTCCAGTGGGATTGGCTAGCCAGTGTGTATTAATATATTATGGAGCACGCAGAGGCAGGCACCAGCACCTTGCTGCATTCACAAAGATGTTGTTGTGTGTACAGTTTTTTTTCCCCCCTCTCCGTGTGCACGTCTGCTGTTTCAGTGGAAACCGGCTTTACTGCAAATTATCCCGCACAAAAAGAACAATGTAAACTGCAAGGGAGCTTTCCCTGGGATGTGGAAGCCAGCGGTCTTTCCTCAAGTGAACAGGTTCTCATTCTCTGCCTGAGATGTATTTGTACGTCTTTAATTAGTCTGTGTTTGTACAGTATGAAAATCTACGAGGCCCATGGTATTTCAAGTTAGGGAATATTGAAAAGCAGAGGATTTCCAACCCTGATGGTTGGAAACAGGGACGTTATAGTGCTGCAAGGGAGCAGAATCAGGATTCAAATAGACAGGATCACGGATTAGTTTTTTTTTTAAAGTAGGATACACTGAAACATCACCCCTGGCCACCTACAAATGAGGAAATATTTCAAATCAAGACAGCTTTTACTAGGGTGGAGGGAAGTTTTGTGACATATTTTCCAAAGAATGGGGAGAGGACTTTTGTTGCGTGTCCTCCTACACCAAAAGCTCCTCTCTCAGTGAGAGGAAGAAGTACCTGATATGGCTACAAAGCCCATCTTCACAGTCCCTCGCTTCTCTTGGAGCCTAAGCAGTCAGCTAGTGCAGAGCTCTGAGCTGGTGTGAGCAGAAAGGCCCCCCTGCAAGCTACTCCCCTCTCCAAGGTGAAGAGAGTCCCTGAGAGGCCTCCTCCTGCCCCATCACATTTCCCACTTCATCATCTCACACCCAGCCTCACCCTTCCTTGCAGGGGGTGGAGATGACTGAATCCTTGCACCTCTTGTGTATTTGTACCGATTCAGGCTGGCATTTTCTCTAAGTGCCAGGTTTGGGCTCAGCTGCACAAATGTCTAGTGGTTTTTTAAACTCCTGTAGCATGCAAAGGGGTCTGGCAAATCCTACATATGGGTAGCAAAAGACTTGTGCCTTTTTGGGGCAGTGCATGTAGGGTGGATAGGATATCACCTGCAATGACACTGTTCAGACGATTTAATCCCACCCTTACTGCATATTTGCAGGCTGAACTGAGCAATTTAGGCACCTTCTGGTTCTACTAGGAAGGCAAAAGAGCAAAGCAAGACTGCAGGCTCTGACTGAAAATCAGTTTAATTCAGAATTGGGGAAGAAAAAAGACATATGAAGGCATATCCAGCTCTCAAACCATCTGTAGCTCTACGAGTTCTCTGTTTATCCAGGGAAGCTCTGTTCTGTTGGATTTCATAGTTAGCAGCAGTAAGTCAGCACTTCTAGGTCTCTGGACTGGGTCACCAGTCTCTCAGCCCACCACAGACACGTGCATTGGTGCTATTATCTCCCTTTGCCTGTGTTCACACTTGACAATTCCAAAGCCCTGTGTGCTACCATGAAACAGAAATACATCCAGGGCAGCACCAGCCACAGCACTACAACGGACAAGCTTGGATGAGCATTAAGACTGTGGCTGCAGCTAGAAGACAGAAGACATAGCCTGATTGCCTTTTGGGGGCCACGCTGAGGTCAAAGCAAGGACTAATTCATGTCTGGCCAGCCAGGATAGAGCTGGCAGAGAATCAGGCAGAGCTCTGTGTACCTGTGTACACTGTAGTCAAACCTTGCAAAACTCCTGGATTATTGGGCTGGGCTGACACAACGATATTGCCTGAAATGTAGCTGCCTCCTCCTCTTCCCTTGATTCATGCAGGATCATATTCTGCTCTGCATGGTTTCAGTTCCCATGCTCCTGACGCACTAATTGCCTTGGTCAGAGATGTTGCCTTGCCCAACTCAATCTGCTTTTAAAGACGAAAAACTCACTTAATTCCATAATTCATCCTTAGCATCACACTCCACTTGCTTCCAAACAGGAATCATAGACAGATTGATTGATCTGTCGCAATGAGGGCTAAAGACGGTCTCGTATTAGGGGCTGAGGCCAGGGAGAAAAAGATGCTGCTCATACTAATAGATTGCAATTATTTTCCTGGAGGATATCATTGCCTTTAGCCAATTCAATAGATTAACCATCCAATTTAGAAGAATAAAAATAATCATTATGCTTCAACAGTGACCAGGAGGAAAAAAATGTATTGAAAAAAAGCGCCTTTTCTGAGAAGAAAAAAGGGAAAGGGAATCTTCTCCTGCTTTCCCAAAGATGTGCTTTGCCTTTGTGCTTGCACTGTGCAGAGAGGAAAACCAGTCTGCTTTGTTCCTCCTGAAGCCAAGTCAAGGGGCAACAGTGTAAAACAGAAGCATGAGCTGTTTTCCTAGATCCAAGGAAGATGTAAATGCGTAAAATGGGATGGAAGAGGTGATTTTTTTTTTCCTCTTTTTTTTTTTATTATTTCTCTCTCAAGAATGGTCTGACAGCCCCAGGCTGGAGTATGTGTCTCTCCCAACTACTCTGTCACCCGGGTAACCATGGAGACCATGACGATCGATTAGATGCCATCTGATCTCAACCTCATAAAAAAACCCCGCGTGCACCCTCGCGCGCGCATACGCGCACGCACTCACAAAAAAAAAAAAAGAAAAAAAAAAGGCAGCAGATGGCAACCAGGCCACTAGACCTGTCTCCAGAGAGAGCACGCTGGGGAGAGGGACTGAGAGATGCAGGCAGAGACAGATCATGAGGGAAAGAGGTGAAAAAAAGACAAAGAAAGAAAAACTGGGGAGGAGGGAGACAAAGGAGCAAAGAGATCAGGGGAGAGAAAGGAAAGAGGGAGAGATGGGAGCGGGTCCTCAGTTGGTGTGATTTGTGGGGGACCTGTTTGGGTGGAGCAGTGACCAATGACACTGCCTGCAAGTCTGTCTTGCTTTGAGGGTGGACAGTGAGGCTGAGAGAGATCAGGAAAGAGGATAACAGTATAAAAATACCAAGTCAAATTTACAGGAAAGCCCAAGGAATTGCAGTAAATGCACCTTTGCACATTTTTCCCCTGCAACAGTTAAGCCCTTCTGCAACTGCTCAGGCCAAACAAGTTCTCTCTCTCTAAAGATAAGAGAAGGGGTCCAAATAGAGATCAGAGCTCCTCACCCCACTGAGGCCACAGTGGGTATAATTTGAGAGCTCCTGCACTTGCTCTGTGCCACCAAGAGGACTGCTGCTACGCTCTGGACACCCCCACCTTGGGACTTGCACACTGTGAGGAATGGAACCAGAGGAACCACCTCACCTCTGAAGACCCATGGACTGTCAAACTAGACACATTCTCACTAGGCTGGATGTGACTGGCAGGACTAAAACTGCCTGAAATCCTTCACAGTAGGAACTACTATGCCTGTACAACACCTACAGCAAGTGAGTCCCTCAACTTGTTGGAGGCTCTTGTGGAAATGCCAAATAACCAAATAAGTCATAAAGGATTCTTGGAATTTTAGGACAAGTGATTGGACTCCCAACAGTGTTTGGGGAAAACATGAGGGCTTCAACCATCACTCTGTGGGGAAATAACAAAATCAGGCAGGCTAGAGCTTCTCTGAAGTCTCACAGCAAGGCCCGTGGGGTCCCTTTTTCTGATGCTGCTCTTTGGAGAAGAAGTGGAAGAGCTTTTTTAATATGAACTGATTTGAAAATGAGCAGGCCAAAGGCAGAGAAGCAAGAGTGAAAGGAGCAAAAGCTCGGGTGAGGAGAACACTAGACTTATGTATGTGACTGCATGGGCTTCTTCTGGAAGCCAGCATTGCGATTTATGTGATCAGTGCTGAAAGTCTCAATCTGTGGTCATCAGTCTGGGTGCCCTTTAATGGGGAGAAACAGGTCCTTCTGATGGGTACTTCACCTCACCCTACCAGAAATGTATAAAATAGGCTAAATGAGTAGCACCACCATAGTGCCTCCTTTTCTCCAGTGGGTGCAAAGTGAGTCAGGAGGAACTATACTAGATGGAGTGAGGGCATAAGAAGTTAACTGAGGCAAATCCCACTCCAGGTATGTCAGGGATATGAAAGCTGCTGTTAAATAACTCATATTTCTCCTTACCACCATCCTTTTACAGTCACATATGCAATCACACCGCAGAAGACAAGAGATGATCCTTAGGAATGCCTTTCCCAGATGCTGTCAAGAATGGTGGGCACCGTGTAGATGATACCCTCACTGCAAGAACATTTCCAGGTGAGGAAAATGGTTCATATTCAAAACATATTGACTTAGGTGAGATTGAACATTTCTCTCAGCAACAGTGGACACCTTGAAAATTCAGTAACAGGCAGCACCTATTCACTAACATTAACCATATCTACTTTAAATGGGGAAATGAGAGTCTACCTCTCTTGAAAATGGTACCTGTCTGATATTGGACAGGGTGTGGAGGGCAGGGGGCTGGTGATTATCTGAAGTGGGGTTTCTTTGAAACCAGCTCTCAAGAAGGTGATAACTCATCTGCTCTTTAATGAGTGGGTGAAGAGGCCCAGATCTGTATTCGAGCTGCATAGAGGTTAGTCACATGTATGTTCTCCCTTTCCTGAAACATTCAAACTGGAATATTACCTACACTGATATCCAAGGTTGATTCTTAGATTGATGTTTACCCTAGTTGAGAGAGGAATTAAAACTGAATGAAGAACGCTAACCAGGAATGTTAGTTATTTCAAAAAATAGTTCTGCAGATCCCTAGAATGGCCTACACACCAAATCCTTATTTTCAGAACTGTCAATTTGTCTATTTCCTTCTCTGAGTCACTGCTATTAAAAGAAAGCTTTGTCTACCTATCCCAAATTAAGCACAGAAGGGAAGTGAATCAGGAAGCCAAGAAGAGGCTGCTGTTGGTGAACTGTACCCACAAAAGCTTGTTTCCCTAGATACTTTCAAGGAAGTTGAAGTCACAAAGTCATCTTCTATTCTCAGCTGCCCCTCTGAAAAGTCACACTGAATAGTTCTGTAGCTAAAAAGTTTCTCTTGATTTGCAATGAAGAAACTGAAAAGGTAGCATGACAAGTCTTCTCACAGCAGTCTGCTCAAGTCTAATGTAAACCACCTGACCACACTAGTTATTCCACTCAACCTTAGTCTGTTAGCAGAAACGTGTTCTGCACTTCTTTGGGTGTAACCTAGTGACACTGGATTAGTGTCACTAATCGAGTCATGAAATTGCTCTAAGAAGGCTAAGAGTCTAGCTATCAGGTGTGTGATTCTTGAAGGTAATGGGAAATGGCCCAGGCATCTAGGAAGGGCTGTGTTCCAGGACTGCTGGAGTAATGTCATTTCTAAAAATCAGTGCTGTTTCGGATAAAATTTGTTTAATTAAGTACACTATCAGATTAAAATCCGAAAGAGCCAAGGAATGTTCTATGATCTGTATTACACAGGAGAAAAAAAAAAAAAAAACAAAAAAACCCAAAACAAACAAAAACAAATAATCAGTGACCCAGTCTACTCAACCTGAGGGTAAAATCTTGCTCCCTTGAAACCGAAAGGAAGTTCTTCTATGGTTCAGCTTTTCCTCCCTCAATTTTCCTAGCAGATGAGTAATGGGGAAATAAGGAATACGGCCTATATTATCCAGAAGTTGATGGTACTGATCCAGCCTGTCTTGAGGTGCTTATCTTCTTGTTCTTTTGCAGAGGGAAGAGATTGATTAGAGTTTGGTAGTTTAAGCAACTTCAGCACTCATGACTAGCCCCTGTGACTTTTTTACTGGGACTACAGGCCCAAAACATCCTAAGCAGTATCTGGCTTCATAGGGAGATGACGGAATTGATGGTTCTGGTTCTGTTAAGAGTCCACCGGCGGCTCATTCCTAACTTTCCTGCTTTCCACAGCCTTTCTCAGGTTGTACCAGTTGATGGAGCCTTAGAGGGACAGGGTCTTTACCAACATTGATCAGAGTAAGGGCACCTTACCAGCAGCAAGGATAGATGTATGCCCCAGTGAGAAGGATCTTTTTTTTTTAAGTTGACATCAAGTTGGGTATAGGTTGGCATGTTCAAACATTTGCTAATTACTAATGCATCTATCTCCCAGCAGAACTGAGTATTCATTATCCTCAGGGCAACATGATTATGCAGGGTTTTCTCACCAGGCTACCATGTTGAGAAGTGGCAGCATGTGATACAGTATTTTTAAGCAAATGATTTGAAATTCCACCTGATTAAGAAACAAATACAAATATGGTCTCAATTCTACTTCAGAGATACTACAAGAGGAACAGGAACTAGACAGCAGGCTGAATTTAGACTGTTGAGTCAACAGGGTTTTGCTTGACAAGTAAGCTGTGTTCCTTTCTCCTGCCTGCCAAATGATGACTGGAACACCCAGTTTGGAGCAAATCACCAGAGCATTACCCAGGGAATTTTATGAAATACACAATAATGGAAATCAATATCCCATAATGATGTAAAGCAGAAGTACCAGAAAACTGGCATGTTTGTGACAGATTCTGAGTGGTTGATTTTGCTGTTTTACCTTAATTGCTGGGGGTTACATGACCGTATCCTTAAGAACAGTGCACAGAGCTTTCTAATTTGTGTCACCATAGTTAAGTTCCCAAAGATCAAGAGTCACTAAAACAAATATGGTCTCATCTTCAGAGCTCCTGGACAACCATAAACCCTCTAACCTTAGATGCTGTGGAAAATAAATGACATTTTTATTTAGATGGTAGGATCTGAGAGATTAATTTTATTCACTCAGGTATAAGAATACAAGCCACTGTGCTTGCACAGGTAATTAAAAGCACTTGTGGGGATTCCTCTTGAAATGGCACCCGTGAGGGACCCTCATCAAACACAGTTCACTGTTCTTGCTCTTTAGATAACAACTGTTTTCCTACTGGTTTATCTGGGAGAGGGGCAGATTTGTCTCACAAGAAAGTATATTCCTACAGCCTGTTTTCACCTGTCCTCATTTCCAGAAGCCCTACTAGCCAGTCTGTGAACCTTAGGGCTTCAGCAACAATATGGAATGTACCCTCCATCTTTTCTCTTTTTTTCTGCTTTCATCCAAACTTATTTTCCCATGACCCTGCCTCCTCATCCTGCATCTTATTTTCCACTTAACCCAGCTATCCCAAAAGACTGTGATCATTCCAACCTCCTCTATGCCAAAAGCTATTTCTCCTTCAAATAATTTCTTTGAGCTTTTCCAAGTCTTATTTAACCAACAAAGCAAGAAAATTATTCTTGCTTCAGCCCCAGGCTTTCAAACCCAAAAGCATCATCTCACAAAGGAGGACAAGGACAGAATCAGTTTAAAGATCTCCAAAGTGGCCTTTTTGCCTAGCAAACATGTTGTAAATACCCAATTTCCACAGAGACGAGAACAAATTATAAGGGAGAAACCAAAGACCAATAGTAACAACCTTAGATTGCGGTAAGAGGGTTTTATTTTGAAGAAAGACTGTGTGTTGGAAGAGAAGTTTGGCTAGGCAGTGACTAAGGGAAAGCACAGCCTGTGGTTATTCACAAGTACAAGGGAAGTATTGTGGAGTCGCAGTAAATAACAAAACAAGAAAGCATACACAACATAGCAGTAAGAAAATCTGAACTGGACTCTTAAAAGATAGAGTTCGCTAATGACTGGGTGGCCAGGCACACAGACCTGAATCACCCTGCCCAGAACAGTGGTGGGCACAGCCTGATGTCAGTGGAGAATCCTAGTGGTCCACCTAGCATGGTGGCACAGTGTCACTAATGAGAGGTATAAGAATCCATTAGCTTCCTGGGAAAACCACTGCTGCTAGCACTCCCTGAAACAAAATAATAATCTGAAAGTGAATGGAAAGGTAGCGAAATGCTGTGTGTCTGAGTGGTGCTGTATTTTTATCGGGCTGATACAGCTCAAGCAGTAAGAAATCAGACAAGCTTTTGGGTATGTATTCCCTCTTTGGGTCTGACACTGGGTGGGGTGCTGGAGAATGTCTGATGCGGCACCTGTCTGCAATTCTGGGTTTTGAGGGTGTGAGAGGCACTGTTTGATAGGAAAGCCTCCCATGGAACAGGGAATTCCTGCTGGCTAGTGTATTTAAACCTAGGCAAAACACTAGTAAAGGTACTTTAGTTGATAAGCATATGCCAGCAGAAAAAGGGAACAGATGGGACCCCGTAAATCTTCTCCATTCCTAGTTCTGATGAGCCCCCTTTTCTGTGTTGTATTGCCCCATGACTACATGCTATATATGTAAGGGACTCAGCAGAAGGATGATTCTACCAGCATTTATAAAACGTCACTTACGCCTATGTCTGATTAAAGAAATAATGACACTGATAATAGTGATAATGTGAGGAGCCCCAAGCTCTGGGCCTTAAGAAGCAGGGCTTGGGAAACCTATTATGACCAAGAGTCTTCAGCACAAGCTGTCCTTCTGAAAGATGGAGGACAACGAACACCAGAGACCAAATTTGACTTCTGAGTCAGGGTGGTTTTGCTGTCTTTGTTAAGAAACTAGTTAGAGTTTTACCAGGTCTCTGTACTGGCTCAGCCACCCTGGTTTTATGACACAGGGCCTTAGGCCAAAGAGCAAAAGCTTACTCTCAGCTGCTCAGGATGGGCCAAATTCACTAATTTCAAGCTCTTCCAGGTTCGCTTGGTGGTTAACTGGCCACAGTCACTGAGACCAGCCGTGAAACTCATCTTTAGATCCTTACTTTTCAATACCACAAGTACCAAGCTTCGCTTCCATCTCAAGTCAAAAATCATGCAGAATTCCTAAGTGTGAGTAATTTACATTAGGGGATGGTGTAACAGCCAGTTAGATTAACACACTCAGATAAATTACCCCCTTGAGAATGCTCAAAGCTCACCATGATGATCTTACCACTCAGAGCTCTGTTTTCTCCCCTCCGCCCCTCCCCAACCTTTTTCTTTTTTTTTTTTTACCTTCTCCTTCCTCTATTCCCACTCCTTTCTTCTTTCCTACATTTTCTCTTCTTCCCTCCTTGCAGAATACTGTCATCTCTCCTTGCCTTTAGTGCAAAGCCCTGTTTTGTCTCAATAGAGATGACCTGGAGTGGGTGCTCACAGCTCCCAGACCTCTTTCAGACAGCACTTAGACCAACAAATCTCTTCCATGTGCAGCTTTTTGTCAAGGATTGCTCTGGATTTGATTCCCCCCAGCCTTCAAGACTGCATCCCACCAGTTTGATATAGTGCAACACCAATTATTTCAGCTCTGACATGTGAGGATAAAGTTGTGGGGGAGGAGGCTGAATAAGTCCCTGAGAAATCACACTGGCCAGATCTTCAGAAGCACTGAAGAAACTAATTCCCTTCAAAATCAATACTGCAATGCCGTTGAGGAATCAAAGCAATGTACTTGAGTGAGAGCAGAGCTGAATACACCTGTGAACAAGTGTCCTGATCACGTACACCGTGGTGCCTGATCCCCTCTCCCTTGCAATATTACAAGTCACGAGGAAATTAATTGCAGTCCACAGGGCAGTGTAATCATAAAGCGTGGGTAAATGACTGGGGAATCAGGGCCAATAAAAATACACTCATGATGAACGAAATACTCTTTGCCAGCCTATTTTTCCTCTCTTCTATTTTTTATCTTCTCTTCTTCATGCTTAACTTCACTTCTCAGGCTTCCTAGCACTATGATTATTATTATTGCTATTATTATTATCATTGTTGCTTTGTGGGCTGAGAGTTGCAGATCTCAAGAATCAAGCAGATGTCAGCAGCTCCGAAGGATCCTATTCTATTACACAGCAGAACAAATGAGTATGTCAAGGAAAGGCTCTCCAATCTAACAAGAAACCGGCACAAACAGACACTAAATAAATAAATAAAGAAACCCTGCGGGGACAGGCAGGCTAGTTCTGATTAGATATTATGCTAACATCATGCCTACTTTCTACGCTAACAATGTTTTAATACATTTAAATGATACTGGGGAAATAAGTCATGAAATAGGAGAAGGAGCCTTCACGTCAGAAATTATTAAGATTATCCAAGGGGGCCAGACTTGCCTCTCTCATGGAAATGCAGTTGACAGTGTGGGATTATGAATGTAGCCCAAAAGGTA
The DNA here is from genome assembly GCA_013400055.1 of Nycticryphes semicollaris. NCBI lineage: Eukaryota > Metazoa > Chordata > Aves > Charadriiformes > Rostratulidae > Nycticryphes > Nycticryphes semicollaris. Next base: position 202,876 of record VXBJ01004556.1, on the reverse strand, counting down.
TTTACATAGTGCATCCAACTATGCCATCTCATTACCTGTGCCAATGATTAGTTTTCCTAGATGCTGGAAGAGTAGTCTGACTGGGGAGGATGAGGCTAACACCAACACCTCTACCATGACAAAGTCTCCGCCTCTGTTGAGGCTCCAGGAGGCCCCTGAGTTTTGTAGGGAGATGCCATGGGGGAGACACCTGAGCAGCCATGAGAGGTGCTGGAGCCAGCTGCCACCTTGGTGCCCACACTTCATACTTGCAGGGGGTGCATGTCTGCCTGTTGCTTGCCTGCAGAAGAGGCCCTGAGCAAAGCTGAGCTCTTTGGAAATGCACATTTCCAGAGCAAGGCCATGCTCACAATTCTCAAGAGTATTCTCTCCCCCAACTTTTTGAGAAGGGAGAAAACCAAGTCTTGCCTAACTCAACCTGTAGTCTTTCATCTTCTTCTCCCCAGCTGCCTCCCCATGCTCCCCCATCCCACAGGCAGAAGATCTTTTTTCTCTTGAAGGACTTGCATAACAACCTGAATACACTTGTCAAGCTCCATGCAGCTATGTTAGCTATGTTAATGTTGACTGTGAAACTGCAGCCTTGGGACACCTTCCATCTCCTGAGTCTTTACCCTGGTAAATGGCCATTTATTAGCTGCAGCCCATAATTTCCTTCCTCCTACGACCCATCCTGTAATTTTCCTTGAGATGACAAGCTACAAATGAAAAGCATACTTGTTTTGCAGCTATAGCATATAAAATATGGATGTGGGCATGAAATCTTGAATCCATCAAGAAAGCAGAGACTTTTGCTTTTCAGACCTAAAGCCCTAAGGACCCTGGGCTGGGCTGAAGCCTCCATACCCTACAAAGTAACTTGAGTCACCCAAGTCCTTGACAGATGAGCTTTGATGAAACCCACAGCAGTAGTTTAAGAGCTTCCTGGTGGCCCCCCTTCCATTACTCCCTTTGCAGTTGTGGCAGATGGGAATGCATGTCCTGCTGTGGCTCTGCCATGGTGGAGTCTGGTACATTAGCTTAAAAGCAGTGAAACACCAGATGATGAACTGGAGCTGCTGAGACTTTCTGTCACAGGGGCAATAACTTGTGGCTGATGGACGAGGCAGACAGCTGGATATGAAAGTAGCCTAAACTGCCACAAAAAGGTTTGCCAACTCATCTGTCAACCCTAAGTGAGCAGTGAATCAAACTGCATTAGCCTCTGCTCAATACTGCAGAGCAGCATTTGTCAGGAACTTCATACCCAGTATGCACAGCGGGACAACTCACAACTCAGTCCTCATTTTAAGCGACTATGGAGAAAGCAAGCAGAGGAGAGACTGTACACAAGAAAACAAGATGAAGACTTCAAGATGGCGTGACATGCTACCTTATTTCTTCAAACCTAGACCCTGAATACAAACCAACTATGGTCACTAGCAACCTAGCATCATTTTAGACTAAAACCTGCTCAGAGGTTTGATTTTGTGGAGTGGAGGTGTTGGGAACGTTCTGCTGCATAAATGTCCCTATGGAGACTATGACTACCACCAGTCTGTGGATTCCCTTGGGAATGTTTCCCAGACACCAGGGCCTATGAATGACAGCATCAGCAGACCTGGGAGTATGATCTCCTTTGGGTTAGCAGAAGATCTATGGTAACTGCTCATGGAGGTAGGCAAGGGCCTGTTCTCCTCCTGGATGCAAAGTCTGGACATCTGAGCCTTGGTGGAGAGAGGACTGGATCACGTTCCCTATGTCCTCATCCAGATTTCTTCTGTGCCTGCAACTCACCTGTACTCTCTCTTGCCTTGCCCATAAAGCAAGACCAGTGTAGCTGTTCACCTTTTAAAAACACGTTTGGATCAACGGGTAGAAATATTCTCTGTGAACTGGTGGTATTATATTGAAGACATTCTACAAGAGTTTCCTGGGGCAATGGGTGCAGCCTTGACAGGGGTAAGAAAAGCAGCTGAAGTGGAGCTGTGCAGAGCTGAACATTTAACTATAACCTGCAGAAGGGGAAGCATCTTCTCCACAGTCTTCAACATCTTCTCTCCCATCAGGCATTCTTCACGGCCTTGAAATTCATATATGTGCTAAGCCATGTGAACTTTTAAGTGCTTTACAGGATCCTGCTGTGACGTTAGTCATATTAGTCCATCATCTAGTCTTACTGAAAATCTTGTGAGTAGTTATGCACAATGAAATGATGCAAAATGGTTCATATTTTATAGAATTTTTACCTCAGGACACTGCATGCACATTCAGACTTCTCTGCATCTATCACCCTCCAGGCATATTTTCAAATTCATCTGAAAACCAGGAGAGCTTGAAGCACTTTTGAAAGGGAATGCTGTAATTTTACATAATCATGACTCCAGAAGAACTCCAGACTCCCTAGCGAGATATAATGCTTATCCTAACACTGCAGAAATTGACACATAGGCAACAGAAGAAGGAGTAAATGAGAATGTGATTTATAACATGCAATTTCATAGACATGCACAGTTTCTGCTTTTTTGTTTTCCTCCTTTAAGTATAGCCCTGAAGTGGAGTATTCTTTAGAAGACAATCAGAAAAACTGGAGCCTGAGAGGAATATACAAATGTCTACCTGAATACATATGTTTACCTATATACATAAAAAGGCTTATTGCCATAGGAGGCTTCATTAGAGTTCCTATAATCATCAGACATTTTCCTAGATACAAATAGGAATGGTCTGTATTCATGAGGAAATCCTGAGAAGAAAATGGAGATGAATTTATCCTTCAGAGAGGCTGTGTTGTCAACTGGGACAGAGCCCTGACCAGCCAGTCTTCTTGGTAAGTCTTCCCTTCAAAAAAGGGGTTATCCAACTGAGTGGCTGGGAATCAGTAACAATGAATGGTAACAGATAACAGCATGGGGAAACAAAGGAGAAAACAGAGTGTGCAGGCAAGAAAGATAACTGTGGGCAACTAACAGATTTCGTATTGAGGCAGATATGAGGAAACATGTTCAAAAAGACAATGCAAAACCAACTCTAGAGCCTACAACAGGAGACAGAAGTTATACCTAGAGGAACACAAGGAGAAGAATGTCCATTAGTTTGTGATATCAGCTGGTTTACCTTCTAAGAGCTCAAAACCCAGGAATGCAGTGCTATATAGCCTCTGTATGGTGGGGGAAGGTGCTCCATGGAGATGACTGAGAATGCAGAAGACCCAGTACCACCTTCCACATGCTCAGGACCAGAGAGCCAGAGCTCTAGAGGCTGAGAGAGAAGCAGGTGCTAGAGTACAGAGGGGGTTAAAGGCTGCACAGTGATGGAGCCTAGGATATGGTGTGAACCTGTATGGGCTTTTTAGACACTTGATTCTATTCCCTGGAAATATTTTGTTAGGAAACACAATTTGTTAGGTCTTAGTGACTTCTTGGAATAATCAGTTTACCTCCTGTGCCAGGAATGACCATACAACTCACAGGAGCCAGCATAAAGCCAGTTACAGCTGGCCCAAACTATACAAGTGGAAATAAATTGATGAGTCTGCACCCCTGAATGCTCTGCACACTAGCAATACCCTTGCTGCTTGTTCCAGGCATTAAACTTGTTTCAATTTTCATTATGCTTTTTCATTATTTATCAGATAGTTTTAGTCCCTGTTCACAAGACAATGAGAACACAGGGAGCACAACAAGTAGGGAAGGATGAGAGGAAGAGTGCTACAATATTCTTTGTGTGAACATAGTTAGGGCTGACCCTAATTAATACTAGCCTTCCCTTTCCTGGCAGCATTCATCTGGGGGGTCTCAGACACACTTACCTCACTTCACATAGTTTCAGGTTGAGAAACTCCCCCTTTCCTGGGGAGAGAGATGAGGTATGGCGAGGTGAAATTGTTTGCTGGAGACCACTTTCTGACTCAGTTGTAGGTCGGGGCTTACAGTCAAGAAGTCCTTGGGTTCCTTTTCATCTGGTATCACCCCCAAGATACTTCTGGGCCTCCTATACAGGCAGAAAACTGCTGAGAAGGAAGGGTGAACAAGCAGCAACTTTGGGAGCTGACTGTGCTAAGCATGGAAAGAAAGGGGATACATGTCACAACCAAATGCACCGTTATGTCACTGTATGAATCTGTGATGTGTCCACGTCTTGAAGAGTATATTCTGGTCCTATCTCCACCCCTAAAGACATAGCAGAACTTGTCACAGGAAAGGAAACGCAACAAAGATACACGAAGATATGCACATAAAATCATAGAATCATAGAATAGTTAGAGTTGGAACAGACCTTAAAGATCATCAAGTTCCAACCCGCACTAGAGCAGGTTGCTCAAAGCCCCATCCAGCCTGGTCTTGAACACTTCCAGGGGTGGGGCATCCACAACTTCCCTGGGCAGCCTGTTCCAGTGCTTCACCACCCACAGTAAAGATTTTTTTCTGGTATTTAATCTAAAACACCCATCTTCCAATTTAAAGCCGTTACCCCTTGTCCTGTCACTACACTTCCTGACAAAGAGTCCCTCTCCATCTTTCCTGTAGGCTCCCTTCAGATATTGGAAGGCTGCTATAAGGTCTCCACGGAGCCTTCTCTTCTCCAGGCTGAACAACCCCAGCTCTCTCAGCCTGTCTTCATAGCAGAGGGGCTCCATCCCTCTGATCATCTTTGTGGCCCTTCACTGTGCCTGATCCAAAAGTTCCATGTCCTTTCTATGTTGAAGAGTGCAGAGCTGGACATAGTACTCCAGGTGGGGCCTCACGAGAGCAGAGTAGAGGGGTAGAAGCACCTCCCTTGACCTACTGGCCACGCTTCTTTTGATGCAACCCAGGATATGGTTGGCTTTCTGAGCTGGCAGTGTACCAGTGTACACTGCTGGCTCATGTTGAGCTTCTCATCCACCACCAGTCCCAAGTCCTTCTCCTCAGGGCTGCTCTCCAGCCATTCTCCACCCAGCCTGTAGTTGTGCTTGGGAATGACATGTCCCAGGTGCAGAACCCTGCATGTGACTTGGTTGAACTTCATGCCATTTGCACTAGCCCACCTCTTAAGCCTGTCCAGGTCCCTCTGGATGGCATCCCTTCCCTCCTGTTCAAGTCACTACATGGATAAAGTAACAAGTAACTACATAGACTTAGGAATTTCGTGGCTGAAAAATAGACTGCTGGGGAAGAAAGCTATGATATATATGATAGAGGTGTACAAAAGCAAGAAGAGAGGAAAAGCTAATGCATGGAAAGAGAAAAACAGAAAATGGTTGTTCATTGTTCCTAGAAATCAAAAGCGGGAGGCAAATGAAATACAGCATGTTCAGAACAGACAAAAGGAAGCAGGTCGCTGCATGTATGATTTAACAAACAAACAAACAAACCAAAAAAAAAACCCAACCTAACAAATTAATGAAAAACAAATCCTTCAGGGATTTTTTAAGCCCCCAAACCACTTCTGACCCCAGGAAATAACAAAGTCACATACTGCTAGAAGACAGGAGACCATGCCTGGCAACATTACTCATCTTGTTCTCACCTTCATCCACTCTGTTACAAACCAGTGTCAATATGGAGAAAGGCAGCCCTTTGACATGGCGCAATAGAGCCACTCAGGTGTATTTAGTCTAGCAGTAGCTGGTCTTCCACCTGCCTGTCTGATTAAACTGCTCCTAAAAAGCGCTTACCTGGTTACCATAGGCCACTTGCAATATGAGATAAACCTTAAGATGACATTTATGACTGCCTCGTTGCTAGGTGCCCATTGTGTCACTCCTACAGACACGCTCTTAAACTTTGAACTCTGTTTTATATGGGCACATCCTATTTTCAGGTTGCAACACTAGACATTTGCATCAACATCTTCTGGAGAGCTCCAAGCACCTACCTGTGAGATGACCAATAGTGGCCATGGCAGGGGAAAGGACACTGAACTGAGCAGGGCACCTGGATCCTCCTGTGAGGGAGTTCATACCCTGCATGTATTGCATGGCAGGGATTTTCTTCCCTGATCAGCTGGCCTAACTGTCAATTTATGATCACTGGGTTTTGGTTTATATGTTCTACTGCTTCCAAGTGAAGAAAGGAGATATGGGGGCTGGGGTGCATGGCATCAACGGAGAGAGAAATATCTGCTTATGGAAGGCAGGTGGCTTCAAAATCTCTTTCCTTTTTTTTCTTGTCTTTTTTTTTCTTTTTCACAAGAAAGAGCATTCCCCATGGCTACACACACAGATATCAGATTTAAAAATAGCCAAGTTCCACTTCGACTGTGGGGGAGTGAAAGACGGAAGACAGATGCATTGGCTGCCAGCTAGACTTGACATCCACTTTTTCTTTCCTCACCCTGGCAGCCAGCAGTAGCACACATGTGCACAGGTAAGGTCTCCAGTGGCAAAGCACACCGTGTCTGCCTCCCCCTCAGTTCACTAACTGCTGCACCCCAGCCATTAATGTTTCGTAGCCACGTAAGCCCACAGACCTTATTTGGTACAGTAGGCATGTATTAAAAACATCAAGTTCCTATTTGTCCTGCTTAATTCACAAACTACTCACTAGTCATTTGAGTGTGTGACTTGTCAGCGCGATGCAAAGGTTACCATCCACATCCCTGTTTCTGGCTTGTTTTGTTAACTGCTTTTAGTGCCTGTTCCACACCACCACTTTCCAAGGCTGAGAGCTACATAACACATGTATGTGCGTGACTGGTCATGTTTGCAGACCCTGGCCCAGGTGATCAGCTGCTTTCAAGGAGCCAGGCCTTGATCTTGCTACCTTCCCCTTTCTCAGGCAGTAGGAGATTCCTTCTCTTTTCCCTAACTGGCTATAATCCACCCACTATTTATGCTTTCAACCAAATGCATTCATTGAAAACATAAGGCACTACTGCCCACACACTCAACACTACTCTTCGTGTACTCATCAGCAGTAGAAGCCACAGTAACACAGCAAATTTGGTTAATTTATTTCCAAGCATGTTCACATGAAACATCTCTTTATGCTTTTACCTAAATTGTATGGCTCACAGAGAACTCCTTGCCATGGGAAATTATGGATGCTGAAAATTTACGTGAATTCAAAAAGCCACTTGACAAATTCATAGAAGAAAAGTTCATCCAGTGCATTGAACTGCAATTAACTGGATGTCAGGAGAATATTTGGGGGCAGTATCACTGTAGGTTTATGTTATTCTCACAGGTCTACCAGGTACCCTCTTTAGGTACTGCTGAAAACAAGATACCTTTGGTCTTACACACTGTCACCATTCTTGGGTTCATGTACATGTTTTCTGTGATTTTAGTGTGATATGATTTCTAGTATGCCTATCCCCGGAGCATCCAGGCTGCATTAGGATCTTCTAGTCACACTGAAAAGCATGGTATCTATTTCTTGTTCTATATTCAGAGTTTGGCATGCTAAGCATCTTATTTCTGGGCTAGGATTGTGGACAGGAAGAATGGGAAATACCCTAGACCAGAACCACCTTAAAAGTAAAGAAATATCTTCTGCATGATGACAAGGCATTCAAACTTGTTCAGTTTAACAAAAAGAAGGCTACAGAATTGATATGGCCACTACTAATGAATACTGACCTAGGAAGGACCAATATATGTCTGGATTTACTTGGGTGTGTCTTCTCTTTCTGCCTGAAATGTTTGCCCACGTGGAATTTTCCCATTTGTCCAAAATTTCCAGACATTTGACCGGAGCAGCAGCAATAGCTGTAGCTAGGCTCTGCATGACCAGAAAGTCCAAGCTAATAACTGGTGCACACAGGCATATCAGCTGTACAGCACATACGCGTACACCTGTTTACAAAATCCCTACCTAAACCTGATAATATGATAATAGAGAACTCTTCATTCAGGGAGCCAAGGTACAACAAAATCCCATGACTGGATGCTGAAGGTGTGCATGCTCATTTTCCATATCAATGTTTTCAACAGTGGGAAGAAACAGCTGGTACAGTAACTTGCTAAAGATAATGGTGAATCCTCCACCACCAATAATGTTTAGATCAAGTGCAAATATTATTTCTGAAAAACACATGCTCATTCATACAGGAAGTGAATAGGGAAGTCCTGCAGCTTCAGCCTACAGAGAGATGCTCACAGTGGACCCTTCTGCCTTCAAAAACTCTGCATCATCCTCCATCTCCCAAGGCACCCTACCCTTAGAGAGCTGTGGATATTAGCTAGCACTACGAGAGTGATCTCTGGAGATGTCAAGACAATATGGCATTGAAGGGTCAAGAATACCCTCATGAGGGCACCTGGCTTTTTACAGTAGCAGCTGGAGCTTGATCTTAATCCTCTAATCCAACAGGCAAAGGAGAAGACTGGAAGCAAAACAGAGACCTAAACCAAAGGCTGCAGCTAGGTAAAAAACAATCAACATTTTGTCCAAAAGCCCTAGATTTCAGCCTTTAGCTAGGGTGGAGACTACTGGTTTAAAGATAGCAGCCAATCCCAGAGACAGTCCCTCTAACATTTGCAAGGGAGCATCTGGGGGGGCCTGCCTATCCTGCAAATGATGGCAGACCTCAGCCAGGGCGGACTTGCATCCAGACCTGGTGGCCCTGGTACCTCTGTTCACGGCTCAGAAGGAAAACTCTTTTTTAACCTTCCCCAGTTACAGGCCATTCCTGCCAGCAGCCTCAAAGCTCCTGACCCGTTATTAAAACAGCCTCAATCCTACTGCCTCGTGAAAGCAAACATGACCCGTGCAAAACAAAAAATATCACCCAAATGTCCAAGAAAACCACGAGCGGAGGCACTGAGCTATATCCAGCACAGATTTTTCAAAAGGACAAGGATTTTCATGGCTCAGTGTTCTAATTTGTTTGACCGTTTATTTCCAAGGAACACATCCAAGAGTGACAAGCTCCATTTATTTCAATGGGCAGCATATGCCAGCAACGTGAATGGCGTATGCTATAAAAGAGAATGGATGTTCTCAAGCATCCTGGAAAGCTGTCCTTTCGACAGATAGAGGACGTGTCGGTAATGGAAGTACAGCTCTACTCTGACAAGCAATGCCGTAAAAGTGGCATTGTGGGTTCCCGTGCTGATGTCTCTCCAAGGCAGCCCTGCATGATTTGCTCAGGCTGCAAGTGAAAAATTACTTTCTTAACACCTGGCCCTGTGTTGGAGAGCCCAGCTGGGTTCTTTCGTTTTTCTGCTTTGACGGGACAGAAGAACATCTCCTTGGGACAAATGGGTACTCTGAGGTGTTAGTGCTGAACCCTTACAGGTTTTTAGTGAATATGCACCAACCCAGGCTATTCTCACAAATGACATTACCTTCAAATGATCATATGAGATGAATCTGAGATGTTCATAGAAGAAGACGCCCCCTTTCCATAAAATACTGTAATGTGGCACTACTGTTTTCAGTCTTGTCTAAGTAGTCTTCTAACTGCACCCTGAAGATGATCCTCTTCTGAATCTTGCCTTTCTAAAGCCCGATCCCACTGATCTCTGAAAAGCCCTGGGTTGTGAGTCTCTGTCATGGCATCACCACCACCACTTGATATTGTCTGGTGGCCTGTGACGTTTTGCTGTCTCATAAGCCCACATAAAAGTGGGCAGCTTTTATTCTCTATCATTAATGAATTAACTAATATTAGCTCCATGCTAGGTCTTATCTAGTGAGCAGTCTGGGATGTAAGGGCAAACCCTGGAAGTCAAAACAGAATGATTTTCTTCTTGCTTTTCAGTGAGATGGCCCCTTCAAAGGTGAGAAATTGGGGTTTTGATACTGAATCTTTTGCCAGCCACCTTTCCTTCTCATTAAACTTATGAGGTTTCTGGAAAGGAGATGGGTGTTGTGTGAGCTGCAATGCCATCCACAGGAAACTAGCTCCACTTCTATACCTTCAGCCCTAAGAGCAATGTCTCAAGCTGGGTAAAGAAGAAGAAAAGCTCATGGTGCCCTTCCAGCCCTCCAGCACTACAAAACATAATCCCAGATTCTCCCCCAGGAAGTGTTGTCTACTTGTGCTTCAAGGTTCACTGTCATGGATTTAGTCTGCTGTAAGGCCACAGCCATACAATGTCCCTGGATGTCCATTGTACAAACAGGAGACCCTTGCTATGCCTCAGTTTTTCCTATTCACTTTCTCTTCATCAAGTGCAGCTTGGAGATGCAGTTTCACCTTTTATGAAGAAGCTAAAGCATTCCTATTCATGCTGTTGAGGTCTCCTTTAATAACATTTGGAAATTTCAGTTTGTCTTGATGCCAGTGAGATGTTTACTTAGTGAAGAATGAACCACAGGCTTGCACTGGCCATGCCTATATTGGGGGATACAAGTCGTAAGGTGGCCTTGCATCTATGCAGCTTCCTTTGGGACCATACAGATTCCCAACGTGCAAGTCTTCATTCGCCCCAGCCTATATTCTAAGAAAAAAGACACAGAGCTTGAGGAAGAGCTTTAGTTATCCCTCCTTTGCCAAAATAGAACTGCTTTAGTTTCCATCAAAGGCACTAATGCCCCATAATTTCTGATCATTTCTGGTGACCTCCAGTTCTAGGCCAGACAGCCTTGGGAGTGTTGAGCTCTAGGAACCAACCTCTTCTTCCAAATGTGAGTAGTGGGAGGTAGGAGAGTTCTCTGCTGGGAAAATTTGCCTCTGCTTCTGAGCTTTGGGGCTTTGCCTGCTCACAGAAGAGCCAGGCTGTTGGGTCCAGCATTTCCAACTATCTTCTTAGGGCTACAGATACAGAGGCTGTACCCTGGCTCTCATGGTTATTGTGACATGATTCACAGTATCCCAGCAAGGCTGTTCAGATGGACACCACAGGCCTGACAAGCCCAAGGCGGAGTGGGAACCTATAGGTTTAACACGTCTGAGAGCAGTGGAGTGGGGTAATCAGATCACAGTGACAGCAAACTGCACTTTATGAGGTGTCAGACATGTCCACTGCTTGATCTCTTTCTGGAAATCAAAAGTAAAAAGCAAGCCTTGTGATGACAACACCTGCCCCAGAGAGCGGGGCTGGTTGCATGAATTAGCAGCTTCCTGGCTGTTACCTATGGCAGCCATTGCCAGCTACTTGTGCCATCACCTGTAGTTTCTGTGGACTGAGGCCTCAGACTTACACCTTGAAGAATACTGCAAGCCAAAGCTGCCAGCACTGAGCGACAGTCAAGTAAGTGCTGGAGAAGGTCCCCTTCACGGATTGCTCTTGAAGCAGGGGACAGTGGTCATTTGATGGAATGGGACCTTAGTCTTGCAATGTGTAGCACAGTGACTTTGAACTGCTCAGATCCTCATCTCCAAATGTTACCAGAGAGCTGAGCTGAATGGAGATTTGCCACAGTCTTGGTGATTTGCATCTGAACCTTCCTGGCAGAATAGCTGTGATTTTATTTACTTCGCATCACAGTAGTAAAGGTGTTTACTGAGTCCCTGTGCCTAGGAGCTCAAACACTCCTCACAAACATTAATGTAACCCCCCTTTCCATGCAGACCTGACAGCAGTGCCTCCCTGCTCCCCTCAAGCTCTGCAGGAGGCCTTTGCAGACCTAGGAAGCCCCTTGTCAGGAGTGCCAGGGAGATGTGACGAGGGCATATGTGTTTCAGACCCTCCCAGCCAGCGGCTGACGTACATTTCTATAATCTACCTTCCATGGTGGGTCTTTCACAGCCGTGTCCCATGGCAGCCAAGGAGCATTTAGCATCTCCGAAAGCGTTGCCAGGATCATGTTGGATATCCATGAATCCAGTGCCGTTATGTGGAGTCAGAGCACCTACACAAGTGACAGCCTCCTGCTGCCTTGGAGGCTTGATGTGGGCAGGGGAACAGAGAGAAATTCTCATGTTTCCCTGGAAGAAATGTCCATGAGGATCCTCTTGTTGGCGTTTCTTTTGCTAGTGGGACAGGTGATATGCAGGGAGATTGTATTCTTTTCCAGAGTATCTATCACTTTCAAAAAAAAAAAAAAAAAGACAACCCTCAAAATTATTCAGATGTGTTACTTATTCTTGTTAAGGTCCTGTAAATCATACTAAGAGCAGAACCTCTCATCATTCAGAGATCCCCCAGCCTGTTGCATATGTTATTGGATGAACCATGTGGACCTCTGCAAGTGTTTTCCTGCCACCTTGCCCCTGCCCCCCGCCCCCCTACTAATGGGACCCAGGGAGAGAAGCATGTCTGGCAAGACCAAGCACCCACAGAGTTGCCAGTGAGCAACAGAACCAGGAGAACACTACCTCCTTCACCCGCCCCACTGCCCCTTCTGAGGGGCTCCAGAGGGAGTCTGTCGGCACAGGCTCCTGGCACAGAAAAATCCCCAGGGAGGAAGATGATTGCACCCAGAAAGGCAGCTACAGCCCCCATTTGATGGGATCTACAGGGAGGGAAATGGGGAAAAGGGCATCAGAGTGGAGAAGGAGCTGCCAGTTGGGAAGGGGGGCTGGGGCAAAGTGGTAGCAAGAAGAGTCACCTTGGTCCAAGGCATCCTCTGGATCCGACGTGGAAGGGCCTGTCTCCATCCATCCTCTCATGAGCAGAAAAGCCACAGACCCATGGACAGCTTCCTCACTTCATTGTCTGTCTGTTGGAGCTGGAGGACAGGGAGCAGAGGGTCTCAGAGGGGAAGGAGGGGGACAGAGACCCTCTCTGCCCTCCCTCCTGCTCATGTAGGGCTGTGCCTGCTGTGCACCAGGATTGGGGTGGGTAGGAGACAGGGCATGGGGACCGCCAAAATAAATGCACTAGAAAAACAGTCTGATGATTCTTCCCATGCTCAGTGTACATGATGCAAATTGATGTTTAAAGCTTATTTATTATCTTGCATGTGAAGTGCCAGCAGTGTTTTTCTAGATCGGTGGGTATCCAATATTTTGGGGGGTGGGGGGATGATGGCAGGGGAAGCAAGCATGGCTAGAGACTGTATATCCAGAGGCTAGGGTTTATATCGTGGGCTGCTCTCGACTGTTATAATTTGTGGCACAGATTCAGCGAGAATCTGATCTGTTGAAAATATTTGGGCTGTGAAAACTCCCACACTGTGACAGATGTCAAGTCCAATTAAGTGACTCGTGTCCAGGTTTCTGTCCAATAGGCTTTCCCATTAAATATCAATTTAAGAGGGAAAAAATGCCGTCCCCTTTTCTCCGAGCCTTTATCTCTTCCGACCATCTCTCTGCTAAACCCTTTGGTATCAAGAGCGGAACAGCACGCTTCTCCGCTCCGTCTGTCTGTCTGTCTCGCCCCTGCCACCTTCCACACCCCTCCTTGGCTTCTTTGCCACTTCGGGAGGGGTGGGAGGAGGAACTGCACTTTATTTTGTGCGTGTGAGCGTACCTTTTCCTGCACCGACGTTATCTCTCGCAGCTGCTCCGAACCCGCGCCGAAATTTTCGTTTATTTTGTTTTGTTTTTCTTTTCAGGGTTCGCATTTCTTTCTTTATTCTCACTCGAGAGATGCGGGAGGAGTTAGGAAGCTCAGGGACGGATGGGAGTTCCTTTATGCTTTTTTTCCACCCCCCTCGCCAGCTCTTGAAGAACCAGAAGAAAAACTAAAGCAAATATTTATTTTTCGACGGCGTCTCCCCCTCCTGCCCCTCTCCGCCGGACCGGTGAATTAACAAAACCGCACTTTACACTCCACCCTCCGCTCCAAAAAAACAACCCCAAAAACAAAAAAACAACCAAACCCAACCAACAACAACAACAAAAAAAAAAAAAAAAAAAAGGAAAGAAAGAAAGAAAAAAGAAAAAGAGAAAGAGAAGAAGGGAGCGAGAGACGCTTTGTCCCCCCGACCCGCGGCGGAACAAAGCCGGCCGCGCTACGCCGGGCTCCTCCGCGCCCCGGGCTCTTCGCAGCGCGCAGCGGGCGCCGGGCTCCGCGCCCCGGGCCCCGGAGCNGGGGAAGGAGAGGCCGAGGGGGCGGGGGAGAGGGGATAATCCCGGCTGGTGCTATCGCCGCATCCCTTTTGTTATTTATCGCGATCGGGGAAGAGGAGGAAGAAGAGCGGGGGAGAAGGCACTTTCCAACGCAATTTCCCTCTCCCTCCCCAAAAAACCAAGTCGCAACAGCTGCCAGTGCATTGCAGCCCGTTGCCCCGAATTAACGGGAGGAGGCAGACTTTGATGGGGGAAACGCTTTTTCTCCCCTGATGCATCGTAAGTAACTTAAGTTGTTATTTATACTCGGCAAACAAACACGGCGATAACATCTCTCATCTCTGGAGCGCTGGAGGCCGCGGCGAGGGATGAGATCTGCCTTTCCCCATTCAAGCAGGACACTTTTCCACTCGTAATTCATTTGATTTGATTTTGATTTTTTTTTTTTTAATTTTTTCATGCTCCGCTCCCGGAGGCTCATTTGAACTGTAAAGGAATCGCCGAGGGGGCGAGGGGACCTGGAGACAGAAGCTGTCCGAACGACTCCGCCGAGGTAAGCAACCTTAACAATATATGCCTTTTCCAGGTAGCACGGGCACGGGTTACTGNTTTTCCCCGAGAGATCGCAGATACCTGACCTGGGGTAGGAAATAAAGCCGCGCTGGCCGGGTTTATTCCCTACCCCTGCTTTGTGGGCCTGATTAACGCTTCATATTAAAAAGGGAAGAGGAAGTGTTTCCGATGGCCCTGGCAAGCGGCGGCCCTTTCCCAGGGAAGCAAGAGCCNAAAACTCCCTTATGGATAAACCTAAACCAAATGGGAAAATTCAACACACCGTAGAGAAACCTTTAAGCAACTTTCTCCAGGAACCGCTGCTGTAAATGCCTGTTTTCTTACCGCTGCCCTGCAAATCCTCCCTCTGTTAACGTGCTTTCACATAACCCTCTTCACTCGGATCTCAACTGAAAGGTGATTTTAAACCTTTCCTATTCATATA